>VSDK01006584.1:117233-226227 GCA_009767595.1 Symbiodinium kawagutii | reverse complement strand
TGAGCTTCATCACCAACGTGCTCTCTGATTTCCCCGATAATTCCATTGCACTGTTGGTTCATCCGAACCGAGCCAGCCAACAGGAAGGAAGGACAGACAGTCCGCATTTCTGAAGAATATTTCAAAATGTTCATGATTGATACACAACATCGAGTATACTACTGTTGCATAATTTAATGTCTTCGTTTACTGTTACTTCTCCCTGGCAGGAAACCTGGGGTCAAGGACGAAGATGATGATGTGGATGAAACAAAGGCTGAGCTCAAGAAGAGCGAATCGGATGATGAAGATGATGATGATGAGAAAGCAATGAAAGATTCCAAATCGAAAGAGGCGGAAGAGGTTCAAATCCGGGATGTGCAGTACAAGCTTGAGAAACTAGTCTCATTTGGTATGATGTCAATATCATATGGCAAGTCGGTCCCCAATGTTTGGTATCCCAGATTTCCATGCCCCTCTCCATGCATCTCCACGCCTCTGAGGAAAGATCTGTCCATGAAGGAGCGCAATCTCAGAGTCCGGCAGCTGACCTGGATATTTGACCCAGCCCCTTGGTCTATAATCAGCTTCCAATTGGGGTGAACTTTGAAAATTCAATCATAGTTTAACCAAAGTTTAATCTTAGTTTACTTCTTAATCGTCATATTATTCTCAATCATAGTTTACTCCAACATTCAAATCTGATCGGGATGCTTGATTCCAAGGAGAGCGTTTATGGCAAACGCGATGGTGCATTGAATGGACTTGCACTGATTCGAAAAAGCAGTGGTTCGAGCCGGTCGATCTTTGGCAATACGAAAGGATGGCGCACAGGCTGTGTACACAATATCCAGATGGTGAGCCGACAAGACATGTACAAGCCAGACTCGTGGTAGAATACTAGTACCATTTTTCATGGAACCCCCTGCAGGTTTTGATGTCCAGTTTTTAGGATGATGTTATTTTGTGGATTCGATTTTTTCAAGTCATCCCGACCCAACTTCTGACCATGCCTCGCCAGGAAAGCCCTGCAAAGTCAACCAAGCCACACCTCGGCCGTGCTTTCACAGATGTTCAAGAGATGAAGCAGGCATCCACAAAACCAAATTGTTAAACTCTGTTTCTACATATGATTGATTACTTTTTGATAATTGTGACTAGTACAGGAAACATGTTTGGGGTTCTTGGTCCATTGAACTGGGTTCTGGCATGGGGGAAATAGTTGTTTGTTCCCACCTGTTGGCAAGACAGGTCTCCGGTGGCTGTGACTTCATCAAGCGTACCATCGACACATTTTTACCGAGCACTGCCAAGTCCATCTTGCTGATAGATGCTATGACTTACGATGCAAGCCCTGCACTGTTTGCCCTTGAAGATACTTGGACCAGCCTTTGCATGGAACCCCCTGTTCACTCTTTATTGATCAATGATTTGTGATGGTAAGATGGTGATGGTGATGGTGCTGACGATGATGATGATTATGATGTTGATGCAATCCACCAAAAAACCCTCACACTTGATCAAAGTGTGAAGGTTTTTTTGGGGCCGCCATTTCATTATCATTTTGATGACAGGCAATGGGGACGATCCTGCTGAATCCCTGTAGAATTGGCATTGGATCTGTTCCCATGGGTTTCACTGCTTTTACTTTATCCACCACTTCACGTAAATATGCATCATGTGCTTGGAATGAACATTGAACCCCCTGCGTACGATTCAGGAACACAGCAGCAGTGGACGTCAGATTGCATGCGCTTCAGTGGTGCTTGACAGTTCTGGGCAAGAGGTGATGAACCGAGTGGCCAACCGCACCTATGAGCAGTGCAGAGCTGGAAAGATGTCTCTGAATGGTTTTCCAGATTTCCAACCTCACATCACCGCCCTCAAGAATGAATCGCATCAACTTGAGTCAACAAAGGTCTACAAAGTGACAACGCAGGTGCATGACAAATTGCTGATACTCGAATCTTTGGCGCAGAAGTGGCTCGGGGAAGAGTCTACCCGCGAAGAAGCTCGTGAGATCATCGATGCCCACAACAAAGAGTACAACCGTGGTGGGGAGTTCATGATGGACAGGCAAGGGTTTATATCAAAACTATTCAAATCTATTCCATGCAGTCAAGCAATCAGTTTTATCATATATTTAAGACTATCATAGTTGGATTATGGTTGATGGGAGTCTTACAGCCATGTCATAATTCTATCATTGTCTTATGTGTTGGGTTCAAACATTATAAACATGTGTCAGACTTTGCCTCCCCAATTCCTGAACCTTCTCGGGATCAGGCCAAAAGATGAAGATACAGCCACAGAGCCACCTGTCAAGAAGATCAAGATTGAAAAACTGACTGCCGAGGAGGTGACCAAGCTGCCCAATTTGCCACTGGCCAGCATTCATGTTCACCACCCCCAACCCCTTGTTCAGTCATGTTCACTATCAATAAAACATCATCGAGAGACCACGGCATGAAACAATGAATCCTCAGGCAAATCCTGCAGTTGAACAATAGCTGCGACTTGATGGCTGCTGACGAAGGGAAGCAACTCTTCATCACATCGAGAGGCACCAATCAATTCTTCGATCGTCGCGAGTTGCTGCTTGGTATGGCTATTTTCCATATAATCTACTTGTGCAACATAATGTGTCAGTCTAATTCCCACATTGAGGAATCATCGTGATCCTACTCAGGTTTTCCTTTGGAGGAGGGGAATGGCGCGATGGGCCGGTAGCTTGCCTGGATGTCAAAATCTTGAGCTGTAATCCCAACCGCCATGTATCATCACCTGTTTATTCTATTCAGCCTATTTGTTCACCCCAGCACAGTCGCCAGCCCACCACTCTTAGGAATGCACCGAAGCAACGGAGAACCCGGAGGGTCGATGGTTCAGTTTTGTTGCGTCCAAGAACATGCTCATCATTCTGGAGAGCAAGAATGTGCCAGAGCATTTGCGATCCATACAATCGCTCGATTCTGTGATGACACTGGACAGCATCATGAGCGATTTGGAGGATCATGGCGAGGCAACTTGGTGTTATGATTTGAATTTGTTTAACTCTTTGACTTGATGTTTCAAACTTCCGTCATCGTTTCGAAATCTCATGATTCTATAGCAATGATTCTTATCTTTATCCATTTCCCATGAGTGTGATGCACCTAACATGTTTCCCTCCCGATGCAAAGTTAGTGGATACTTTAGAATCATGTGTTCAGTGGCATTATGATGCATTATGATGAATCTAAGGTGAAGCTGGAGGTTTCGCATCATACCAAGATATCCGGTGGTGACTTCAAGGTGAACAAGCCGCTTGCGTTCATCCTCGATGAGGTGAAGGCTGAGAAGGCTGAAGAACCGAAAAAGAAGAAGAAAAAGTCGACCCCAGGCTTGACTGCCAAGAACTTTGGAAGCATCATGGAGGTCCCCAAGCTGAAATCCGCGCCTTCTTTGCTCTTGGCATGGCGATGCAGGCAGCTAGCCTGAACAATCAGGTTTGGTTGTCAAGGTTTGCTTGCTTCACAAGTCCAAAATTCCAAGGTATAGAAAATTGTACAAAACTGAATTCCACAGTGCCTGGTGTGTGTTTCTTTTTTTTTTCTCTCTCTCTCTCTATGATTCATTTGTGCAGGGGGACAACCTACTATGGGGCAAGATAAGACAATGCAACATAATTGTTCATTCATTTATTATGCATCTTAAACAAATATACATCGTATGATGAGAGGAAATAGTTTACCCATCATTCCATCATTATTCATCGCTCGATCGCGCTCAGGCTGGACAACTCCAACTCATCCGGGTGCAAGGTGATTGTGCCGATTCGACCAGTGCAATGCCTTGCAGGCAACCTGGACATCTGCGATACGACTACGCGTTTGATGTAGGTGAGTGATTGCCAACCAAGTTGCAGTGGACTGTTTCAGGACATGGTTGATTGTGCCCCACCAGTGGGTATAAGTCTTGGGTCCTGTGTCCGCCAGCGCGTTTTGATGCCAAACAGAGATCCAAACAATAGTCATTAAATCACTGGTTCCCCAAATAACTTTAGATCTCATGATCTGAAATTATATCTAGTTCAACTTCAATACAAGTAAGAATGGATCTCACATGTTTGGGCAAATCCTGGGTTCTCAGGGTGATGGCTGAACTAATGCGGTGTCAGTGGTTATGATCAAACAACCCCTGACTGAGTGATAAGCAAAAAACTACCCAGCAAAGAAGACCAATAATTAACGATTAACCAGCGATTTGTTTGTGATTGTTTATGGTGTTTGTTTCTTTTCCCATTCATTTGATTGATGGTTTGAGCGACATTGCCCGTGACCAGCCTCCACAAGTCCACGGTGCAAACACACGTGGCAGCCTGGTTGTGGCCAGGCATGGGGTTGACACATTGCGGTGAGAAATTGCGAGAAAAATGTTGGGCACTACATTCAATGGCCACACTGCATATTATCCAAAGTGATGAGAACATACACTGCCACTTCAAACATGACAGCAGGTCTTGAAATGAAACCATGTTTGATGCATAATTTCCGCAGCTGTTTTACCTGCTTGGGACTAGGTATCAACATACCTGGGGGCTCACTGCTTCATGGCAGATTCACAGCAAAGTGACAATGATAGCGTGGAAGAAGTTCCTTTGACAAACAGGTTCCGAGCACCTGTCCACTGTCTTCTCATGAGGTAAATTTTCAATGGTTATTTTTGTTTGGAGTCAATGGTTATTTTTCAATGGTTATTTCCCATAGAGACCGGATCTACCTTCTCATCATGACTAAGGCATTCAACCTTGCTGCAGTGCTGGAGCAACCATCGACATCGGCCTCACAGATTACACCTTCGCGGGCACCATCCAGACGGCCGCCTGCTTCTGCTGTGCATTCCTCTGCGTCTGCAGAAGCCCCTGCAAGCGCTTCAGGTGCACTTGGCTGTGTTGGGTTTGGACAATGGGTTTTGAACATGGTTTAAACGGGTCATGGTCGAAAAAGGGGTTCCCCACTTCCCTGATGTGGTCGTGACTGGTTGTATGTGGGAGGTACTACTTCAATCCATCTATTGCCTCCCCGAGTCAATGATGATTCTTCAAGTGAGAAGCAAGCTAAACCAAAGATTGCGCTCAAGAAGCCATCATCAGCAAAGGGAGGGGGCAAGAAATCCAACAAGATGAAGTTATTTGATGAAGAAGATGATGAAGATGGCGCTGACCCTCATCATGAAGCTCTAGGTGGCAACAAAGATGATGACGATGATGGCGGTGCTGGGCCAAGTGGTGATGATGTTGATGAAGATGGTGTTCCCAGGGACTTGGCAACTGGGGGAACCAAGAAGCGTCCATCTGCCCGTGCTCCTCTCAAACGTCCAGCAGGAAAGCGTAAGAGGAATGCTGGTGATGATGAGGCAGGGGGTTGTGAACATTCCACTTAACAAATGTTAATTTTGTCAACCATTTTTTTCCATTGACAAGATTGACACAAAACATGTGAATCTTGCCATTCCCCAGGAACCAATGCGATTTCAAATGCAAATCGAAGCTTTGCAGGAGGTGCCGACGTGCCTTGGTTTGAAATGAATGGTACCCTTTTCAACCATAATTCCATGGCGCTCCATCACATCTTTGTCAAAGTTCCATCATGTCAATCAATCCGTTTGCGAAGCGAGGCGTGCTGGATTGGACTATGCCATGTTCGACCCTAATCATGACCTACAGCCATTTCCTGATGATTGGGCTTTCGGAACCCCGGAGACATGCCGCAAGAGTGGTAGCTTCGATGATGGCTATAACTTGCAGGCCGCATCATGCAATGATTTGTGTTTACATGTGTCCACATCATGTTTGGAAATAATCTTCATTGTTCAAACCGATCATTGATTTGCCAAACAATTCAGGCCTCACCGGTGTCTGGCCTTGCAAGCTCGCATGGCGAAGCTTCTGGAGCCGACATGCTCTCTCCTGGGCAAACGCTGGGAGCCACTTGGATTGCTATTAGTATGCATCTTAGGTATGGAAAAAATCAAGAAATTGTTCGAACCCTTCCGTAACATCCCAAAACTCTTGGTGTGATCCTCTTTAATGTCCTCTTACATGCAATCATTATATCCCAAAACATGGCAATTCACATTCGAAAAATATGATTCATTGCTGCAGGCAATGGTAATGATGCCCGAGGACAATGTCGAGAACCAGGCTGGCTTCAATTTACTGATTGCAAACTGTGATCAACATTCAGTACAAATTGTGATCAAATTTTGCCTGCCCTCACAAAAACATGTTGGCAGGAAATCATGTCCGATACCACAGAAGCTGCTGTGCTGGCTCTCGACTTGGAGAGCATGAGTGCGGAGGACAAGACTGACTCTGGCAACTTGGGGGCAGGTGAGGGTGATGAAAGCGATGATATCGCTGAGGACATCCCAGTCCCCTTTGAGTGTGAGTTTGCCAACGAACATGGCGAGGAAGAGCTGCAAGATCCACTTCTTTTGGCCCATGACAATGCCATCATGTCTCAACAGGTGGATGAGGAGAAGTCGGTGGAGCAGGCAGCTGCCATTCGGCGTGATTTGGAACGCCAGCACTTGGGCATGGTGGATTCGCTTGGGGCAAAACCCAAATGCAAGGCACAGCCCAAAGATCCCAAAGCAAAGCCTAGGGCACGCAGCAAGAATCCAAAGACCGAAGCCTTGAAGGCAACCGCAAAAGCAAAAGCTACCGCAAAAGCCGAAGCCAAGACCGCTAAGAAGCTCGCCAAAGGCAAGAAAGCCACGCCGAAGAAAACCAAAGGAACCAAAGATTGCAGCCAGAAGAAAACGCCAAGCTATACTCCTTTGGATGGCCCTGCGCTGAAGAAAAAGCTCCATTCCGCCCCTTGGCCGCTTCTATATGTCAATGTTCTGATGCAATTCCATTTCCACACACTCAGCTCTTTTGCTCCAACCAACCCAACTTTGAACTAATCCAACAACACCCATGAAAGGTGTACTCTAATGCCTGGAAGCTGGCAAAGTCACGAGACCCAGAAAAGCCTGAGAAGTGGTTCGAGTTTGCCACGGAGACCAGAAAGAAGCTACTTGGCTATGTGGCTATGTCCTGAGCTATTCTCTTTGATCGTAATTCTAGAGTTGAAACTTGGATTTTACGAATTTTATGAATTGATCTTTGCATATTTCAGCCCAGGTGGATCCTGGCCAACCACTTCGAGGGACATGAGCTAGCTGTGAAGTTCATCTAGCAGCTGACCATGGTGCTCGGCTGCCACTCTTTTATGCATCCAAGTGTCGGATGCGCCGAAACTGACACATGGGGGGATCGAGCCAAAAAGAAAAGCGGCAAACAGCTGAGGGAGGGTGGTAGACATGGGTGGATCAATCAAGTGTGAATCGAATCAGGGATCTAGGTCAAGTGAAGTGATATCCCAAAGCCCCAGTCCATGTTTGGAAAGGACTCACTTGCAGTTGGAAGTCCATTTATGCGATCGCAAGTAGTGGTGGGTGAACGTTTACATTGAAGTTCATGAGTTACACTGCCCTGTGTATATGTTCCATATGAAGTTCCGTATTTGATGCGTGTACCACTGAATACTGGCTTGTGGATCGGGATCATTCATCAACCCATACGGTAACCAACAGTGAATGATATTCCCGAGCATCGGTCCAACGAACCGTTTCCGGAAAGGAAAGAGAGTGATGAGGAAATATATGGCTAACATGGGGTTTATGAAGGTTGATGATAGTGTAGGATCAGTCAGTACCAAACCTTCAACACATAGGTGATCACACATACTACAATCACTTGTGTACCTATACCGATACCGTCCTAACCGTGCCGCTTTAGCAACAATCCCACTGAAAGTCTGTGCCACCGGTTCTCACTAAAAAACTCATGGTGATAATGCCATAAGGCAAGAAATCATTGCAGAATCAAACCTCTAGAAACATCACTGAGCCACTAAGCATTGTATTCCCCTGTGATTGATGGCTGTTCTCCCCAAGAAATCATGGTGAACTACTTGACCAATCGCTCACCATCTTTGTGTTGGGGCTGACCCTGCGCCGACCATGCGCCAAGCTTCGATATCGATCGGGCAAACCTTTGTCCCTGATCTTCCCGTTGCGTTCCAACTGCGCCAGGAGAGCTGCGACCGCTGTCGGAGGGCCGGGTGGTTCCATGGACAGAAATGGTACCATCCTATGGTTTATTACCATGGGATTTCATGGTTTTTTAAAAGGGATTTCAATGGATTTCATGGTATTTTAAAGGATCGATAATCAACAACATTATTGGTTAAACAACTACTATAGACTACATGGGTGTTTCCATTGGTAATAAACCATGGTTGACTGATAGTTGATTGTTAATAAAGCTCGGGATAATAAGCAACAATAGTAGGGGATATACCGACCATTGATGGTGGTTTCTTGAGCCATAGAGGTACCCCAATTAGGGTTGGCTGGGTACTGTGAATGGTTCATATTGGGGTCCCCATGTGCTGAGAAACACTCATATGTCGGGCTGGTGCTGGCCGGTTGGCTGGTTCTCTTAATTCCTTTGGCTTCCTGTCTTGTAACCAATGCGATTGTCTTGATCCACGATGTGAACTATGACGGCCACCTTCGCTTTCCAGCGTCTGATCTTCCCCACTCAATGGTCATTCTTGGGCTTGTTTCTTTGGATACCATGAGGTCACCTATTGATAAGCAACTAATTATAAGGAGCCAGAAACACTATGATAAACTGTCGCCCACTGTCAACCACCCTGATGGTGCAGAAACACGGCAAATCAATCATTTTGTTTCGTACTCTGAGCTCTTCTCTAGACTCTACACTAACACCCAGGCTTGCCTAGTTCACAGTCTGCACGCTACAACCTTACAGATTTCCGCAGTTGCCAGTGTTTACAACATGTGCCTTGTATATGAAATATCACATTATATACCTCCATCAGTAGATCGAGTCCCTGTTCAAAACATTTGCTTATCCAGTTAGTGCATGGCGCAGGCCGCAAATTTCTATGACTCACTCACCACAAAAAAACACGCAACATGACTGTCACCATGACTGGTTCAACAGCTACAGTAGCTGACTAAGTTGTACTGGGAGTCGCTAAAGGGTTCTGTCAATGAGCTGACTCGGACCCTAAAGTCTTCAAAAGTGATTCATCCACTAGCGAAAAAAGGTGGGTGACAGCCGACTGCTTCCCCGTCAAAAGTCCACTCCTGTGGATGTCAATCGTAGAACAGTTGCAAGTTCTGACAGGGACTCCAACGGAAGGAAACTTGTTGAAAAAACAGATAGCAATGCATAGCAGCCGCAAATCAATGGATAAAGTGCGTACACAGCTTCTGATTACACAGCACACAGAAAGAGTTAACAATGCCGGATGGAAAGATCCTGAACAAGAACTAGGTCTTGCTGTCCAACCCTCCTGACCCGAAATGTTGGCTAGCAATGCTCGACCCTGTTCATCAAATGGAGGAGATTCGGAAAACAGTGTGCATTTTTCAGTCATTTTCAACCATTAGTAGTACTGACTACTGACCACTACTATTTTCCATTATTCGCAATTATTAGCCATTATCAGTACTCACTAGCCATTACTATTAAGTACCTTTGACTAACAAGAACCAACAACAATCATCCGTGCGTCGCCTCTGAGTTCGCCTCTGTCAATCGCTTGCCCTCCATACTTGTTCTGCGGGCTTGAAATCCAACTTGTCGAAGAACATCTGGCAATGGATCTTGTATGCCCGCGCACCCTGCACTGAAGGCAACATGGCCACCGTCGAACCCGCTTGCTGAGCTATTGAAATGCACACAAATGCACCTCCACGCTCGGCTGGCCTGGCTTTCATCCAACTCGGCCGTTCTTTCCTCGCAAGCATCCATCATCCGGTTCACCACCGTGGCATACACTGTCATCTTCACTTCTTCGTATTGCCATCCTTGGACTATGACCAATCGGTGCCGGGGTTCTTGCCGGCCTCCTGGATGCACCGCCCAACGCACATTGTCCTCCGCGGTGACGTCCCACCACGTCGACGCCACGCACAAGGCCCGGCCAATGATCAAACCTGAATTGATAAGGGCAAGCAGCTGCAAGTTGCAGCAAGCAAATTCATGTAACATGATTTCAACCAGCAACACATCCCTGGTTGGTGGTTGAACCACCCCTATGAAAAATATGCTCGTCAAGCAAGCAATTGTCAATAATTACTAGGGAAAATAAACAATTTTCGACACTACCAACCAAATCTAGCACGTAGCCAGTTGGAAATGTCCAACTTGACTGGCTCCTTGACATGCGCTAATCGCCGCATGGCTACGTCTCAGCTGGAACCCACCGCCGCTCACCAGCTGCTTGATCTTCGACAGGAAGCGCAAATGAATGCCTTGGAGGCGCTCGCCAGGAATCATGAGCCCCACGTTGGAGGATGGAAGCTGCAGACACGCGGCGCTACGCCCAGTTGTTCAGGGATTCCTGGAGGAAATGCTGAAGTTTAGCTCTTGAACCATCCTCATTAGGTAAATGGTTTGAATATCTACTCTAGGATGCTTATCTAGTCAGCCCACCCGTTCCTTTGGCAGTGATCCTTAGCTTCAATTCAACCGTGAACTCACGACAGTGGTGATGCTGCCATAGCTCCCAGGAAGTTTGGGACAGCCCATCAGCTCGCTATATTGGTTGGATCACAATGAAGTTAAATTCCCAAGCCTGTTGGATATCATTCCCTACCAGCAGTGATCAATATAGTGGTGTCTCAAACATGGGGGACGGCAAAATGGTTGGTTTATTACTATATGAATGGTTAATACCTAGATGAAACACCTATACGAATCAATGAGTTGATGTGGAACACACCCATATGCACCATTGGTAGATTGGGAACATTTCCGATCCTCAGCATCTGACTGTTGAGTTCCAAGTTCAACTGCACGAGGCTTCCATTCTTCACCAAGGCCTGGCAGCATTGCAGTCATGGTCTCTTCAATGGATCTGCAGGCACTGCGTTGAATGGATAGCAATGTCAATGTCTATGGTAAATAGCCATGGTAGGTGGTGAAAGTCCAGAGTGATGGTAGAAAGTAACAGTATATACTGGTGGGACATAGTGTTTGTGGATAGATCAGTCAGTTAATGCAAATACATGCATTGTATGTATTTGTTAAGAAGACGTGTCCATGCAGTTATGGATGATACAATAGATATTTACCTAGCTGATTGTGAAACCATGCGTTCAAACCATGAATGTTGCTCTGGTTAATCATTGCGGGTAGGCAACCTCATATTACCCCAGCAAGCACCGCTGCTCTAGCACCAGTCCCCAAAGCGAAGGCAGCAGCTGTATGTTCTGCTGGGATATCATCGGGATAGAAGCATGTGGCTGATCCAAACTTATATACCCATTACCAACCATGATTACCAGCTGCACTGGGTTATAAGGTAGTTTAACAAACCCTATATGAACTAATCATTAATTTGTTCCTTAAAGAAACCCATATAAGCAACCATGGTTACTTCGCACTGGCGCATAACGTAGATGTTAAGCTTCACCCGCGTCGACTTCCGCTCCGCCCCCACCTGGCTGTGGGTCCATCCTTAGTCCCCCTGGTTCCCCTATCATGAACCATCTGGTTGGTGGTTTCGACCCGTATGAAAAACATGCTTGTCAACCAACTCTTCATCATTACAAGGGAAAATAACAAGTGTTTAAAACCACCAACGAAACCATTGCAATCCCTATGATTGTTGGTCATTATCCCCTATTATTCACCACTATTGATCCTTATAACCCCGATCAAACCACCAGCCAAATATGAACCATTGGACCATTGCAATCCCTATGAGTTTGTTGGCAGTTATCCCCCATTAGTTGGTTGATTAACCTTCACTCACTTGTTAGTGATATCCCCCACTAGTTAGTTGTTGGTGGTTATCCCCCATTAGTTGGTTGTTATCTCCTGTTATTAACCATTAACCATTGATTGGTTAATTCACCTCTCGACCCATAGCCTCACCTCTTCAAAGGCTTCCGCGGAGTGATTGCGCAAGGCGTTGTTGCGCAAGGACACGGATTCTAAACCTGGCCCCACGTCACGTGGTAACCACGGTTGGAACGCCCCAAGGGTGGTGCCAACGTCAGGGCATCACCTGGTCGAGTTTTCTTTGCTGGGAGATTTGTGCTATGTAAATGTGTATATAAGGACAATTCACAGATGAAAAATTGTATATAAAAGATGAGTCTGTGTTTGATGTAGAGGACTGAGCATGGCATCAAACATATCACGCGCTAAAGGATATAAACATATCTTTACGTGAATATGTTTGTTTCATGTGATTCTAGATGTTAGTTGTACACTGTTTTAATCACGTAGATGTATAATTATCTTTAAATGAATATACATATACATATATATATATGTGTTTTTAATGAAAATATATGTAATTAGATCAAATATAATGTGCATATATATCTATATATATATGTATATATTCATATGTATATAAACCAAATGAATGCACATTGCATGTAAACATGGGTCCTACTTAAAGATCTGCAATTTTGAATGCATCATATATGGACATGCACACATCTGCAATTCAATTGCACCTTTGTATGTCTTATTTTTTGTGAATGCAGAACACACAACACACACACAATTACACATGTATACCGTATACCTGTTTCTCATACATATTATGAACAGCACATACTTATAATTGCACAATATTGCACACATTTGCACGTACTCACAGCCATGCAGCATAACCATTCGTGCACAACTATACCAACCAGCCTTTGCTAACCATCAAACGACACATTATCCACTATAGGTCATTACCAGTTATGATCACAACCATTAGTAACCACTCATCATCATATCAACCAGTTTCATTATTATCCACTGGGTAGGCTGACTATTACCACCTACTATCCTCTAGTTAACTATTCTACAATGAGGCACCCCGGTAACTCTTTCGCACCTTGGTTTTGGGCCAGACCCTCGGCCAATATGACACCGGCAGCGTCCTAGGTGCAAGGCAGCTGTCGACTGACACTTCCAGTGAATCCAGCTTACCAAATGGGGGTTTCTCAAAATAGGGGTACCCCTGAATCATCTATTTATAGTCATTTAGTAGTACTAAGCCAACCATTTTGGGGGTCAAAATTTTGAGAAACCACCAAATCAACAAGTTGTCAGTTCTTTAAGATCAACATGCGGGGTTCTCAAAATAGGGGACACCAAAAATGGTTGGTTTACTACTTGAAAGGCCACCACATGTCCTCATTGGATGATCGTCCTGGGTGCAGAATAACCCATCATCAATCATCACGCCTGGTGGCTTCTGTGACTCCTGAAATCCGGTGTGTATGTTTGTAGTACCCCAAGAAATCGTCAAATTTCCCGTGTTTCCCCATAGAATTCCCATGGTTTCCCATGTTTTCCCATTGAATTCCTGTTCGAAATTGTTTGAATGTACTATAATAGACCCCAAGAAACCATCGAAAAGCCCATGATTTCCCATAGCAATTCCAATGGTTTCCCATAGAAAATCCCATGGTTGCCCTACAACCAATCGCAGTATAACCCCAACATCACCACCGTCGACCAAGGCTTTCTTGTTGGCGCCTAGGGTGCACCGAGCTTCATCGATATGACACGCGGCCATCTGTAGACTCTTCAGCGTTTTGTTGCCGCCTTCCCGGTGGCACGTCATGGAGTCATGGTCCCCAACGATAGGGCCATGCCTGTCCCCTAAGGCCAGGAATAATCAAATCAAAGCCTGATTTTTTGAGAAGAGGTGTATACCCCAAAAAGTTGAAGCTTCCTGCCAGGCCCCCTTTTTCCACACTGCCACAGCTACCGTATTCAATGGTTTCTTGTTGATCATAGGCGTTCCTATTGATCACTTCCATTGCTGTTCGAGGTCTAGGCCTACAACATTGTCCCAGGCCCCACGAGGTCAACGGCAATGTTTGGGGCATATCTAAGCCGTGATTTTGTGGGATTTGTGATGCGTTTTTTGAGGTGCACCACTATGTTTATACGATCAAAGAACGTATCAAAAATAGGATACTGGTATAGGATTTTTGATGAACTGGTATAGTGACGCATTATCAGCATCCGATATGTGACATGGGTGCCCACATACCACTCAAAACCGGTGGCTTACTACCCATGTTGATTTCAATCGATGGGGTCAGGGACGGGCTCCGGGATCGATGGATAGGGCCGCCAGCAGCTGGCCTAGGGTGATGCTCCAGGCCGTTGCGGATCTTTCATCCACCAGATTTCCCGACAAGTTCAAGCTGCGAAGCACCTGGCTGATGTTCAACCGTTGGGAACCCCCTGGCCATGGGACTCAAACGAAACGGCAGCGAAACCAAAGAAGGGCAAGGATGGCAAGCGAAATTGACCCCAGTCGGCAGGCTTAATCGAAGATATGAAGGACGTAACCATGAGTCGATAGCTACAGCAGGCATCTGAATGACTGATATCAAAACAAGCAACCCTCACCCAGTTAAATATTCATTAACATAACCAACATTAGCCGTCAGTGGCAGTTGTCAGCAACCATCATCATGAACCACTCACCATTGACAGTCCATGACAGTCCATCATTCTTAAGCGCTATTCACCAAGATTGAACAGTTGACTTTATACATGTTATGTACATCACTATTGATCATGATTGACCATTTCTGTTCTTACCGACTACTCAAGCATAAAACACTACAAACCAATCCTTTCTCAACCATGTCCCACCAAACAGTCATCAAACATTCGTCATCAACCATGCTTTTCTATGACGTCAACCACTGCAAGGTTACAAGGTAGGGACCCTCAGTTAGTTGACTTGCTTTATAACTAGGGTAAGTACCAGTGATGGTAGGTATAACTATAGCCACATGTTTTTATTAACCAGCTTATCTGGTCGGTGGTTTCAACCCTTGTAAAGAACATGTTTGTCAAACAACCAACCGTTTTTAAATACATCGGGGAAAATAATGATTTTCAATCAAACCCCCAAACATCAGTTGTTCCACCATTGGTGTTGCTTATTCTCCCCCTATTCTTAACCATTTTCAATGGTTACAACCCCTATAGCTGGCTATCATTATTATTATCCCCTATTATTCTCCCGTATCATTAACCATCATCAATGGTTACAACCCCTATAGGTTTTATCCCCTATTATTAACCATTATTAACCACTATTCCACCAGCTTGCAGTTGGGGGGGCCACACCTCCTATCCCCCATGCACCTCATTGGCCGCCACAACCTTGGCCAAGTTCACCAAGCCGTTGGGCCCCAGCAGGGCGTAGCTCAGCCCCAAATGCCTGGCGCGCTTCGGAAGGAACGAACCATGGGGTATCTTAGTGGGGGGCATCAATATAAATGAGGGATAGTTAACCAAGAAGAATAGAATGGTCAATAGCTAATATTAGATAATGGCTAATAGCTAATATTACGGCAAGACTCCATGCTTTGCCCGGATGCACAAGACCTGCCCAGAAGTCAGTCTTGTCAACTGTTCAAAACCCCTGCCCAGGCCCGTTGTTTTGAAACTCTGAGAATCAAGAAGCCTTAAGCCCTAACGGCGTCTGTGCGTAATATTAGATAATGGTTAATAGCTAATATTAATACCGATGCGTCACCAACCAATTTCATGAGGGATAGGTGCACCAACAATCAAAGGGAAAACATCAATATGAACCATTAATATTAACCAACAATAACAGGGATAATGGTTGGGATAATTGAGGGATATTAATCAACAATACTATATAGGGAAAAAAACAGCTATTAATGGGGTTATCATAATTGAGGACTAAGTTCACCAATAATAATAGGGAAAACAGCCTGGTTATTAGCGCTTAAGGTTGGTCGCTAGTGATTGGTAGCGACCGATCCACATTAAAGTTGTCTTTGGTGGTTCACATTAATGGGGGTTATCATAATTGAGGGATAAGTTCACCAACAATAGTAGGAAAAACAGCTTGGTTTGTGAGGAACTATTTAAGTGGAGGCTTCTTAAAATAGGGGAACCCCAAGTTATGGTTGGTTTGTTGATGATTAACAATGGTAAAGAATGGCTGTCAACATCGGGGAGTATAAGCAATAACAGGGGATATACCAACTACAATGGTTGGTTTATCAATGGTTCAAAAACTTGATGATTTGGGGGGCTCCTCTATTTTGAGAAACACCCATATGCTTAATAGTGGTGAAGAATGGTGGATTCATTATTCTAGATGGTGGTTTACAAAATGGTAAGGAATATACCAACTACAGATGGTGATTTCTCAAGCCATGGGGAATCCCCAAAGATATGTTGGCTTACTGCTATATTCAAATATTCATAATCATAATTCAATCAATGATAGCTGGGGGAACTCCTAGGACTTGAGAAGCACCCAAATAGATAAACGCACGCCAAAAAAAGCTGGCTTTTGGGCATGGAAACATGCGGAACCCACGATGTTTGGTGTTTCTTTTGCACGGGAAACCACAGATTTACGCGCTGCGGAAAACCGTGATGTGGGGAAACAACCTAGACCCTCTTGTTCTGGATGCGAAAAAAACAAAGCCCGTCAATGTGAAACCTTTCATTTTAGGTGATGATTCAGGATCTTCATAGTGATCAGTTAAAAATCAGCCAGTCACATCTTTCAATGGTTTACAATCTCTATAGTGGCTGAAGTTCTTGGTTTACATAGCTCCTGATTCTATGGCTGATTATCCTCGATAAACCTGCCAATATAAGCCACTAAAAAAGCAACCACGTAAATCAGCACAGGAACGCTAAAACATTTTTTGTTTGCTATTCTTGGTATTCAAATGATGGTTCAGGATCTTTGCGACCATCTCCTATTAACCAGCCGGTACCAACCAAGATGCTACATTAGCCAGCTGGGGAAGTAGAATCCCATTGGTGATGTGCAAATAGGGACATAAGTGGTAGCCATGGTACATTACCTGCAACCGGGGGTGGGCGAAGTAACCCTGGACTAATCATGATTATATGGCATAACCATTATTAACACTATTTTGGTTGGTGGTTTCAACCCCCAAAAAATCAGCCAATGGTTAATAATTACTGGGGAAAATAGAAAATGTTTGAAACCACCAAACAGTATTAACCATGATGATCAACCATTATCAACCACTACCACCCATCATAAAACCACGTATATATTTAATGAATGACAGTGAACCACTATTGACCACTATCATCCCCTACTATTAACCACCCTCAACCACTATATCCACTATACTTCCCTAGTTCATCATATTACTACCCATTGGACCATGGTGAGCCACCGTACCCACTGCACGCAAACACATGGCCACAACCGCCCCGTCGCGGGGCTTCAGGGTGGAGTTCACCGGCAAGGCCACGATCAACGACCAGTAGCCGTTGTCCGGGTCCCGATGGTCGCCTGGGCGACAGCCCAGCGGTGCTGCGAAGTGGTGACATGAAAATCAGGGTGAAATCATCGTTGAGAATGGGTAGTAGTGGTCTAATAATGGTTGATAATGATGGTTAATAACGGTTGAAGTGGTGAAATAGTTTGTACCCGCTGTTAACTTGACTACATTTTTGGTAAAATCAAATATTGTCAGCTGGATCTTCCTTTTTTGCCGATGAAAGGTGGTGACGTGGTCATTTTCAGAACCCAACTATTTGGAGTACCATCATTGAACACTCACACCTCTGAGAATAAAACATTCCAGTGGCTGCTGTTGTCACCTGCTCATTTTGCTGGTCTTTTCCTTCTCACGCACATTGTATCGTATCATTCATTATGGTCGCCAACCGCCTCCATGCTGAAACATCACTCACCATGTGCATATTATGGTGGTTCTCAAATCATGATGGTACCCCCATATCATCCAGTCCATCAACCATTTTGGGGGTCCCCGGCTTGCGAAATAACCACACGATCCAGGTCTGCTTTGTACACCCACTCTCGATTCGGATTCCCCCGGCAACCGCAAATGGTGGGTCATATCCAAGGAAATACCGGGTGGCTCAACCGATGGCTGAACCGGCGGACACCCGTGGGAATGTACTGAAGAAAGTATCAGTTGGTTCTCGTAGGCCGCCACAGTGTCTGGTGCTTCCGAGTCACAATGATCCAATGCCACTCTTTCCTGGGTGACAAGGGAAGGGCACCGTGTGGGATTTCAGTGGATGTTGGACATTTTTTTCACAACACCAATGCCAAATCGATTTCGTGGCATGGATCGATGGATTGGATCTCCTGATGTGGGAATGTGCAACGCATATCAACACATCATGACATTGAACAATTTACATGCAAACAAAGGAATTTCGACAAAAACCTAGAGCAACTTAGGCAACTTATGGCTTTGTAAATAAAATCACAACACTGGCATACTGCAAATTCAAACAAAAATCCATTCACGTACAATGCCTGATGTTTACCGAGGCATAGCGGGACAAGGGGCACTTCCAGTACTTCTGTGTGCTCTAAGTCTGGTTTCAAATCAAACAGTTGTGGGGTGATGTTCGCAACTATGGAGTGCTACCCCCAAGCCGGTGGCCGGTTAGCAATCGATGGCATGTTTCTAAAAAACCCAGAAACCGTACGGAAGTGATCAACATTTAGCAGCAGAAACAGCAGTCTCGTGGCTACCATTTGATTCGGACAATCGGGGTAGCGCCGGGCCAGAACGGGATACCCTGGTTCCGAATCCGTCCCTCCCAGCCACCAGGTGGGATCACACCATTGTCAAATCTGGCAACGCATCACAAGCTGTGCTGGGTGATTTACCCTGCAACGGAATCACGTTTCATGACAGGATTTGTAACCAAACATCAAACTCCACAGTGCTGAGTTAGGATGTTTAGCCACATGGCCAATGGATCCCTAATAGCGTCCCTCATTGTTTGTGTTTCTTTTGGTTACGTCTTATAAGTTATCGGTGCCACCATAAGTTTTGCAGTTTTTGCTAATGTTGTTGGTTATGGTATCAGTCATTACTATGGGTTCTTGCAACCACTTGCTCTTGGTGGATCACATTTGTGTATTTGTTTATCGCTATTGTTGGGCATTGATTGTTTTTGTTGACTACTGTTGCAGCCAATGCCGTTGGCCATTGTTCGCTTTCACCGGTCATTCGTTGACAGCAACATACACCCATTGTTGGTTGTTGCTGACAAGCATTGCAATGTAATGGAAACTGATGCCGTCATCAACCAAAGACCATGACCAACCATGTTCCTCCACTACAATCCCTGGTGAAGCTGGGCCCGATGGTTGATGAACGAATCGTTCACACACCTGTTCTTGATCAACCTTTTGATCAAGTACACCCTCTCAATGCTCAAACCCATAGTCGCTAAACCCTCAACCACCGCATTTCACCCAGCTACTGTTCGGTATGGTCGATGAAAACAATTTGTTTAATGGATCAAAAACCTACTTAGTTGATCAGGAAATTCACTTACTTGGTAAAATATCCGTTGAGTTTACCAAAAAATCCGCTTACTTGGCCAAAACAACCACTTATATAGTTGGTCAAAAAATCCACTGGGATGGTCAGAAATCAACATAATGGGTGAAAAAATCCACTTAGTGGTGGCAACCTACTTGATCCAAAAAAATCAGCTGATCCAAAAACCATCCGGCTGGTCAACAATTTCATTTGGTTGATCAACCATTCCCCTTAGTTGGTCCAGGTATCCATTAGCTGGTTGCAACATGCCATTGAATTGGTCAAAAAATTTACTTAGGTGGTCCCAAAATCGATTTTGTTTTTCGGAAAATCCATGTTGCTGGTCGGAAAATCTTTTGAATTGGTCCTAAAAAATTTACTTTGTTGGCCCAATTTTTTTTAATTGATAATGACGACCTGTGTAGTTGGTCACAATAATCCAGTTGGTTTGTCAAAAACCGTATTAGTTGGCCAAATAACCAACTTAGTTGGTCCAACAAATTATTTCGTTGGCCAAGACAAACACTCAGTTGGCTACTTTCTTACCCCAAAAATAGCTTCTTAGGTTCTGTCCCAAGGGATCTTGGTTTGCAATTGCGCAAAAACATTTTTCGATTTGAGCGATTCTTGCAAAAATTTGACAATACCCGAATTCAACCGAAAACTTTTCTATGAGAGTTTCACGGCCAAGGGCGGTCAACACTTTCGCGGCCACTGCTCAGCGCGAAAGAAAAGAGACAGGCGAGACACGCGAGACCAGCCATCTAGATGCTCAAGATGCTCAGCGTGAGGGCGCTGGCGCATGCTCACTTTGCTGACAATGCTCACAATGTCCCAAGCACGAGAAGTTTAGGGATGCCAAATAATTTATTAAAGCCAATCAAATTAATTAGGAGCCGCGGAGCATACCAGTTGCCTTTGGGATGCCGTGGGATACTTTCGGATCCACGCAATGATGAACAAGCCGCGTCCCGCGTCCCCCACAGCGCGGTGCTCCAAATCTGTCTTTTTTTTGAATGTTTGAGGAGCGGACCGTCAATCGAACGAGGCATCGGCAATCCATTTTTTTGAGACTCCGGCAATTCAGAGATCATAGAAGCGAAAAAAACCGATGCGTTCAACAACCTGAACCTCACCCCTCACCGGTAAAAAACATGCGCAAACCATCCTCGCACCTCCAATTCCCAGTGTCCTTGCGAGAAAGGTGTTCTGAAACACCTCCCCTCACTGCGGATCGCCGCTCTGGCAATGCTGTGGGGAAGTTTGTGCTTGCACGATGCAGCCATGGCATGTCACCAAGCACCTCCACCAAAAGCTACCCAGCGCTAGCACCCATTCCCTGCTACAGAAGCCACGGTAAACCTGACACTCGCAACTCTAATTCTGTGGGCTGCACGGCTGCGATATGGTGATGGTGAATTCCCATGGCCTGAGCAGCAGCATTTCTCTTTAGGTTTGAAGGTGAAACAACCCCATGGGGCATCCTATGTGACCCGATATATTTCCATCAATACGGGACCCCGAAGGATCCCCATGCCCTACTTTCCTTCAGTGCGGAAAGGCGAACTGGGCAAGCATGGCAGCCTCGCATCCCACCCGCAAGCGGGTGGGAGCTTGTCATCATCTGCGATCAGGACTCCTTCAATGCCAGGAAGCTCACGTCAGATCCCGGGATCAAACAAAACATCAAAAGTAACCATTCGCATCAAAGAAAAAAATCCCAGAATTCCTTGCTTTCTAAGTTCCTTGAGCTTGCGCTGCAGTGCCCCAAACCTCTGGCCGGCCGTTTTCAACCGACCAGCTTGGGCCAGTTGCCGATCCTTCTCCCAAAGGTGCCGCTGAAGCTTCTCACAATTTAGTTGGTCCAAAGATCGACCTAATTTGTTAAAAAACCAACTCAATTGATCAAACATTCCATTTAGCTGGTCGAAAAAATCCAGTTAGTTGGTGAAAAAATCATTTTAGCTTGTGAAAAAACAAATTAATTCGTGCAAGACTCCTCCTACTTGGTCAAAAATTTATTTGTTAAATCAAAAAACAAACAGCTGGTCAAAAAACTCCATTTAGTTGGTCAAAAAGACGACCTAGTTGGCCAAAAAACTTTCATTGGTCAAAAACCGACTTAATTGGTCAAAAACCTTCTTTAAAATCTTTAAATTAATCAAAGAACCCTGCTGCAGCTCCCATCCGGCACCAACCTTGCCCAAGGCCCCCAGGAGCAACAAACATCACCTTTGGTCGTGTGGGCGGCTGAAATCGCTGACAAGGGCATGCTTCCCAGCGCAAAAGAGTTGCATGGGTAGAGCCGGCAGGCACCGCCGCGTAGGAGGCTGCTCCGATAGCCAAGGAACGCGCCCATGAGGTTGGTGCCTGCCAGGTGCGAGATCAAAGAATTCTTTCCACCGGGCCCCGAAGGATCCACAAGTGCCTTGCTTTCGTTCAGTGCGGGAATTCCTGGACAGCGCAACTAGTACAAGTACTGTTCTGCTGCAGCTCCCATCCGGCGCCCGCCCTGCCCAGGGCGCCCGGGAGCTGACAGCGGGGCTTGCTTCCCAGCGCAACAGAATTGCATAGGTAGAGCCGGCGGGCACCACGGCATAGGACACAGCTCCAATAGCGAGGAACGCGCCCATGAGGCTGGTGCCTGCCAGGCGCAGGATTCAAGAATTCCCGCCGCACCGATCCCCAAGCGCTTGCGTTCCCTGTCGGCGCCAAATTAGGCTAGCATGGCGGCCTGGCATCCCGCCCGCAATGCAGGCGGGAGCGCGTCATCGTCTGCAATCAGGACTCCTTCAATGCCAGGAACCTCACTCAGACCCTAGGATCCGAAGCGAACTGGGCAAGCATGGCAGCCTCGCATCCCACCCGCAATGCAGGTGGGAGCTTGCCATCATCTGCAATCAGGACTCCTTCAATGCCAGGAAAATCACTCAGATCCCGGGATGAAACAAAACATCGAAAGTAACTATTAGAATCAAGGAAAAAATCCCAAGGAGTCCTTGCTTTCTAAGTTCCTTGAGCTTGCGCTGCAGTGCCCCAAACCTCTGGCCGGCCGTTTTCAACCGACCATTGGCTTGGGCCAGTTGCCGATCCTTCTCCCAAAGGTGCCGCTGAAGCTTCTCACAGGTTGGTTGGTCCAAAGATCGGCTTAATTTGTCAAAAAATCCACTGAGTTGATCAAACATTCCACTTAGTTGGTCAAAAATCCACTTAGATGGTCAAAAAACCAACTTAGATGGTCCAAAAAGCCATTGAGTTGCTCAAGTAAATCGACCAAGTTCGTCGAAAAACCGACTTAGTTGGTCAAAAAATCTACTGGGTCGTTGATCACAAAATCCATTTAGTTGGTCAAAAAACTTACTTGGTCAAAATGTACTTAATCAGAAAACTTCAGGTGGTCAAAAACCCACTTAGTTGGTCGAAAAATTGACTTAGTTGGTCGAAAAAATCCCCTTAGCTGGTCAAAAAGAAAAAGTTAATTGGTAGAAAACTCCATTTAGTTGGTCGAAAAATCTCTTAGTTGGTCAAAGAATCTATTCACTTGGTCAAAAAACCCAGTTAATTGGTCAAACAATCCACTTAGTTGGTTGAAAAATCCACTTAGTTGGTCAAAAAAAATTAGTCGATCCAAAAACTTCAGGTGGTCAAAAAAACCCACTGAATTGGTCAAGAAACCCAGTGACGTGGTCAAAAAACCCACTGAGTTGGCCGAAAAACGACCTTTGTCGCTGAGTTGGTGGGAAAAATCCACTTAGTTGATCAAACATTCCGCTTACGTGTCAAACATCCACTTGGAAGGACAAAAGATCCGCCTAGTTGGTGGACAAATCCACTTGTTGATAGCTTTGATGAACTCTGTTGGCCCCTCCACGTTTTTCGGAGCCTCCCTATAGGCGGGGCCCGTCGCTGCTCCGCCGATCCGGATGGGCACCAAGGCGCCAAGACGTTGTTGGCCTGCAAGGCGTCGGACACGCAGCGCACGCCGATGCTGGTCCTTGGCAGATGACTGGACCGGTGGAAGTGCAGTGATTGAACCTATTGATAGTCAAATACTTTACTAATTGGTTCAATGATATCAACAGTATTCAATGAATTGATATCAACAATATTCAAACACTTTACTAATCGGTTCAATTCGTATAAATAGTATTCAAGCAATGATATCAACAGTATTGAAATAATCGTGGTTATGGAAGTTCAATCATGGTGACAATAACAGTTCAATATCAGTAATCAATCAATATTAAGAGTTCAAAATTATTAGTTCAACATACCAGTAGTTGATAATAGTTCAATATTAAAAGTTGAATTTGTTGATAGTATTCAAACCTATTAATAGTATGCAACGCTATCAGTAGTATTCAAACCTATTGATAAATAGTAGTTGAACCAATTTGATATATTGATAGGTTGAACAATCATATCATAGATTAATAGTTGCTGAGTAAATACTATTGTGATAGAGTATAGGTAAAACCTATCAATAATATTCAAACTATCAAAATTCAAACCATGAAGGATACTATAGGCTGGGTTAGAGCAGTATACAGTTGAAGTAATGGGTCACAGCATACATGTATAACATTGGCTGATAGGTACGTAGCATTTACATGCATTCGCTATAAGGTGGTATTTCATGATATTTACACAGCTGGTTTACAACCGGCTCTGGCTCAAAGTAGTTACTGTGTATGGTGATTTAGCGCATTGATGAGTCATGTTTGGATTATGGTCGGTCATTATTGCTTGGTCATGAATGATGATGAATGGTCATGGTCGGTCTTTGATGGTAAAGAGTACTTGTTGGCTGGTGGTAGCGGAACGCTGGATAAGCCTTGATGCTTGGTGGTCGCGAATTAACAAATGGTCGCTCGAACCATTTGTAAATAATGGCTGGCGAGTAGTGATTGTATGATTATCAATGCTGGTCAATGGGAAATCAAATGCCTGCGTGAAAGGTAGTTTGCCATGTCCCTGACAGAACAAGTTGCAAAACCAACACCAATATTTAATTCCCAGGCAAACATGAGACCCTTGAAACTGCTGGTTATGGAAATGACCCGGTAAGCACCTGGTTTCTGAAAAAACATATCATTGGTTTTCAGTATCACTCACCTTTGAAGTACCAATGTTGCTACTGCAGTAAGCATTCATCTCATGCTTTTAGTACAATCCGAAACAACCAAATCCTGCAACTAGCCATGGCCATCCATCATAGCCCTGACCTATCCATAATATGCATAGGCAGTACAGGGATGACCTGCCGGTGATCCCTGGATGCTGCCAGCGCTTCCCGCGCCACGCCGCGCTGGGTTTAACGCCAAGCGCGGCGCTGGGTGCGGCCAAGCAACCCTGAGTTATTGGCCAAGTTCACGACCTTCAACTTGGGCAAGGTGACCTGGCGAATCGGTGTCTTTTATACGGATTCATAGGTGGTAGACGAGGGAAAACCATGAAAGATATAGATTCTAATGGCTGATGATAGGGATTAATAGGTGATAATCACCAACAATCGTGGTTAATCAAAAAATATATGGGTGTTATGGTCAACCAATCTTGATGGTGACTGATAGGGGGTAATACCAACAATTAAAGGGGGATATACCAACTCTATGGTGGTTTCTCAAAATAGGAGCACCTCTAAATCATCCTGCATGACCCATTTGTAGTAATGAACATCCATTTTTCGGGGTTCCCCCATGACATGAGAGACCCTCCATATGGGATTGATTAACAAAGGAATTCTATCTTAGGCCAGTTGATGGGGATAAATTGTTCGCTAAAAAGGTATCAAACCTGAGTTGGTGTATCACCAACACTTGGGTGACAAATATGAGGGCTGAAAGTATGGTTGTAATGTAAAGAGATCGAAATATCATCTTCATACAGCATCATACATTGGTTTCACTTGAACTTTAAAACACTTTGCAATGGTTAATGCTAATACAATATAACTAATGCAAACCAAGAATACACTTCTGCACCGATCTGTTGTACCGCTTTGGCTTGCAAGGTATAGTGTATCATTCAGCTACTGGATATATACATATATATACATACCTACACCGATGAATCCATATCCGTTGATCCCACACACGTCATCCCAACTGGTGAACCTAAGAATGTGGTTCAAATTGATAAGATAAGTAAATTCTTGCTGCTCGATGATAATGGTTTATAGTGGCTGATGGTGAGTGATGATTTATCCATTCAAAGTAAGTTAACTCAGTTGCTGTGTCAATTCATGATGATGTTGACTCAGGATACGTCCGTCAATATGCCACCAACTAACTTCCAAAAGGAGCGGAGTTGGGCTGCCGAGCAAGGTCCAAATTGTTACCTTTGACCAGTATATACATTGGTGACTTGTTAGCAATTATGGAAAGAAAGTATTGCTTTGTTCACCAATAAGAGGTAACATTATCAATGCCACCATTGTTCACTCCAGTTGACCATTATTCACCATGAGCCAGAAACAACATATGCATACCTATTCACATGATCAACTAAGTCCGAATCCTCATCATAATTCAATGCTCCCCCATCCCGCTGTCGGTTATCATCCCTATTTTTGTTGGTTTTCATCCCCTAGTGTCAACAATGAAGCAGCGAGAATTCACCACCAGTGATAGTTCCGAAACCATCTAATGACCAACAACTAACCAGTATTAACCACTAACCAGTTGGAATTCACCCACTCTTTTTTGCAATATCAACCACTAACCAGTTCGAATTCACCACGAATTTTTCTAATACATAGCAATATCAACCATCTGGTTTCACCACTCCCTGTAGCTCCAAATCGCTCCCTCTTCAAAGGGATTGAACGGGATACCCCTGGCTCCGAATCGCTCCCTGAGAATCACCAGCTAGAGAACTGGATGATTATTACCAAATAGGTATTACCCAATAGTTATTACCTAATAGTTATTACCTAATAGTTATTACCCATAGGTGAACTATATGGTTAATATTAACCACAATTCACCAGCTAGAACTCACACCATTGGTTGGTTACCATGGTGGTCCAAGGCTTGACCCAACTCGCCGGTCACGTGCCTCGGCGGCTCTGACCTCATGCGGATCTCTGGTTGGACCAAGCCATGGACCAAGCCATGGTCAAGTCAACGAGTGGTTGATGATGATCATACTAGTTAATATTATTATGGCTATTAATCATAGTAGTGGTTGAGGCATACTAGTGGTTAATGATCATACTCGTTGACCATGATAATATGATTAATAGTGGTTAATGATGATCATACTAGTGGCTGTTTATTCAACGAGTGGTTAATGATATGTTGGTCAACGGTATGTCTAGTGGTTAATAATGGTAAATAATATGGTAAATCATGGTAATCAATAACCAACCAACTATTAACTAGTGGTTAATGATGATCATACGAGTTGTTTATATGATAATATGATTAATAATAATGGCAAATGATATGGTTAATAGGATGGTTATAAGGATGATGATCATCACCACTTGGTGACTTGGTAGTGGCTGTAATCCACCCGGTCAAAAGGATGAGCTCAAAAGGAATTGGGCACCACTATAGGAATTTGTTACATTGTGGTTCCGTGATGGGGGTACCGCTTTTTGAGCAACACCCAAATAGGTCATCCTGAATCTATAGGGAACCCCAAAATCGCTGGTTGATTATTACCAAATAGTTGGTCTATTCATAGTTTACTAACGATCTATTAATGGTTCATTAATGGTTTAAAACGGTTGTTTTAATATAGCACCTATAATGACGGGTGCATTAGTAGTCAAAATCACCAAAAGTATCTAAAAGTTCGAATGATTTGGGGTCAGCCGCATTTCAAAGAACCCACTGCTTGTGACTGCCACGATTCTTGATGTCACAACTGCCCAAGGATTGATAGTTGCTAAACTGAGATGCCAGAAAATCACTGATACCAAACATCAAGATGAATAACTCTGCTAAGTTAAGGTTTTGACGTCCGATTTGTGGGATGCTTCCCATGGGTTTCCCTAGTGGTGCCCATGGGTTTCCCAGGTTCATACCGATCCCCAGCACGGAAAGCCGCTCAAGAGTCATGGTGGATCCGTCGAGCAATGCTATGACGGTCAGCCCTGCCATCCCGCCACTTGTCAACCCTATGATCCACGACCAAATCGACTATTGGTCAACCACACTATTCTATGGTGGTTTCTTAAAATGGCGGTACCTTCAAATCATCCAATCTGAATCAGCCATCAGCGCTCAAGGGAACCTTCGGGGCGGTGGTGGCTGTCCCCTGAGGGGCAAATCCGGCGGTGCCATGTCAATCGAGAGTTGGATATTTGACGAGCTGGTTGCTATCGACTGGAGCGGACAGTCCACCAATTGGGTTCCAGAAGCTACTTACAACATTGAAGTGATTGGATGCCAGTTTGTTGGATCTCATGAAGACAAGTTGTACTTTCAAGGCCTTTTGAGCATTCCAAAGGGTGACATGTTGCAATGCTGTGTTGTGGCGAAAGGGGGTCACCATGACTGTGCACGTGTGACTACCGAAAGTGTGCCTCAGCTTGTGCGATTCTCGATTTCTCAATGTGCATTGAATGGTGACGAATGCTTGTCATTATCTACAGTGATCTTGAAGGATGCTGTGTATGTAGGCCGAATCGTTTTGTGCAAGCAAATTCCTGAACACATGCTTTCGCTTGGGGATGAACATTCTTGCATTTGCTTTCGCATTGAACAGGATGTCTCACAACTCATTCCATGCCATGATCCGAGCTCAAAGAGTGATTGGGCTCTTCTTGAGCTCTTTGCAGGAGGGTTTGGGGGTTGGAAGCAAGCCAACAAAGTGATCAGCACCAGAGGTACTGCATGCCTCACCACACATGCCGTGGAACATGATCAGGTGGTCGCAGCTGCTTATGCACACAATTTCCATGTTGAACATGTTTTCCATGCATCCGATCCTTGCATGAATGGCCCGGCCCCAGTGATCCGGGTTGACTCCCAGCATGACACACTCTTCGTTGGAGATATCAATGATTTTTCCTGGTTGAAAACGGTACCTACCTGGAAACAGCTCATGGCAGCAATGTCGAGCCCATGTCCTCCCTGGACCGAAAACTCAGCCAAAGATGGGTTGGAACATGCTGATGGTAGACTGTTTGTCCAAACCCTCTTCACATTTCGCTTCAGCAGACCCAAATGTGTGATGGCTGAGAATGTCGCAACCATCAGGTCGCATTCTCATTTCGAACTGCTGTTGAAGGTTGCGTCATGGTGTGGCTACAAGATGATTTGGGAAACCATTGCTGACTTGAAACGGGTGGCCCCGGTATCCAGGAAACGATGGTTGGCAGTTTTTGTACCTGTCAGCTGTGATGAGTCAATGTGGAAGTCATTTGACTTTCTTCAGCTACCGGAGACATCCTTGAGTCTCTTTCGAACCATGATTAGGCTGCCAGAAGTTCATGAAAGAGAACTCACTCTCGACACAGAGCTGATTCAGATGTACTCAAACCCAGCATTTGTGGCCAAAGGAAAGTTCGGAACATGTAAACAATTGAACCCCCGAAAGGTGTTGGAGCAACGCATTCGAAATGGATCTTCCACTTTGAGCACTATCATGGCCATGTATGGGGCTCAACATGACCTCCCACCACATGTTCTTTCCAGCAAGGGGATGTTCACAGAGCTTTGGTCGGGATCCTTTGGAGTGCGGTTCCTGAGCCCCGCTGAAACTGCCATTCTTCATTGCACTGTGATTGATTTTGCCTTTCCACTTGCCAGTCGACTAGGCCATTCGATTGTTGGCAATTGCATTGCAGTCCCACATGCGGTGTTGGCTATGGCTGTTGCAAAGAACGTGACAGATCCTGCTTTCAAGGAAGACCCAAGGGAAACAGTGATTGCTGCTTTGATGCAAAGGCTCCATTCCGAAAATGCACGAGTCACAATCAGAGGAAATGTTGTGGTACTTGAAAGGTTGACAACCCAGGCAAAGGATGAGGAGATAGTTGATGATGACATGGTTGAAAATACAGAGATTGACCTCTCGCAAACCTTGTCTTTTTGCTGTGAATACCAAGTGAAGCTGATTTTGGATCATGATGGAACGCACATGTACAACATCGAACCGGGCACAACTCTGCGTCAGCTCCTCTTCAATCATGATCTTTCCTACCTTGAGGATGCCTTGTCCCTTGATGCGAATGGACATGTTTTCCCCCTGGACCGTGAAATCCAATGTGACATGGTTTTGAGAATGACATGGTGTGAAGCCGTCATCGATGATACTGCACGACATGGGGGCACATGGCAGATTTGCAAGGCACCATTCCATGAGGTCACAGAGATATCCAGAAGAATCGAAGAAGCTTTGAGCCGACCAGTCACGTGTAGGGATACCATGCTCAACCCTGTTGAACCTCCACCACCGGACAAGCAAGAGGCCATTGTTCTGTTTACTACTGGTGACAATCCGATGTTCTCCAGAGCTGGTTTCCAGATCCCTTATGATGCGCCACAGGATCGATTCCCTAGTGAGCTTGCTAGGTTGTTGCCGACCTTTCGAGTTGCTGGTGACCATGTTAGCATTGTGGCCAATGAACCCATGACCAAGTCTGAGGTTGAGGGACATTGTGAACGTATCATGAATCCACTCATTGGGATTCTTGCTGCCACCAAGTGGGAATGGCATGACGGTGGTGAAGACACCTTGCAGATCGGACTCCTCAAGCCAGGACAAGGGGCTGCTCCGGTCATGACTATCATGAACCCCATTTGCAAGAGTGCTGTTTCTGTTGCCTTGGCCCCGAGTGTGCATGAGGAGGGCTTGAGAGTTTCAATAATGCTGGATGGGCTTGGCTTATGGGATGGCACTCTTCACCCCGAATTGGTTGTTGCCCAGTTGCTTGGTCTCGTAAAGGCAGTACTTGCTTCATGTGGCCGACCTCTTTTTGTTACTTCTGTCGATGGCATGCGAGTTCTCGAAGAATCCCAAGTGACGATTGGTTCTTTGGCATGCACCAATGGCTCAGTGATTTTCAAGTTGACATCCCAAAGCTTTGGGTCGACCTTGCACCTTTGGGGTGGGGGTGGGAAAGTTGATGTATGGAAAGAGGCGAAACATTTACTGGGCCAAGAAATGCTGCAACATGGATGGTCGGTTGCTGGACTGGATGATGAAACAACTCACTGGCTTCGCATGATTGGTCAGAACAAACTCTTTGGTGTGCTGCGTCAACAATTGACAAGTGAAAAGCGATGGACCATGCTCACAGAACTTGCCAAATGGCATGGACTTCGATGCACTCCTGATGATGACACAAGGACTCGTGCGGCTCAGAAAATTCAGAAAGCGATGAGGAAGAACCTTGGAACCAAATTGACAGCCGGACAGTTCACATTATGTGATGGCTACTTCGTTGATGCATCGGGAGAACCATTGCAGGTACTGCCTCACATTGCACTGGATGCCAGTGGTGTTTGCTTATTGGACATTGAATCGGCAATGGGATGGTTGACACAGAAACTCCCAATCATCTCTGATGAACTTGCTGTGATTGCATTGTACAACTCCAACCTGCCGCCCCAAGTACCTGTACCAGTTGAAGTTACCTTTCCAGCCCTCGACCACAAAGGCCGTCAGGTACTTTTGAAGGGACACATGTGGCAATTGGGAGAGAAACATGCACGTCCAGGCCCTCGTGAACGTGAGGTGGTGACTGCAGACACGGTGACATTGGCGGCCACAATCTGGCGTGACTCCTGCTCGGACGCCCAGTGGACATCCTTGTCCAAATCGTTGGTCAAATTCGCCTTTGAACAGCTGTTTGATGAGGAATCAAGGAAAATGGTCCTCCAAGTGTGGGGAAGGTCATTCAGAAATGACAAAACACGTACAGAGCCTGAACTTGCAGTGTCAGCCCAATTCCACTTCCGGATCCCCAAAGACGAAGTGGAACATTGCTTGAAGTTGAGTGGCAAATCGGTGGTCTTTTTGACCCCGAAATCCGAAAGCCATTTGAGCCATCCAGACTGGGGCCTCATATGGTTCAAAGACTTCAGAGAGGCGGAGATAGCAGCTGCTCGTGCAACTCAGCACTCAGGCTTTGCACGCACACGTACTCGCTATGCATTGCGTGTTCCCATTTCTGTTCTGGATCAGATTGCAAAGGAGGTCAAGAAGGAGCAAGGCCCACATGCCATCCAGGTGCGATTCTTGTACAAGGTGCAGCCACTCCCTCATGACATCAAACCCGAACAAGTGGTTGAATGGGCCCAAGGGTTCGAATGGAAAGTCAAGTTGATAAAGAAGTTGGGGCGAGATGCAGTGCTCTTGGGGTCCAGTGATCAGGTGCCATTTGCCCACATGTCCATGAATGGAAAGCCAGTTTTGGTCAAGGAGATCAATGCGCACAAGGCCAGACCGCAAGTTTCGCCTTTGATTGCAGGGCCCAGACCACCCCCACTCAGGTCTGTGAATGATGCATCCCTTGATTCTTTGCAGGAAAACGATCCATGGGCGGGTTTCCGAGAGACTTCGGTGAGTGAATCCAATGAAGGTGATGCAATGTCATCGGTTCCAAGCACCGCCACAAGATCTGTTGATGCACCCACAGCCGCCAAGTTTTTGGCAATTGAACAACGCTTGACTGCCTTTGAGAACAATCTCACAAACCTGTCCAAAACATCAGCTTGTCAGACAGCAGCCATCGAAACTACCAACGAAGTTGTGACAGGTATGAAAGCTCACTTGCATCAGGTTGATCATGCAGTTCAGTCCCTTGGGCAGCAGATGGCAGGGGCCTTGGAGGTTGCTGTTGCGAAAGGCCTCGAATCTCAGGAAAAGAAAATGGATACCAAATTTGAACAACTGATGGGCATGCTCAAATCACGTACCAACAAGCGTGCTGTACCTGGTCCTGAAGTGATCCCTCTCACTGACGATGGAGAGGACCATGAGATGGAAAGCCCTGTGAAGCCCCCAGTTGCCAAGAAGTGATTGGTGCGGTTCAGATTGCATCATCATGTTGCGGGTCGCTGTGGTGAATCGGACGGTTCTCACTGACACCGCATCCAAATTTGCTAGTATCCCTTTTGACATTTGCTTTGTATCAGAGCACAGTTCCACTCGTGCACTTCAGACTACACACGCTAGAGCCTTTAGCCGTGAGGGTTTGCAAATACTCTGGGGGCATCCTGTCCCTACCCAGAAGCTTTGTGCTAACCGGATAGAGTCTTGCAGGGGGCTATCGCTTGGTGTGTGCTTGGTCTCTAGGCAAACGGTGGCATTGAGGCCAACTCGAGATCCACTGCCTTCGCATTGGTCAGAAACATGCAGGGTGATGGTATCATACATGCAAATGCCGACAATCACAATTCGTTTGATATGCATTTATGGTGTTCAGCCTGGAGCTCCAAATGCCAGTGTAAAGAATTCTACTTTGTGGCACCTGTTGCTTGAGCTTTTATCGAGTAACGACGTTCCAACAATCGTGGGAGGGGACATGAACCTACGGCCACAAAGTACGGAGGTTTGGGCTGAACTTCAAGCTATGGGCTTCCATGAAGCATTTGAGCAACATGAAGCACGTCATGGGACACCGCTTCCACCCACTTGCAATGGAGCCACATGTCATGACACACTCGTGTATAGCAGACATCTTTCAGCATCCTTCGAGAGTGCCCAGGTCATTCAAGAGGGTCTTTTTGCGTGTCATGATCCTTTAGTTGCAACTTTTAGTTTGCGAGTTCCAGATTTTTGCCGGCGGTGCTTGCCGATGCCCGCTGATCTTGATGCACAGGTATTGCAAAGTGAGCTGTTTCAACATAACCAAGATGTTATTTGGCATGATTTTCGTTCTCGTTTCCAAGGTTCTGATCAGTCGTGTGATGATGTTACTTTCCATTTGCAACATGTAGGCCGTGTTTTTGAACAAGCTTATGACAAAACAGTGATGCAGCTAAGAGCTCTTTCAGATGATCCAAACCAATTTGTCCACCGACGGAAGCCACACATTCGTCGAGCCAGACCAGGAAAGATCCAAACCCTTCCGCCAGTTCAGGCACCCAGGAAGGCAAGGCATGGAGACTTCGAGCCCCCATGTGAAGTGCATCACACCCAAACCACACAATGGGTGAAGCAGGTGCGCAGAATACAAGCCTTTCTGCGAAGGGCTAAGAAACATGATAGCGAGATGCCCAGCAGGCAGTCCCAACACCAACATAGACAAGAGTGGTCGGCTATCCAGACAGCGGCAGGCTTTCGACCATGCTTCCGTGAGTGGTGCTTCAAGAAACTTGATATTGTTGCTTGGTATTATTTTCCTGACATTCCTTTGGATTGGTTGAAAACTTTATGTGATAATTTGCTCACTTATGTCCATCACAGTTGCTTGCAGTTGAAGAGTAAACGAAATGAAATTTTCAAGTACAAAAAAATTGATATTGATATGCTTCATTTTGGAGGATCGCTCACTCATGCTTTGATTCGAAACCCGCAGGACCCACGTCCAGGGTCCATGGAAGTGCCAAAAACTGCCATAGCCACACTGGTTAGGCAATCTACGAAGGGTAAGCCCCATGTGCATTTGCCAGTTGATCATCCCCTTCGTTTGCATGAACCAGTTTGCATTGACGGGGAACTTGTTCAAGTAACACCAGTGCCAGAGCTGAGTACTTCAACACAACTGGTAGCCACATGTGACCATTTGCCACCCATCGCAGGACAAACCATAGTCTTGCACCAACCGCAATTGACTGTAAACCCTGAGGAAGCAGCTTCAGCCTTCTTTCAACATTGGGCACCATTTTGGATGCGGGATAGCTTGCAATCCGAGCCAGAAGTAGAATGGGGTGACTTCATTGACTTTCTTTCTGAGATTCCTGGTTTGCCACATCAGGGTATGAGTCATGAAATCACATGTGAGGAATGGATCCAAGCTGTCAAGGACACCAAACCTTCTACGGCTAGAGGGATTTGTGGATTCTCCCAACCGGAACTTCGGGCTATGCATCCTTGTTTAATCCAGGCCATTTTGGACATGTTCAACCGGTCGGCTGGATGCGGCTTACCCAGCTGGCTGGTTACTGCCCGCACAGTTCTTCTCACCAAGATTGCTGGAATAAACACCATACCAAATATGCGCCCAATTACCATTTTCTCGCTTCTCATGAGGATGTGGGAGAAAGTCATAGCAAAAAAGTTGCTTATGCAGTGGCAGTGTACGTTGCCCAGCTCTGTTGTCGGAGCGGTCCCAGGAAGGTCAGCAGTTCAGCTGGTGCTGGCAAGTGCTTTGAGGGCTGAACATGCTCTTTCTATAGGGAGCGAGGCAGGGGGGTTCCACCTTGATATCTCCAAGTGCTTCAACGGCATTGGACGGTGGCCGGTAGCACAGTTGCTGAAGAAATCTGGAATGAATGGGCAACACTGTGATACTTGGATGTTGTCCTTGAATAATATGTCTCGCATTGTATCTATCCTGGGGAGCATATCCGAACCACATCCTGCAACCACTGGGTTGCCTGAGGGCTGTCCCTTATCTGTGTGTGGTATGATTCAGCTGGGGTATGGATGGCATTGCTTGGTTACAAGATTCGGTGTCACACCCTCCATCTTCGCAGACGATTGGGCCTGGGAAGCTTTTTCTACAGAGCAACACATTCTTGCTATGACTACAACGGAAAAATGGTTGAAATGCTTGAAGTTGCATAGCGACCCTGCGAAATGTTGGGCATGGGGTTCAACAAAAGCTGCTCGTAAAGCCTGGTCTGCCATCAGCGAACATGTTACAGGTAGACCTGCAATGTACCCTGTCGAAATTGCTGCTAAACATTTGGGAGCCTTCATGCATGTGTCCAAAACCACGCAACTGGGATCCCAGAATCAACGACTTCACGATGCGACGGTGAAGCTGCAACGTTTAGCTAGACTGAGTATTTCCATCGAACAGAAGGCACGTGTGATACAGAGCAACGTGTGGCCAACAGCTTTCTACGGCATTGAAACCTTGTATGTCGGACAGCGTCATTTCTCAAAACTTCGCAGTGTGGCGACATCAACCTTGCTAAGAAAAAATCCTGGAACGAGTACAACTATGGCCCTGGCTTGTTTGACAGACAAAGTTGTTGATCCCTTAGTCTATGTCATTATTCGAATCCTACTGAGCTGGCGCCGCATGATGATCCTTGACAGTGAGCATGCAACTGACTACAGGCACATTCTTTCCCAAGCACACAGTGACCCTAATACTGCATTTGGGCCCGCTGCTGCATTACGAAGTTATTTGACATTCATTGGTTGGGATGTGAACAGTCATGGGGATATCCTTGACCACTTGCACCGGGTCATTCCTCTCCACCGCGTTTCCGGGAGAGACATTGCTGCGCGTGTGATGACTTCGTGGGGGATTCATTTAGCAACTGACCTTCAGAGGAGGCAGGACTTTCAAGATTGGCCTGCAGTCAACATTCCCCTCACCCTGAAGATTCCATTTCCCACTGACCAACGGGATGCATCCATTTTGGCCATGCAGAGAACAGTTGGTCATATTTTTGCGGACCAGGCACAGCATTGGGAGGGTGATGATTTCGACCGTTCCACCTTTGAGACATGTCCTTTGTGTGGGCTTCAGAACTCCCGTACACATTTCCCTTATCATTGCCATGGAGTCGCTGCCACGCTTCTGGAGCATCAAACTGAATTTGATCGGATTCGTGCAAATTTCCCACACTGCTGTTTCATTCCGGTTGCGTATGAACATCCACATGTGGAACTGATTAAATCTATTCACGAACGTCGTGAGTTGCCAACACCTTTTCTTCTCCATGAATTTGGCTGGACACTTGACCAAGTACCGGAATTTTACACAGATGGTAGTTCCATTTTTCCAGAGCTACCAGGTGGCCAACTGGCAGCTTTCAGCATTATACTTGACAGTACAACTGGAGACATTGAACGCATTCAGTGTGCCCGTGCCTTCCGGGAATTGAAAGTTTGGCCACAGCAATTGATACCGGTACAAGTTGCACTAACGCCTGGTGCACAGACAATCAATAGAGCAGAGCTTTGTGCTATTATTCAAATCATTAGATCATGCAGGGCTGCTGTTATTTACTCTGATAGTGCGTGGGCCATTGAAGTATTTGAAGCAGTCCGGCGATCTCCCTCATACTCTGCCCATCTTCATCGAGCAAATTTTGACCTGATTTGTGACCTCATTGATCTTGCTTCAACAACCGATTTGGATGGCTTTCAACTGTGCAAGGTTCAGTCACACCAGTGTCATGAAGAAATTCGTGATGATTTATTGCTTTTTCGGGCGCTGGGTAACGATATGGCTGACTCTTTTGCGAAGGAAGGTACTTCGGCGACACATTCTGACTTACATCGAGTTTGCTGGGACATTGCACACTGGTGTGATGATCAACTGAAATCAGTGAAACATTTTTCTAAACTTTTGATAAAAATGGAGATGCAACGTTTGGATGCATTTGACAAGATGAAATCTCGTTTACAACCATCAACTGCAATTGATGAATCTTCATCTCTGGCCACTTGGCGGGTCCCTGACCCTATTCAGATATGCATTGATGAGGAGACACCGGATGAGTTTTTAGCTGGGTTTGTGCCTGGCGCATCTTTCTTCCAGGCATTGCGATCATGGTGCAGCATGCTACGGTGGAACAGTGAACCAGGTGACCCTGTTGGCATTTCCTATTTTGAACTGGCTTGTAACTTTGTGGGGGTAACTGGCTTCACCTTTCCGAAAGTGGTGGAGCGAGGTTGTAAACACACTGCATATTCTGATGTGCGATTTGACGCAGCTGCACAACTCTTACACCAATCGGTGTGGGACTTGACACGTGTTCTCGAGCATGCTATTAAATTGGCCTTCACGGCATTGGGGATACGATTAGTGCCGCTGGAGTGTCATCAACGTAAACCTTTTCTACGCCAGTATGGTTATGCTGGTAGGCTGGCTGGGTTAACTGCGAGACCTCAACTGGTACATCAGGATATTCATGCTGAACATATGTTGCAACTTGCCGGACCGTCGGGTTTAGCTTTACCCACTTTGTTTCTGGCCGAACCGATTCTGCATGTGGCCATACATCCGTTGGACAGACTGACACACAGTGAGAAATTGAAGGCGTTCTTCAAGCTGCACAACAACTCTAGAAGTGTGTGACGATTGGTTCTCACCCATTGAATACTTGTACAGTTTCTTTTTGTACTTAGCAGTTGTCTCTGGCCCGCTATCTTGCTAGCCAGGGACAGGCAGACAGTGACATGCTGCAGTCCGCAATCCAATCTGAATCATGTTTAGTATTAAACCCTACATTTTTTCGGGCACCGGTACCCATTTTTGAGAACCACCCATATAGCTGCTTGTCCATGAGTTAATTCCATTATTGGCCATTAGCTAATCAAACCCTACCATGAATCAACCCAACTATGAACCAGCAACACGAATCAACCCAACCAGCAACATGAATCAAACACACCATCAACCCTTATCATGCCCTACCATCAACCAGCAGCCAACCTCACCACTATAGAATTACTTGGCCAGCAATGTTGGCCCTACCATCCCATTGGTCAACCCCACTATTCCAGAGTTGCTTGGCCACCACTGTTAAGCATAGTTAAACGTACATTCAGCACAGCCTAGCCATTACTTAAGCAAGTTTAGTCATCATCTAATCCAACCCTACCAGCCATAAATCAACCCAACCATCAACCAGCAACATGAACCCAAGCATCAACCAGGCCCTACCAGGCCCTACCCTCCCACGAGTTCAGCTGCCGCCATCAAGGCACTGCGCCCTGCAAGGCACGTGCGGCTTCACGGATTTCCTCGGCGCTGCCCTTGGCATCTTCGCTGGGCCACAGCTCCTGCCGCGACGTGCTCCGCGACGATGCGTCGCTCGCCACCGAGGCCACCAGCACAGCTTGGTGCTTTGAAGTCATCAAGTCATCCAGTTGGAGGTGGAATGAACCCCAACAAAGCTCTGGGGTGGATGGGTCATAGCTGTAGGAAGCTCTGGGTCGAACTTTTGGGGGGGACTATAATGGTTTTTAAATGGAATTATAGAACAAATGGATAATAAGCAAAAATAAGAGCTATATGATTGTTTCACAAGTCAGCTTGGGGTACCTCCAGTCAAATCATCCAATATGAGTCACAGAACAAACCAAGTGTTTTGGTGGTTCCCCATTTTGAGAAACCCTATTTATGAACATGAACATAAATGGCAAATAAACCAATCAACGAACATTAGTTTATGAATTGAGAAAGGTTATTTGATGAACTAACATTAGTTTATCAATCAACCATCACTACATCATGGACGGTAGGAGTCAACCATCATGAGCTGTTACCATCATTCAACATCGATTCATCACTGTGCGGCAGTGGGTCAAAACCCCGTACCCCTGGTTCCCCTGTCATTAACCATTGTTTTCCCTATTATTGTTGGTGATTATCCTCCATTAGTTGGTTGGTTAATATGGAACCATAGCCATGCGCCTGTGCACTTTGTCCCCAAAGGAATCATGGGACCTGGGCTGCTTTCCGCCTTGGAGCTTCGCAGCGCCGCCCAACCAAAGCTACTGAGTCAGTACCATGGATGGTGCGGATGAAACACCACTGGTTGGTGGTTTCTCCCCAGCTTTATTAACCATTACCCTCTGGTAAACTAACATGGCTGGCTGGAAAATCCAGCATTTTATCAGGAAAACCTTGGAAAATCATCCATTTATCGCACTTATAGTAGATTTTCCCTTGCCATGTAGCTGTTGAACCATTATTGTAGCTTATTAACCCCTAGTATTACTATCATTACCCATCATTAACCATGGTTAAAGTTTAAACCACCATTATCAAACCATTAACCCCTAGTACTACTATCCATCATTAATCATCATTAACATTAGTTGGTCATTAACCATGGTTAAACCCACCAACCAGGTTGAAGATCAAGCCCAACCATTGCTTCACCATTGCTTCACCACACCTCTCCCGCGTCCGCCTTCTCATCGATCTCGAGCACAGTTTTGCGGAGGAAAGTCACGGAATCGGCGTAGGCCGCGGAGGCCTGGGGCCAGGTTGATGAGGTTCATGGTGAAGTCATGGTTGAACTTGATATCATGAACTAACCATGGTTAATTATGGTATATCAATGGTTACTGTAATGGCTTAGTTCATACCATTATACCATACTTTAATTAGGTTAGTTCATGAATCAAGGCTTTTAATCATGGTATATCAATGGTTGATCTATCATGGTTCGTGATGGTTCAATCCTGGTGAATCTTTATGGTATATGAAAGGTTCACGATGGCTGATGGTTTGGTTAAATCATGTTGTTTATAGTTTATTTCATGATGGTTCCCAATGGTGAGTGATGGTTACTGATGGTTGATGATTGGTGATGATTAATGATGCTGAGTAAATGGCTGGTAGTGGAGCAAAAGTGGAGGGAGTTACTTCTACGTCGTCACTGGTGAACGGCACTCGTGGCCCGGTGGCTTCGCAGGTTCCCTGTGGGAAGAATGCTCCGTAGCACTGTCTTCCCCAGACTGACGGTTGAGAATGGTTATGGTTATTGATTAAAACAAATGGTTATGATGGTTTTATGGTTATTAATGATGATGGATGATGATGGTGATTTACCGTTTGACGATTGATGGTTAAGTTTCGATAGGCGCTCAAGACCATCAATACCCAGCACAAAAGCCTGTATGCAAGTTTTCTCCTGTGCTGACAATGCGCTGTTCTACTAGAACCCCCAAACATGAACATTCTCAAGTGCCGTGTGAAAAGCTTCTGTGTGTTCTAAGTTTCCAAATATCTATATACTGTATTCTTTGGACCCGATCATGCATCAATATGTAAGAAACAAATAAACGAGAAACCTAATGCAGCAGTTGGGACCCACGCATTGTTGGGTCCTTTCATCTGAGTCTTGCAGGGTGCTAGTGTCAAATCGCACTTGAGACCTCGAGGTCGGCTACACAACAATGATCAACACTCCTCTGAAAAAATCGGCCAAGTAGTCGAACTGTTGGTGTGTTCACTTACCGTCTGTCAATATCGACCCACAACCAACTAATTATGCTGGGTCATTCAATTTGCTCAACAACCAGCATTCCATAATTAACCAACCCCGCAGCTGAACAAAGCCAAATACTTTTGAAGAAGTATTATTGCCTATCATTCTGAAATATGGGTGTTTCTCAAAATAGGGTACCCCAAAAATGGTTGGTTTATTACTGTAAATGACTACTCATGGATGATTGGGGGGTCCCCCTATTTTGAGAAACACCCATATTGACCCTTTAGAACCCCTACAAAAAACTTGCGAACCACTGTACACATATATAAAAACAACTTGCTTTGCACAACACAGCTCCAGCAATACCACGACGACCAGTCGTCCCTACCTTGGTAGGCTCCATCGCTCTGGACCACCTCGGGAACGGCTTAACACATCCATGTATGACCATATGGGTGTTTCTCAAAATAGGGGTACCCCGAAATCATCCTTTATTAGCTATTTACAGTAATAAACCAACCATTTTTTGGGTCCCCTATTTTGAGAAACCACCATATGACTGGACATGCGATATTCTAAGATTTGAACACAAAAAGGGTGGTGAATGAATCATTCATAAGCGAATAAATTAACGTAACATTAAGACATTGAAAACATTAAACAAAACAAAAAATACAGAGAATAGAACACTAAACATCGATAACAAAAAACATGTTTCAACAAAGAATAAATCAAAAATACCATCAGTTCAAAAAGAGCCTCCCCAAAGCCTATGACCCATCAGGGCCTTCACATGTTTAGAGCCCCTGCAGACCTGCCATATCGGACAACCCCTGTTGAAGTTGGCAGTTTAGATCAGCTTGGATCAACATGTCTGGTTGGTGCTTATCTTATAAGCCATCCCAGAAATATCAGTTAATCAACCACTGTTCCATATTGTTTCCGGCACCTCCCCAGCGGCTGAGAAGATTTGTGAATCAACCACTGTTCCGTGTTTAAATGTTCAAAACCACAAAAAATCACACACTGTTCCTTGTTTTAACCAGTTCCTTGTTGGTGGATTCAATGCTTTCACTCACTGGTTGGTGAATCAAACCACTTCACCACACTCTTTAACTGTGGTTATTCAATGCTTTAACTGAACCCACTGGTTCCAGCTTCACTTCACTGTTCACCACTCTTAGCTCGTCCCGGGAGCAACTCAGCGACCAGCGCGGTGCCGATCGGAGCTTCCATCGGGGCTCCGGACACCGGTGAGCTGCTGTCGATCTTGTTGGGCAAAGATCCCAAGCTACAGGAGATGCTGATGAGCCCTTCATCGCCTTGGCAGTGACATGTTGGAGGGCTGCGCCTGGGCTGAACGAAAAACTGCTTGAGCTCGAGCTGATGTTTCACTGTGCCCAGGAGATTTGTTTGTGGAAAGATTTCGAGACTGTCTGAGATCATCTAGTGCGGCATCTTCCAAAGTTGCGTTACTCACCAAAATCCTTGAAATCTGCCAAAATCGAAGTGTGGGAAGGCTCAGGATGCAAGTGGGCAACATCTGACAATCATGTCTCATCTTCGTGACATCAAAGGTGCAAGTGCAAATGGATATCCTTTTCACTGTGTTCTCAATGGACAGGGCATGATAACTCAGGAACGGGCAACAACCGTAGCTACTGGCTGCCCGCACCGGGCTGCTGACTGGCCGCAGTCTCTAGTAGTATGGCAACGGAAAGCATGACATCGAGAGATGATTACTATGAGTTTGAACCAACAGGGTACTCAACAAATAAAAATCTCACAGGTTTCCGGTGCGCGCTTGGTGATCATCCCCTACAAGAAGAGCAAAGCGGCATAGCCATTGAGACGTTCAGACACTATGGAGTGAAATGATGCAGGCATTTCCCAAAATAGGACCAAACCATGCAATATTAAGCATTAATACTAACAAACTCCAACCTTTGGTTGTCCCAGCTTGAGAAATCCTGATGTAAAAAAGTCAGGGCACACACCAATCCCGTGGCAAAAAACTGGTGGAAGCAATCGACCACGTGGTCGTCGTGTCAATCGAAACGCCAAGCTGGCCAGTTGATGCAAGTCGCCAATGTGGTTCTCCGCCAAGTTCAACTCTTCCAAAGCGCACTCCTGAGAGCACCGACCCCCATGATCCTTCAAGGATGACCGTTGTGATGTCGGTTGGATAGGGTGCCATATCGTGGGGTGGGCGCACCATTGACGTACCATCGACGTACCATTGATGTATACCCACTATGTACTAGTTCGATCTGACCAAATTGCGCGAAGTAGTATACCACGATCAGTATATCGCAATTAGAATTGGCTAGAAACGATGGATATCAGCTCATTGAATCTAATTAGTCAAAGAACATATTTGCAAAAGCAATTTAGATGACAGAAACGGTTCTCTGTTTCAACACCTTCACAAGTAGCCTGGACATTTCCGCGGACCTGAAACAAAATCTTGCCCAACAGCACGTCAAGATCGTGCCCTGCAATGATTTTCGCACGGCTCACTCTGCCAACTATCAGCCACTGATGTTTTCTATGACTGCTGGTAGCTTTACAAAGCCAACCACCAATACAAATATGCACAAATCAAACCTCTAAGCATTCATCGTCAGCCCACACCACTTCTTTATAATTACCATCAGTCATTATGGCATTTGGCTTATGGTTAATTGTCAACAATTAGTATCGGTCAGCGTTTAATGATGGCAAATTACCATCATCAAGAAATCATCAACCATCATGAGCCAATCAAACTCAATTGACAGTAAAAGCACATAATCGATCATAAGGAAAACCATAATCCATCGTCATGAGTCTGCCATCAAACAATCACCAACGGAGTTTGTTAACCCATGACCTGGGTTTGTTTTATAATCTTACCCTATCCTTCCAGTTACCTCTATAGTAGGTAACCAGCTTGTTTCTACCATTGTTTTTTAGGGTTGGTTACCTACTATAAAGGTAACTGGAAGGCTGGGGTTACTTAATCGTCATATCAATCATTAACCCAACTCCTGAGAGATCCTCCGTGCTCCTGAAGCACGGATGCGATGAAACAGGCCCCGCGGTCCCCGATGTCGTTCTGGGAGATGTCCTGCACAGTTTGGCCATGGGTTAGTCAGCACTGTTGAACGATGGGTCGTGATATGTCGGGATGGTGAGGGACCGTGGGAAGTAGTGGTTGGTATGGTTTGATGACAGTCGATGATGGCGAGTGATGGCGAATGATGGCGAATCTTGAATATTTGGTAAATGCTGCTGCTTTTAGCAATTCTTTATGGTTGAATAGTGAATGATATGAACATAAAAACGGTTGATTTCCGTTGATTGCTAGTGGTTCCCAATACGAAATGAGAAACGACAACAATCAACTGGCCGTTCTAGGTTAGCAAGGAGATGTTGGGAAGCCCTATCTTGTTAAGCCCTATTCCCTCATTGCTCGCGTGTAATTGTTCAGTAAGCCCCACAAATCAGTTCCTTAAGTACCTCATATTCATTAAGTATGCAACATGTTCTTTTTTAATATCATCTAAAGTCTGGTCAGGAGGAAGACGGTTAATGATTTATCATATCTTTTCCATACTGCAGCTATTTAATAGCTACCAATAAGCTACAAAGTAATTGGTGGTTTCTCAGAATAGGGAGCCCCCAAGAAATGGTTAGTCTATTACTATAAATGGTTTATCTAGATGGCTGTGGGTCAAAACCCCGTACCCCTGGTTCCCCTATCATTTGCCATTGTTTCCCTTATTATTGTTGGTTACTATCCACCGTTAGTTGGTTGGTTAATATTGACCCATAACCAGATGATTTTGGGGTACCCCTATGACTTGAGAAACCAGCCCTTTAGCAAATCCATTCGCCACTGAATCATCAAGGCCTGAGCTGTCTGGGAACGATCATCCGCCAGCCCATGCTTTTTGAAATGTCGTTCGCGCCATGGGGAAGGGGACAAGCGAACAAGCATTCACCAAGAATCAGATTCAGTAGAATTGTGCCAATCATGCCATGCGAACGCAAGAACTTGGGTCCTGATTTGGGAAACAATAGTGGGCTCCTGGAATAGCTTGGAATGGATCTCGCTAGACTTGCAATGCCACCAAGTTTGAACCATGGAAAGCACAAATCCCAAGTGTGACAGTCACTTTTGCCTGTGAAAAGCCACACTTTTTTGGAGGCAAGACATGCTGTCTGTTAAATCCTCGCTGTCCGCAGTCGCTTATCTGGCTGCTGGACTCCCACGGTGTTCTTAGCTCTTTGGCGGTTGGAATCCCCATCACTGGCAATATCACTACCCAACTGTCACCAAGCACTAGTTGATGACTTTGTTTCATAATATTTTTTGTAGGATAATCATCATTAACTATGGCCATATCTACCAAGCACACACCTGCTACTAGTGCAGTGACGGGCCTCCAACGGTAATGGGCGCCATGGTAGTCGAATTCTCCCCTGCTTGATGGTTCCTTGACCGGTTTATATCACATTATATAACCGTGGAGACTGGTGACCATGGACAAGCTAATCAACCACTTGATTTGAATGAAACATGTTCCGGAAGTCCACACAATGGTGGGAACTGGCCGCCATCTTGCCTCAAGGTCAATAACTAAACCTTATTAACCCTTGTCAAACCTCATTAACCCGAATTTAACCTTTGTAACCCTTATTAACCCTTGCTAACCCTTATCAACCTTTGCTAACCCTTATTAACCCTTGCTAACCCTTATCAACCCTTGCTAACCCTTATCAACCCTTGCTAACCCTTATTAACCCTTGCTAACCCTCATTAACTCTTGCTAACCCTTATTAACCCTTGCTAACCCTTATCAACCCTTGCTAACCCTTATTAACTCTTGCTAACCCTCATTAACTCTTGCTAACCCTTATTAACCCTTGCTAACCCTTATCAACCCTTGCTAACCCTTATTAACTCTTGCTAACCTCAATTAACCCTTATTAACTCCGCAAATGTTCATTTCCCTGGTGAACTTCATCCGATGACCTCAGGGCGGCTCAGTCCAGAAACTGCAGGGTTTGATTTCCCACCTCAGCGAGGCACATGTAAGGCGAAACAAATATATACAAGGTGGCCCCCCCAAACGTTATAACTTGATTTATAGGGCCACTTAACAAGCTAGTTATATCTACTATAACTGGTACTTACTCTATAACCCAACGTCTATAGCTGCTTGCGGGCCCCTCTTGTAAATGTATATGTATATTAATATGTATAACATCATAAGTATATACTGCATATATACAAAATAACAGAGAGAGACATCGATGTCTACATCGAAATTTCTATGCTGATATGGAGGATTTCTCAACATAGCGGACCTCCAAATACCTGGATTCTTACTATAGTTGGTTAATGTGAAGTATGACCAATAGTAATAAACCAACTATAACGGGACCAACTCCATGGTCACTAACGTTAACTATAGGTGGTCAAATCTTACTATCATCTACTACTATCAAACTACCTATAGTTCAGATTAACTATAGGAATGGTTGAATATGACTAACCATAGTTAAATGGTTAACTGTTAACTACTGATGGTTAGTTCTTAACTATAGATGATAACTATCATTTATCATCACTACACTAGTTAACTATAGATCATTCTTGCCATAATTCATTCCTATAGCAACTATAGGTCCCATACTATCTTATTAATTCTTACCTATAGTAATAGATATAGTTTTAAACCAACTATAGGTCCCAATATATCATATAACTATAGGGTTTCTCTATTACCCTATGATTTTATCATCTATTACCCTATGATCTTATAGTAATAAACCAACTATAAGGGTCCCTTACTACAGATGATAACTGGAGGTACCACCTGAGACCCACGACTCGCTGCCCAGGCACAAGGCCACGACTTAAACCTTGGACGCCCACGGCACCCAAGGTGCAGGTGGACAGGCTCAAGCGTCGCAAGGTGCTGTTCTGCAGCATGAGGTCCTGGCGCATCGAAAAAATCCACGGCGTCGCCTTTAGATGAACATTGGCAATAGTTGCTATTGAAATTTTATATGTTTGATCACTTCAGATAAACATAGATCCAATAGCAACCATCAGCAACATTTCAACATTTCCTGTTGTTAGTCATGTTGATCTAAAAATGTAGATCTTTAGCAACTAAAATATCAACAGGAAACTCGGATGGCGGGGAAGAAACTAAACATTTCCTGCTGTTGTTCAAAGCAACTAAAAATGATGGCTAAGAATATCAATTATAGTATGTGGCTAAGAATGTAACTATTGAATATGTAGCTGCATCAACGGGTATAGTTGCAATTCGTCTATGATAGTTGCAATTCATAGTTCGTTTTGATCAACATTTTAGATGATATATTTTAGATCAACATTTGATTTCCTTTTGCTTTGAAATGAATTGTTTATGATGTAAGCCACATATACTATAGTTGCAATTCTCATTTATCATGGAACTGCCTATGGGAAAGCTAAGTTGCTTATGATCATATATAGTTGTTCATCAACGATAGTAACTATATGACTATATGTTTATCATGGATTACCTCAACGATTTTTCTGTACTATACTATACTATGGTATTCAACATTTTAGTATAGTTTATCATTGAACCAGCTCTTTTGTCGAGGTAATGAACTTCACTGATGCCAAGTACCTCCACGGCCATGCTCAGAGGTGCCATTCAGATGCGCCCTCAATGATAGGTCAACCGGGTCACCCCGAACTCGAACTCGGAGATCAACCAAATCATAACCTTGGTTCTATAGTCAGGTAACCAGCCATTACTCATGCTTATATGGTCAAGTACTCTAGATGAATCGATGGTATGATAGACGGTAAAACCATGGTTATATAGCTTTCAGATTCCCACACATGGCAACAACTCGATAAAGAATTCCAGATCAAGACCATACACAAACATCAACCAACCTCTACCGGAATTTGCCAGAATGAATTTGTTCAACCAGCTACTACATCAACTATAGTATGCTACTAGCCAGCCACTAATTAGGTGGTACAAGCAGGTTGTCTGCCATGCTGGGATGATTGACGGCCGTGTGGGAACTTCGTTTTGGATGATCGTGGAACCAGGTGCTCACTGTTGATTCATCAACTACCAATGTGTCCGAAAGAGAAATACATCGAGAAAAAAATGATGGAAATGGCTGATTCGAGGGTGACAAATTGAATTGCAAGGTTTCACGGAGTTCTTACTTGGACTTATTTGTATGATCTGTGTTTGGTGCGCTGTACAATGTCATTTCACACAAGCCCCGGAATCAACCACTATAAGCCAAATCACTAGTGACCAACCAGTATCAACGACTTGGATGTGCAGTTGGGGTTTGTTCACCATGGTTGCAGACCCTATAAGGGAGCTGAACTAACCCCTACAAGCATGGTGAATGTTCCCAGTTACAAGCAGTAGAGATGGTCATCTCCAAGCACTGCTATAGCCGCTGTTCCCTGCTATTGCTGCTTATGATCCCCAGCTTTATTGACCAGAGTTTAACCACGGTCTATTAATGACAGAAACACCTACGCATTATATAGTAGTTGTTGAACCATTATTGTTGGTGACTATCCCCTATTAGTTAAGCATTGTGAACCCTGGTTTTTTGAACTATTATGAACCGTGATCAACCTGCTGTCAACCTTGTTATAAGTTGAAAACCAAAAATCTATCATCAACCCTTATGAAAACTTGTGAACCATGAACCACCAACCACCTAATTATATTGAAAAACTTTGAATAACCCTAGTATTGGTCCTATTATCAACCCTATTTCAAATCTATGATGATCAACAAAAAAATGGAACCCACCAATCACCATGAACTACGGCGGGACCCCACCAACCACCATGAACTACGGCTGCTATAGCTGCCACCCCCGACACGTTAGCCCGGCTCCTCCAAGGGCGCGGCGTTCAAGCGCGAAAAACGATTTCGATTGGAACCCGTTTTCGATGACAGATCCAGCGACGTGACACTCCCTGCGGCGATGCCCAACCAACGGAAGAACCGCCATGGGACTTGTTTTTAGATGATGCAACTATACCGTTTCCGGCATGCTATGTATATTTCATGTATGTGTATTGATGTGTACTGGCTATTTTCTAATAGTTGCTTTTAGTTGACTTTGTGAACATGCTCTGTCTCTTATGAATCTACAGAGCACGTTACAACATATTTGCCTGATAGTCATTCCCTGGCTGGTCCTATCAAGAACTGCTAATGTATTTTAATGTAATTTCGGTTACTGATGTAGCCCTGCTCTGTCCATGAATGATTCATACATCAATACCATCGCCACACAAGACAGGTATTGATATTCCAATAGCGCAATGATGAAGCATATGGCGCCAGTTGCCTCCATGTCTGTCTCATACGTTTCAGTGGGTGTTCTGAACAATTTTGCTTACATTTTTGTATACCCCTTCAACGCAAGATTCAGTTGCTAAGAGCAGTATATTATGTTCACAATCACACAATCAAGTTTGCAATGTAGTGTCACGTTGACCAATACGAACGACTACTTCAGAATTATATTGTTCCCTGAAGCCTGTTGACTTTCGTGTTGTTTTTCTGGTTTTCGCGTCTTCAGAAGCTCTAGCGCTGCGATAAGAAACGTATGACTCCTGCAGTCTAGCATGGAGCTATCGAAAAATGTATTTTTTGTAGATTCGCTTTGAAACGAATGCCAAGGAACTGTTGATCAGCATGGTGCGCAGGATGAAGTTCAAACCTACGCAGGCAAATCGAGGAACCACAGAACAGTGGATGGACACAAACTTGAAACGTGAAACACGTGCCCAGATTTGATCAAGATCCAAGCATATCCCCAAAAAAAATTTGGACCCGATCAAATTGGACCATTGTACGTCCGGGCATTGGCTGCGCACAATCTTTGAAATGTCGACTGCTCATGCATTTCGTTGCTCACGGTATCCCGCTACACATGGATGTTGCTCATCCTGTCAGCCATTTGACTCAAAACAACAAAAAAAATATCTACGCGGTCCACCACGCTGATGCAATTTTTGGGTCCGGGGTGACCGGAGTGACCCTAACACCCTGCAAAGTGAGAAATCCGTTTCCAAAGCCTGCGAGGCCGTAGGATCAGAATAGCCAAGTATTGACTGCCAATAAAGAAGAACTTCCATCCCTCCCCAGAAATAAGTCTTGGTAGCTGAACTAGATCCCTTGCTAAAGTTTAAAAGCCAAACTTTTTGTGCCGAAAATCCTGAATCAAGGATTTGCCAAAAAGCCTAAAAAGTTGGAAACAGAACTCCAGCATATCTGAAGTAAATGTCTGCGGCATTTTGCCACTGGCCCTCAATGTGTTCCATCCAGGGAGATCTCCCTGGTTTTGTACATTGCCCATCCGACGCAAATTGCACATAGATCTCAACGGTCTCTATGTGAAGAACAGCTTAACCGAATTCCAGGACTCGGAATTCGGCTAAGCTGTTCTTAACATAAAGCCCGTTCAGACATAATCGCCGTAGGCCACGGATCTCAAAGCCCTCAGCCTTCTGAAGGATGGGCTCTTTGTCTCCTTCTTCCTCTCCGTCAACATAAGAGGTTGGTCGCCGGAGCAGCGCTCTCTTATTTTGGACGACCGTGCCATCGTGGCCCGTGATGTTGCCACGCTTCAAGCTGCTGCAAGGTGTTGGGAACGTCTCAGCGATGCCAATAGAACGAGGACCCAGCACAACAAAACTCAATACTGGGCTCCGACGCCATAAGCTCTTGTTGATTTCGAAAGAGCAGGTGTGGAGCACAAGTTTCAAGTTCAGATCCTCGGTGTCGCATGTGGTCTCCCGAATGTGCTGAAAAGGAGTCAGTCGAGAAGTGCCAACAATTGGCTCGTCGAATTGCTTCCCTTACCAAGTCGCTCCGATTCAAAGCCACGCTCTGCTCTCTAGATCTAGACAGGCCATAGGCCTAGTCGTCAAGAAACCAGGAGGACGACAAAACTCTGAGCCAAACTCATGTTGTGCCGGCAAACTCATGGCTACTCCGACCGACCTGCAGGGCGTATGAAAGGGTCAACAACAAGAATCACATTTCGGGCACAGGAGTCAATCCAGCTTTGGGTGGATGTTCACTTGAAAATCCGTTGATACCTGCACCTAAAGAGAGACACTAACAAGTGAAGCGGTGACTGTCAGGTCCTGCCTTTGCTGCTGATGTCATTGGCCTTTCAAGGAAGGAACAGTGACAGCAACGGCTTCATCGAGTGAGTCTACTGTCCGAAATGTGTATGTATAATTACCCGTATATACATATAAATATATATATATATAGACAAATAAAAATAAATACAAATAAATAAATATATGTATATATATATATAGACATATATGTATATATATAGATACATATATGTATAGATATATATATATATATATAGATGTATGCGTGAGTATCCATACAATGTATGCGTACAGTTGGGTGCATGTGTGGATATAAATAATTACACACTATACACTGTATACATATATATATATATATATGAAGATATTTACATGTATATAGAGATAAATGTGTGTATATATATGTATATATCTATAGAATATAAAACACATTTGTGTGTGTGACTGTGCGTGTATGTTATACAAACAGTGACTGAACACAAACATATGTACACATTTGCATGAATCCATTAGTCATCAAAACATATGCCTGTTGGTACTTAGGGGAGACAGTTTTGATCCTCTTGTAACTTCTCACCAAGATGTGGGTTTGTTCAATCTTGGTGTAGCCCTCCAACACTGGAAGTCTAGTTACATGTCGGTTGTTTGTCTATATATGTTTTATGGATGGAGATGCGCACACACATATATATATATAATATATATATATATTAAAAAAATATGTACATATGAATATATGTATATATGTATATACATCGTAATATTCAAATATATGTACATAATATGAAGAATAAAACACATATATATGTAAAAAAAAAGTGTTGCTATACATTTATATAAATATATATTATTGAACATATATTCATAAATAAATAAAAAAATATATATAAATATACATATTTAAATATATGTATCATTAAATACTAGGCAAATACATACATTCATACATGCTCTGCCCTCTTCATTCATCAGAATCAGCAAATGATTCCCAAACGCAGGTACTCAAACACTAACTAGTTGCAAACAGGCTTTACCTGGGCTCTTATACCTACCAAACATACTGATTATCAGAAATCGGCTCCTGTTCTCTCTCTTGTTGATTGAAACCCCAACCATCAGAATTTGTGCATCTCACTAACGGTGGGTTTGTGTGGTCTAAACCACTGCTAGTCTTGCCAAGCTTTTAAGTAAATTGTGATCTACCGTCAGATATGGTTAGAATCATATTGGAATCCATTGGCTCATTCTAGCTACACAATTTGGAGTAATGATCGATATTGGTATCCCACTAATTACTTCTCTGGTTGGTGGTCTCAACCCCTCTGAAATTTGTTTGGCTGATCAACCAACCATAGGTTTAAACTGGGGAGTTAAAAAACACGAACTACTAGGCATTAATTGAAAATTACTGATGTCACTGATGTCCAAAAAACAAATGACCCGATGTTTTTTTTTCCCCTGCTGGGTGTCCGGACGGAAAGATCCACTGAAGTCAAAGTGGTGGTCTTCAAAAGCAAGGTGGCCATCGTTTGAGCTCCTGGTGTTCGTGCACCCCCAAGGCTCTAGTGGTGGAAGATAGGGTCAGGAGATTAATGGGCTAGTGGCTCCCTATAATGTGCTCGTCAACCAACCAGTTGTTGATAATCACATCTGGGAAAATAAAAAATGATCAAAGCCACCAACTAGACCATATGACTTGGTGGCCATCAAGCCCTTCAACCGGCTCAGCACCCCATCCAGGTAGGTTCACCGAAAAGCGACCCAAACATGATGAGGAAAATAGGAGAATGAGCCACTGAAGGTCAATGTGTCTGGGTTCCTAGCAGGATGATTATGATGATGATGATGATGATGATGATGATGATGATGATGATGATGATGATGATGATGATGATGATGATGATGCTGATGATGATGATGATGAGGATGATGATGATGATGATGATGATGATGATGATGATGAGGATGATGTTGATGATGATGATGATGATGATGATGATGATGATGATGATGATCCTACTTATTCAGCTGACCTTCGTTCGACATCTTGACTCCTATGAGCCAGTATCCACCACCACTCAAACCGTACGAAGTCACAGGCAATTGAAAAGCTTGAAAGCAACATATCATCAACTTGCCTTATACCTCACCCTGACCATTCTCGACGCATCCTTTTTGTCCACCCCATGTCTGCAAATGGCTCAGCTTGGCCCCGTGTGGACCGTGGTTCGTGGCTGTCGGACTGGGCAGTGTCCAGAGAATCCGATGGGGCATCCGGTCTCAGCTTCAAAGGATGCCGCAGCATGGCTTGCAATGTGATGCATCCCAATAGCTCAATTGGGAATGTTCATGAGCCACCGAGAACCTTCCCCCAAGCCAAAAACTATCCTGTCATATTGAAACAACTGATCATCTTTTGATCTTTAGTATGTTTACCCTCCTTGAAACTAGCATGGACCCTGGCAAAAAGGTCTCCCTTCTGTGCGGAAACTGACCGGACCAAATTCTGGGAGGCTCTTGCGGTGTGGCTTTCCATGAGTGTTTTTCGGGTTGATTTGGCCGAGACGTGGCACCCCCTGGACTCCTGGCATCATTCCCCCAATATGCTGCTGCCCAAGTTCCCCCACGTAACGATTCGCAGTGACCACGACGCAGCGATGTTCACGGAGAAATGGTGACTGGAACTTAGTGATTACTAGTGGTTCCTGGTGGCTTATAGTGCTCAGTGATGGGTGGTTACTAGTGGTTATGTTGGTGGTTTATAGTGCTTAGTTATGATGGTTTCACAGGGTGACCCGCTGGGAAATGGTGGAATCCTCATGCGACCTGGAGTAATTACCTCAGGGGGTAAACATCTACAATTCTCGTTAGCAAAAGGTATCAAACACTGGAAAACCCATGAGCCTAAATCATTGGTGAAATGGATATTGGTATCTCTCCCTATGAAAGTAACTGATTGAATTTCATCAACAATTGCCATTGGCAACTGTTGAAAAACTTGGTGGCTTATAGATCCCTTGCTAAAAGTATATTTTTAGTGGTTATATGGTAAATCAATCATATCCCAAAAACACTAAAAACCTAAGTTAGTGGGTATAAGCCATCCAGAAAACATGGAGTCGTTGTGAGTTCCCTATGGCTGAAACAACGAGGCCTGGCCGACCAGCGAGCTGGGGAGCTTCGTTCAATGGCGAGAGCTGGGTCAAGCGGTTGACCAACCAACGTTCATGGTGGATAAGTTCACCAACAAACTATAGGGAAAACGAGCTGGTTAATGATGGGGAACCAGGGGGACTAGGGGTGAACTGACCCACAGCCAAATAGGGAACCCCCAAAAATGACATGGTTGGTGTAATATCTATATGCATGATTCAAATGAGATGATGTTGGGATACACCTATTTTGAGAAACCACCTGATGAATGTTGATGATTGTTGATCAATCCTTGGCGCAGCCGACCATCAATGACTGAGATCGAATTGGACTACTTGGCTGAGTCAACTCACCCTTATGGGTTTGGTTCATGGTGGCTGAATCAACTCTATGATCAATTCAAAGCTGTTCAGAACCAGACCATCATTGTCACACCATTCACCGTCATAAATCATCGTCTTGAATTATTTTTGTTAACTATCGTCCAGAACCATCAATCATCATCAACGATAATATTCACATGTTTGTTGATGAGTCTCCATCCATGATGACCCGCTCCATGACTCAGCATGGACGTGCTGATCTCCGTCGTGACCACCATCCATCGCACCCGCGTTGATCGCGTTGTCAGGTGCGCTCACCGCGCAAACGACGTGCCAGCTGCACATCCTGGCGCCGCGGGTGGGCCGCTGCTCGGTTCGAAGCCAAGGGAGCTTGGAGCTGGGAACTCGGTTGGAGTGGCAACTGACGAGCATAACCAATGGTTCGAAATGCAATGTAACAATGGGATAAAACCATGGGCAACAATGGTATATTGGTATATGGCTATGGGTCAATATTAACCAACCAACTAAAAGGGGATAATGACCAACAATAATAAGGGATACAATGGCAAATGGTAGGGGAACCAGGGGTACGGGGTTTTGACCCACAGCCATATATCCCGATGATAATATTGGTAAATATATGGTATACCATGGTATACATTGGTATTTCCAATGGGTACCAATAATCTACATATGGTATGTGGGTTATTGCAATGTCAATTAGCAACTATTGTTACCAATGGTTATAAATCGTTATAAAAACCATGTCTATGGAATAACAATGATAACAGTCATTAGCAATTGATGACTTGATAATTGATGCGTGTAAAAACAATGTCTATGATGGTGAAAAAAAGGTTTATATGGGATTATAATGGTTAAGACTCGGGGATGATAATCAACAATAAGGCCTGTATGGGTGTTTCTCAAGTCATAGGGATGCCCCAAAATCACCTAATACCAATCATCTATAGTAATCTATCGCAACAAAGCATCCATAACTTGGTGTACCCCTATGGCTTAAGAAACCACCATACATATATACATATATAGCAAATGTAAAAAAATACACAATTTGCATATCTATTCATAGATATAAATATCAATATATGGGTATGGGTGAAAATTATTAACCCCCGCCATATAGCAATTTTATAGAGGAAATCTGTTCTAAACCAACTGCTTTTTGGGGTAGCCAATTTTGATTCGCAACGATACAAACGTCGTGAATTGACCTGACGGGGGAGCTTGAAACGCTTTTCTTGGACTTGTGAGACCTCCAGGGATGATCCCAGAGCTCGTCCATGAAAATATTCCTGATGGAGCTGTGGAATGATGGTTGACTATGGTGATAGTGAGGACCTTGAGCATATGAATGTTGAGTATCCCTATCTTCGTATATGATGCTTTATGATGGCTTCTAGTGAGGTGAAATATGGTTAAAGATCAACATAGATCAACTCTTCTAGCCTTCGCGAAGAAAAATGACCCCTGGAAAAAAAGCCCTCATGGATGAACATGTCTTACGATAGTCAACTCAAATGACCCATGCTGGGAAAGACGCTGTGTTGAAACCACAGTGATTTGAACCACGAAGCGAAACACCTGTGGAGACCACAATGAGCAGCATAGCGACAAGTATGCGGTTTGCAGCCGTGAAAATCTTCACTATCCATCCTTAATGCTATGGTTGAGAGGTAGTCCTATCGTTTTCCGTGATATTAAATCCTTCAGAGGATCAAATGCTCAGGTTGTATCTTGACCTCAGCAGGTAGCAGGTTCTCCAGTCCCGCAGTGGCAAATGATCAAGCTAATCAAATATCAGGAGCGTTGCGGTGGTACATAACCAAAAAACTGCAAATCAGTGACCACAGGAATGATATCATCATGGAGAAGCACACACTGGTACAATACAACCGTACTGATTGGGCAATCATATCTTTATGTTCAAACATCTCTTAGAATATCAACTTGTCCTTGCAACACCCTCAAACACCCTCCCCCGGAAATGGGGTCCGCCTGGGATCAAACATGACGTCCATGTACCTATCCACCCGCAAGGCACGGCACGTGTTGGCACCGGCCACGCGCCTTTGGCATGATGGTGACACGCTTGGCATGGATGGCACACAAGTTGGTGTCCTGGGAGGAGTCAAATGGCGAGCTGGGTCGAGGCTTTAACCAACCAACTGATGGTTGACCAGCTGGTCAGTGGTTAATAATCGGGTATGATCAGTAACAATAGTAGGGCATATACCAACTATGGCTATGGGTCAAGCAGTTGACCAACCAACTGATGGAGGATTTACCGCTCGTAGGCAAAACAAAGATTAATGATGGGGGAACCAGGGGGCTAAGGGTGAACTGACCCACTGCCATATCCAGCTGATCAGCAAATCGTTCGTAGCTGGCCATGATCAACCATGCTTCAGCCGTCATTTTTTAGAACAAAAAATCATGAACTATGAAATCAAGTGATATGGGGGGGGTAAATCATGGTTTATCGTAAGTTAGTTGGATCATCAATCGAACATCACCACTGCAAGCAAATATAAAGGGTTACGCTGTAGTTCATGCTGCACATCAACTTGGGATCCAGGTCACAAACACCATGTATGACAAAGACACGGTGGTGAGCTACTTGGGCGCTTCTTGGAATGGGGGCACCCAAAACCTCCGAGGAGACAGTATAGTCGTACATTATCAATGAACAGTCAGTTGAACCACCAATCAGTAGGGAAGAATTACATTGAAGTATGGGTGGTTGATTGATGTTGATTGTATGTATCTAATCAGGTTTGCTTATGTGCAAGAAAATTATGTGCGGGATGGGTTGTCCATGGTCCTGGGTGGTGGTAACGAAACCCCAACAGCTCGAAAGCACCAACCTACCCAGCTTTCCGCCAAAACATGGAGATATGAACCGCTACGCGATCCTTGATATTCATTCTATTCTATTTATACTTATTCAAAAAAATTGGATGAGGGAACCATGGGGAAACCCTTGGCGTATCAGCGTATCCACCAACAAAAATGGGATCACCATCCTGGAAGACGCAGGAATCCGATGGCACATGTTTAGACCGTGGTTGGATGATTCTTTCACCAGGTTTCACTGGTTGGTGGGTTTTTCACCACCCCGTCAAAGAAAATATGCGCAAGCCAACCAACCAACCATTTGTTAATAGGAGGGAAATTAAAAAAAACGTTTAAACCCACCAATCAGTTCACCATGTAAACCGGTGGATTTAATACATGTAATTTTGCCCAACACTAATTGAATCACCAACGTCGGCAAATCTCGCCGACACCGCACGTGGTGCATTGATACCTCTCCACATGGGATCAATGCTCCACAGCCACTTTGCATGTGCATTTTGGTTGGTCGTATCTTCGAAGGCTGATTGAAATCTAGATTTTCAAGTTGTTTCGCTTCATAGACTGATCAAACTCAAAGATCAACATTAGCAGCAGCTATAGTTCCATCTACCATTTGCCAGATATTTGCCCTAGTTCCCGTTTCGGCTCTAGCGCTTTGTGTGACCCCTTGTAACATCTAAAACCCCAAGCGCCACGCCATTCCACGGGGGGAAAATCTGCGCAGGGTCGGACCTCAAAGAGGCCAACGAGATATGCCTCTGCGGCTTCCTGGAGAGCCAACACGGCCTGATGCGGTCGATGGTTGGTGTTGGTGTGGGTAGGATTGATCTTAGGCTTGATATATTGGTTATAGTGGCTGGTCGGTTTGGCTGGTTGGTGGTTGGTTGGTTGGATGATCCTACTTGAGTTTCAAGTTTCTTGGTTGGGTTGCTTTGTTTGGTTGGTTTGGTTTGTTTGGTTGGTTTGGTTTGTTTGGTTTGGTTTGTTGGGTTGCCTCTTTGTTCGTTGGATGGTGTGTTTTTTTGTTGATGTTGATTCACTGGTTAGTTGGATAGATACACTCATAAGCCGTGGCGTTTGGACAACGTACCATTCAATACGTAAATGGCAATAGGAGTCCTTGTATTCGCTATGTTGAACGGAATATGCAAAGGGATTACAGACATGTAATACACCCTGCACACCCATTACGATGGAAAAGGGTTCTTGCTACACACCTGATCGGTTTGGGGACTGACTCGGGACTCCCCTTTTGTTTGGAGCTGCTGCAGAGTTCTGCCCGGTCTGCTGAAATTGGACTAAAATCCAGAAATCAGAAAGCTTGTGACCACCATGATCGCCACGATTTTCGCGGTATATCATTGTCTGGTCATCCTTCAGTGCACTTTCGGCTCAGCGTAGAAAAACAAGCAGTGAAACAAGGAGAGACACTGTAGATGAAAGGGAGCCTGAAATTGCCACTTCCATTCCAATGTTTGGAACTGTCAAGTTGCAGAATTGCGGCTGTGCCAATTCCATTGCGATGCTCGCTGTTTCAAAGCCTGAAGAGCACAGCACCACAGTCCCTCCGCCTCCCGGACTATGGCAAGCAGAGCTGCTGTCAAAGATGCCACCGCGCTCGAATTTTGCATCTGTGTAGGATGCCGACATCCCGACGCAATTCCAAGAAATCGCTGCCCGTCCAGAACCGATCAGGCGGTAGGAGCGCGAAGACATGTCTTCCTCACAACGATCCCAACAGTTACTGCACCTGCTTGCTCGGTGATTGGCCAAATTCACCTCAATAGCACTTCCAATGCAGTCAAGCTGTGCGTAGATCAAGATGATTGGATCTGAGTAGTGTGTGGTGCTCGTGGTGCTTGTGGTGGCTGGACCATCTGCAAAGGCAAGGGAAAAGAGCAGCCCTATCAAAGGACATGGGGGCGACAACATTGCTCACTAAGCATGCCGAGCACAGTGTGTAGGTGCAAAATGGTTGAATGTAACCGTGAGCCCAACCTTCCTTGGAGAAGTCTAGGAAAGTTGAAATGCTCAATCTACTCCGCAGGTGCTTCCAAACTTGTGGGGTGAGCCGTACAGTTCTATCAGCCTTGGCCAAGAATCGTCATGAAAAAACTGCGTGGATTTGCCATGGTTTGTCCATTTCAAAGTGTGACATTTCACAAAGAAATCATTCCCGAGCTAGATCATGCTCCCAGCAGGCCCTATTCCAACTTTGGTGAGAAGACAACGACAAGACTCTTTTGCTACTGCAACACAATTATTTTTGAGCCCACAAGCTGTGAGATTTCACTATCTGACCATGAACATAGTATGACAGGAATGTCTGCGTGTTCTTTTTGATATTACCTCGTGTACTAGTACTGGTTGACAATGCATCCAAACATTGTCCCTTTCAGCTCACACTTGCAAGTACCAGAACAACCAACAGTAACAAAGTGATCTCGAAGAATGCTCATTTCTTCCGAGTCAACATGAACATGGTACATTACCTGCAGCATAGCTTGAATGCATGTTGCCATGGAAAATCATTCTATTTGAATGCCCGGAGACGACCAGCACGGTCTCCAGAAATCACGGAACCGTCACGTCTTGAGCAACATGGCTGTGGGTCACCCCGTACCCCTGATTCCCCTATCATTAACCTTTGTTTCCCTTATTATCGTTGGTCATTCTCCCCCATCATTGGTTGCTTAATATTGACCCATAGCCACATTGATCAGGAAGGTCTACCGGCTGACGTGCGGACCGCGGACCTGGAACTTGGTTACCGGCAGTTGCTGTTGCCGGCTGGGCCACCGGGCCACGAACGATCATCTCGATGTGGGGGGCTATCCAGCCAACGAGCGAACGAGCGCAGCTTTGTTGAAATTAAACCCACAGTGAAGGTAATAATCAAAAGTAATCCCAATAATAATCGAAGATAATGATAATTAATCAGCTTCTATGATTCAATAATCAATGATCATCAGGAATAATCAATAGTAATCACCAATAATCAAAGATTCGTCTACACCGCTAGACATCACAAAGCAGTTAGGGGCCTCTATGATGATCCCACAAACGATCCTTAAATCCTTGAACCCTGGGTCATTACTTCAGGGCAAAGGATCAGCCAGCAATGGACAATGAGATAATTGTAGTGAGTGTTGCCCTGAATATGATGGAAATAGAGATCTGAATCATGACCAGGTGTAGATTATCATGGTACAATACCATCCACTAGCCAGCTATCATGGGCAAGGTGTTCCATGGCATTTACCCAGATCAAAGCTGGCTAATGCTGGCTAATGCTGCTTCATAAACATCTGAATCATCCAGCTTGGTTTCCCACGGATGATCAGCCAACAAATGGCTGTGGGTCAAAGCCCTGTACCCCTGGTTCCCCATCATTAACCATTGTTTTCCCTATAGTTTGTTGGGTATTAACCACCAGTATTGGATGGTTAACAGCTTGACCCATAGCCAAATGGCACCTGTTACCCTACCCGACAAATTCCCCTGGAGCGGCCTGCGATTGGAACCTCAAATCTGACTTTACCTCCTGCGGCAGTGAACCCTGGTGGTTTCTGAAGCCTTTTTGGGACCCCCGAAAATAGATGGTCCCCAATATAAATGACTAATATAAATGGGGCTATAAATGTTACTAGACTATAAATGATTGATATGAAAAGGATGCTTTGGGGGTACCCCTATCTTGCGAAACGTCCATGTAGTCATATGTACATCAGTCTCTGTCTCTGTCACATCGTCAGCATTAATACGTCTCCATGTATGGGTGTGCATCGTTGTATAATTGTACATAATGCATGTCTATACAGTGTATATACAGCATACACAGGCAAATGATATATGCGACACCTGTGGGACATGATTATGATGCGTGCAAACATGTATATACAAAACATAAGATAACACACGGGGTTCTTGCTAATAAGCATCAATCAAACCTCCCGACAACTACTAGGTATAGTTCAATTGTCTTCTTTATCTTCCCCAAGTCCGCTAGCTTCGGTACTCAATTGCTTGATAGGGTTCATGTCAACATGCCACATCCCTCCCAGGCCATTCGAACCAAGCCTTGGGGGGTGGACAGCTGGCAGCACCCAAAGGGCTATAGCTCTCCACGATCTGAGAGAGGCATCTTCTAAGGGGATGGCCCTGGTGTACTCCCCCAACTCAGCTATGATCAGCCACTAGTGCAAGCATTGAACCAGCATAAGACCATCACTACCCACCATTCAACCAGCACTTACCTGGCAATGCAAAATCACAATCTCTTTTAGGGAGACCCTGGGAAATCAGCTACACATGGTCGATTTCCATTGCTATGTTAATTCACCAGCATTTACTGTAACCTTCAATGTCGCCTGTACTTCCAGAAAGCATCAAGCTGCTCCTGCGCAATCTCCTTCACCAGGCGTTGGAATGGCAACTTGCCTCAGCCAGGCGAGGTAACTTCAAGGATACGAGCCGGGGATGGCAAGGGCCTCTCCCAATCAGTCAATAGTGTGTGAACCTGCTGAAATTTCATCTTGGAAACCGCCTGATATGAAGTGCCCCTTAGAAAATCCAATTTGCTTTATCCAATCATGACTTCCTCCGAGCAAAATCCAGGGTTTTGCTTCACGATTTAAGATGGAAGCTTTGGGTCACCGATCATCCCGTGGACGCACATCCCAACAGCTCCTTCATGGTGCTTGCTCATTTCTGGCATGTCAACAGCTGGGGCAGGTTTTGACCACCACTGGCAAGGGATTGTCCTGGCAACCAAGCAACTGGCAGGAATGATTTGGTAGTTGCAAACAGGATTCTCATTACTGGTTCGTGGTTGTGAGCCATCCAAAAAGTATGATTCAATCAACCATACCAAACAATCCCCAATTTACGGGAAAAAACTTAAATGTTTAAAACCATCAGATTGTAGTTACTTTGACATGATTGTTGGTTGCCTATAATTGACCACTATAATCCTAGAAACCATATAAGATCCAATGGTTTCCATCATGTTGTATCCGTTCGCTGCTTGTAAACAACTTGTCGTCAATCAATTGATCAGTTGGGCTCTACCATTGTAATGGTAGATCCTGCTGTTGGCAAACCTTGGTCCCTTACTATGGTTGATAAGGTGGTTTCTCAGAGCAGGGGACCCCCTGGCATATTCCCCCGCCATCGTCTGTTTTAGATGATCAATGGGTGATTTAAGGGGTTCCCCAATCTGAGAAGGATCTTAACACGTAAGGATTGCTAGTAGATAACCTCTCCAAGACTTATCCTTTCCTACCACGACTCATAGTAGACTTTGATAAGGGGTTTGGCAACTTTGATCAACTTTATCATCTTCGCTGGTAAGCCACGGCGATGTTGGCTCGCGGTGCATCAAAAAATTATGTCGATGAAGCCATGGGGATGGTTCGATGGCGGTGACCCAAGAATATGATCATTGGTGTGATTCTAGTACTGGTGATTTCAACCCCTGTGAAAAATACTAGTCAATCAACCATTTGACAACAAATAGTAGGGAAAATAAAACATGTTTAAAACCATAAACCAGTAGTATCATCATTGGTGTGATTCTAGTATCAGTGAAATACAGTAGGCAAAAAAACTTGAGGTCGAAAAAAGTAAAAAACATCATGTATTGATACTTAATCAATCCAAATCAAAAGCGATTTCCAGTATCTCATTCAAGATTTGCGATGACCACTGTTTATATCCCCGATACTGGTTGCAACCGATTCAATCACAAGTCAACAAATACCGAGGTGGTATGACACAGTGGAATATATCATCACAATATCCCAAGTTCAGTCACAAATTGGAATGCTTACTTCGTATCCCCGATCAGCTTTGCGAGATGACCCTCTGGCTGTGATTTGAGGCTGCACGCATGGCTCAAGAAACACCCGTATCAATGCTTTTTGGCTTAGCAAGCTCCTCACAAAAATGACATGTTTCAATAATGGTGGAACAGAACAGCCTTGGGCAACCCGTCATGCTTTCTGCAGCCGAGATTAAAGACAATCAACATCCCAAGTCCCATCAAACATGTGATCATCATGTGGTGCTTTCTCCAAGAAAGGGGCAACCCCAGATCATCCAATGTTTATCCCTTGCAGTCATCAACCAGCCATTGTTGGGCTTCCGTCACCTCAATGATCACGACATGAACGGCACCTGATAGTGGACATTCCATGAACGACTGGATGTGCGGCTTATAACTGGAATGTGGCCATGGAAAACATCCAGTAGCCACTACCATGGTTAGTAGCCAGTTGCCACCAGCAGTTAGGTAAACTAACCATTAGGCAAGGTAGGCACCCTTCCAACCATGGTTAGTAGCCAGTTGCCAGCAATGGACCTGGCACATCCAGTCATATGTGGGTCATGAAGCCTCCGCAAAGCCTTCCCAGGCGTGGGTGTTTTGCTCATCTCAGCCGTTCGGACCAGGATGCGAAGCAACAAATCCGTGGACTTTTGGTACTTTCGAATTTCTCCTGAGCTGCCAGAAACTGGAGAAGCTGAACTGGTCCGGCACCGTTGATCATTTCCCTTATATAGAAATGACCATCAAGACCTGAAATATGATGAAGGTGGCTTATGATCCCTGATGAAATGGGGGGTTTCCCAATTAATTGTTTAAATGCCGCTTGAAGTCCGGAAAACTTCAGCTGCCCGAGCTCCCGGCCGCAGGTATCATCATCCTTCACCATCTTTGAGCGCCACACCATGGTGAGTGATGGTTATAGCCATATGTGTGGTTACAGCTAACAATCACTGATAGCTATTGGTCAATGGCTGTAGCCATAGGATGCCCATAGGTATGGTAGCCGGCATGGTTCAGTACCCTTGAGTACGCCATGAACCAAACCTTGCCGATGATCAAATACTGTACCCTACGTTTTCCCTTGCCATTCACGATCAAATCAACCACCCACTGGGCGCATCATGCATCATTCTCACCATCATCAGCTTGATAACCACATATGCTGGACCCACCATTACAACCACAACCTTACCAAAACTCTCCCCATTGCTATCACAGCCATGACCACACCCATCTAACCATCCACCAGCAAGGATCACTATGCAGCATCTTGTGTCGCCATCACCATGCCATCACCAGCAAGGCCCACCATCCATGGACCGTCGCGTCGCCGAGGCACGAAGGGCCAGGGTGCCAGGACGGAATCGATGGGTCTTCTTCATGGTCCCAGCCACTGGAGCCTCGACCACTCGAGCTGGCACCGGTGATTTCTGGCTTCGGTCAGCGGTTGGTTGGTGATACCTAGGTCCTAGATGGTCCTAGGTCGGGTTGGTTGGTCATACCTAGGTCCCAGCGGTTGGTGAATGGTCAATGATGATGTTTCAGGATGCTTTGAGTCAGTGAATTTGTTTGATAATGGTTGGTGCTGATTCATTGTCGTCGCCAGAAACCAGTTGATAACCAACAAGCTCATGACTCATGTCATGCATAATACTGAAACTACTTGATAATGATATCAATGGTCATGATTCATCAACTGATCATTGGGCACCCAAGAATAATACTGATTAACAAGCAACAAGGGTGTTTCTCAAGTCATAGGGGTACCCCCAAATCATCCAATATTAGTCATTTATAGCTTGATAAACCGGCCTCTTTTTGGGTTCCCTATTTTGAGAAACCATCATAATGATTAGCAACAAACTGATAGTGATCAATAGGTAGCGGCAATTCATCAACTGATCATGATATATAATCAAACAATGATGATTCATAATGCTGAAAAAAATAGTCATCATGTCTGGTTGGTGGCTGAACCACCCCTATGAAAAATATCAGTCAACCAACCAACCAACCATTTGTTCATACGGGGGAAAATAAAGAGTCCAGGGCGCTGAAGCAGTACACAATGATCCACCCATGGTTTTCTGGTTGGTGGTTAAACTACCCCTACGAACAAACTTGTCAACCACCAACCATTTGTTGATACTAGGATAAATAAATAATGTCTAAAACCACCAACCAGTCTTGATGGCCAATAATAAACTAATCAAAGAACAAGCATCTAGTGGGCATTACCATGGTTTGTTATGGCTGATAATGCTTGATTCCTTTCTGTCAACCCACAACATATTACCTAGAAAGCCTAGACATACTTTTGAGATAGAAATGGGTATGACTTGGTATCTAATTCCATTCTGCATTGTCAATATGATTTAACATAATGGCCCAAAATCAACTGCTATCATGCAAAATGATCCTTTCCCGACACTATCAAGAATAATGATCCTGCAGCATTACACCAAGATTTTCATCACGAGACACTACTATCACCAAGGTCATTGATCGCTACGTGAGTTTGAAAAAAACATAATCCCAAACACACACACACACACACTGAGTGTGATCCACATTAAAGCCATATTTTGGTCACCACAGTTCCACACCTGAAGAAAACACACAACTTCACCACGACCATCGGTCCCATTGTTCCCCATCCTGGCCTGCTTACGCGAAGCTTTGGATGCCAATTCGCCACGGCCCTTGATGCCCCCAGACTTCCTTGGAGCGGTTGGCTTGGAAGTGGTGCTGAATTCATCAGAAATCCAAAGAGCATGTCAAGAATGGCTGGTTGAGCGCTAAACATCACTAAACCAGTAAACCAGAAACAACAGGACATTTAATTACTGTGATATGCTGTCACATTGAACATTACAAGGGATATACATACTTGAATAGTTACCGTATCACTCAACATTAATGAATCGTAACGCATGTTACATAGGAGCTACATGGAGCTACTATAAACACTGTATTTTTTGCTGATTGACCAAGTTGGGTGACGCAAAATATTGCGGTGATTCATAGACCTTGTCGATGATATATCAAGGGTTTTGAAGGTTCAATATCTTCATGGCTACCTTCATATTGGTGCATATCCATAGCCATTCTGTACCTCCAAGAATGGTTGTTCTCCTTCCAAAAAGAAACATGTTGATGGATCGATTCATATCTGTGAATAAACCGCTCTCTTAAACGGATGCAAATCCTGGTGCTTTTCTTGATCACCATTTCGAAATGCTCCACGGGCACCATCATGTCCAGGTTTTACAATTCTAAGACTCTTGCGGTTTTGTTACCTGCCCCTACCCTTCCAGTTGCCCTTATAATGGCGTTTGGGGTGGGCTACCTACTACAATGGTAACTAGAAGCACAGGGTGCGCCCTTTCTGGGAATATCTGCGGTGAAGGACGTGAAACTTTGTGGCACACTGAGGGTGTGCGGAAACTAACCTTCCACACGGGATCCGAGTGATAAGGATTCTGATGACCTCAAAAGATCTTACTGGGCCATCAAAGACCGGTGTGTGGTATATATTGGCCATGGCTCATGCTGAGCACTCATGCTGTTCGATACCACCTGCTGTGCAACCATGGCCAACATCTGTTGAAACACCGACAGGTACGATGTTCAACCGACAGCATCTGTAACGATGGTTGAACCTCGTCTGAGCAGTTGGGCAGCCATATGATGTCATGGTTCCTACCGCTGATGGATGATGGCTACAATGGTTGAATCATGGTGAATTATGGTTGAGTAAACCATGGTTTACAAGGGTTAATAATGGTTTAGTAAACAAATACAAGGGTCAATAATGGTTCCAATTCTTAATCATGATACTTCTGAAAAAAATCAGAAAACAAGAGCCACAATCAACAAACAAATTACGGTAGCGCCTTTGGTATGCAATTTATAATCATCACACGCACTCCGCTCCACCAGGCTCAACAATCATTCTGAGCCACTATTTACCACCATGCCCCATCACTACAACTTGATTCAACAACTTCGTTCAGCATCAACCAACCCAAAAAAACAAGCTCCACCAACTTGATCCAACGACTGATCCAAGCTTCTGTGCAGTCATCTTGGTTCGTGCCATCTTTGCACCTGGTTTGGGCCAGCCGCCCCAAGGGGCTGGTCAGCTTACTAGTCGGTCCATCCTACTGATGAACTTGTTTAATCCGAAACTTGGTGAACGACCTGTTGCTGTGACCAGGTCATTGGCCATAATTTGTTGGCTATCCAGCTGCTATCAGTTGTGGTTCGTAATGGTAAGGTGTTTCTCATTAAAGGAGACCCCCTAAAATGGTGTGTTTCTCACTAAAAACAAATCAAACTGAATGATTTTGGGCTACCTCCATTGTAAGAAACCAACAGTTAGAAGTTATACCCGACTTGTTTGAAGGTATTGCCAACAGTTAGAAGTTATACCCAACTAATCTCTTCGTGATGCTCACCTACCCGAAACCTTTAGGGATGTTGCCCCCTGCGAACTCAGCGAATCAATGCGAATTGTGCACATGGGGCTATCCATAGCCATGGGGGTACCTACATGTACCTACTAACCAACCAATAGTAGCCATTATCAATAGTGAAGCCACGAGTTTTCAACAAATTCATCTACAACATCTGGTAGCTCTCGAGGGGCTTTCCACTTCCAGATTCACCAAAGAGTGCTTACTCTCCCGATCTTCGTCGCCAGTTGACATCACCAAAGTACCTAGCCTCTGAGAAGCTTCCGAAACCTGTCGAGTTCGTCCCTATGGATAAGCTTTCCCACAAAGATTCAAATCGGTTACACGCAAATCCGCTATTTTTTTTTGATCCAAGAGACTGCTGGCTTGATCTAGAACCTTAACCCCACCTAACTTGTACATCAGGAGAATCATCAAGAGCCCTCTGTTCATCTGCCAGGTTGACCTCAATGATGGCTACTTCTTAGGTCAATTCTTGGGACTCTAGATGTGCCATGGGCCGTGCATTGCTCCCCTTCGATCTCGTGACCGGTTCATCTGTGGGTCCGATCCCATGCGAGCTGAGGTTGGCGGTTGCTGCTTATTGCCAGGCGACCTGAAACTGTAGCGCCGACCGGTCAAGTGGAGATGAATCACGGCAGTGATTTTGAGCCAGAAACTGCAACCCGTGGCCCCAGTAGCGAAACTGGACCTTCAATTGACAGAAGTAGCGTTGGTAGCATTTTTTGGGACACGAATCAAGTGTCACGGTAAGAAAGGGGACTGTGAGTGACGTGAGTGGGGATAATAGGGAACGCATGGGAACGCACATCAAGTATATAATGGAAGATGTATGTGAAAACTGGCGCAGCATCAACCGATTTACATATGATGAATCTGTCAGCAATGTCCAGACCTGCCAGATCGAGCAGAAAGGTCAAACCTACCTGGAAGCAGGCTGCAATTGTTTTCATTTTGGGTGACTATGGCCAGCAAGTCATGAATAAGTCTAGAGACGAGGACCACTAGGATTGGTTTACCACTGGAGTAGCCATTTCTTGCGAAGCTGTGCATCGCGTACAAATACTCACACTGTTGAGTTGATCGATTCGGAGGCTTGAAGCATTTGGCACCACCTTCCCCAAGAGTTCCCCTCATGGTTTGCAGCACTCAGACAATGTCCGCAGGATATGGTTCCATAGCAAACAAGCAACCTCACATCAGGAGTGCAAAGGAATAGCCCTTGGTGATTCTGACAACATTGACCATGACAACAAGCACAAGTTTGCAGTACCTCTTAAACTTTGGAGCTGCTATCACAAACCATTTTGGGACGAATGGATTACTGTGCAATTGGTGCTTCAATACCACCATCTGGTTTGTCTGGTAGCTTCTTGGTTCCCAACATCTCCCAAGCACCAGGGGCTCCCAGTCCATCCGTTCCTCCCAACAGAATCCACGGTAGCACAGGAGGGCGCTACAGCGGCAGCTTTCACACCGGAGCAAGTCAAATGCAAGGGCGGCTACCGGGGAAGCCACGCCACACGAACAGCTTGCGGATCGCGGGCGCAGAAGATGAATTTGGAAGCTGAGGGCTGGTGACCCATCTGTTGGATGCAGGTGGCATTCACCACAGATTTGGGAATCCCTAGGTCTTCTCATATCACAGCATCCGCTTACATGCTCACTTGCATGTGCATGCATATGGGTTGACGCGGAGCTATGTGTATAGGTGGGAATGTTTGATGCGCATGCATGATTGCGCGCAGCTAGTATGCATACACATGTGCATATATACTATATATATATATTTATTTAAATATATGTAAAAATAAACACTTATGTACAATTATACAATTATACATGTAAAAACACATCTGTACATGAATAGATATGCAGGACAATGAAATACTAATTTCCCACAAGCTGATGTGCTTCTTCACCCCTGCATGCTGGCTCATGAAGTCCTGCTCAGGCTGGGAATTGCTGTTTCCACCATTGGTTCAACAACCACGTTTGGTAGTCAAAGACTCATCTGAACGCATTTAGTACATAAATATATACACATGCATATGCATATGTACATATATAGCACATATGTATATAAAGTACACAAGATTTGTATGCATATGCATTCAAAAACATATCACTTCTTGTACATATCCACATGTGTACATCAATAGTCATGCGGAATCACCAGTTGGTACTCGAGGTCGATGCCTTTCCCACCAGGGAACCATGTGACTTGTTGGATGTACCGCCATTGTCAAATCATGTCCTGCGGAACAATCAATGAGGCCTTGCAATGACTGAACAATTTTACCCGGTCCATGGGTCACTGTGCTGAGAATTTTCCCTCAACGTTCGTCCGAGTTCGTTCGTCAGAAACCTCAGACGTCCCATTGCCGTCTCGATTCAATGTTGGGATCTGCTCTTTGTCTAAGATTGATTAGCACTGTCTCAAAGAATATGCTGGGGTGGGAGAACAAGACCCTTCACATGAGCCACCAAATACAAACTCGTTGATGACGGATAATATTGACTTCATCTGGCAATCTTTAATTGGCATCTATGCACAGTGGGGACAAACCTGGCTACCTCGTGACTACTTTCACGTCAAAATCCCTGATTGACTCCTCGTTACAATGGTTTCTCCCATCCGGTCTATATAGGTTAATATGTGTAATCTTGTTAAGCATGGCAGCTAACTCATAAGTATCAGCATGAGAACTAAACCCTCATAAGCTTGTAACCCTTACAAACTCATAACCACGGAAAATGCAGCCAGGTTACTTAACTGGCTTGTAACTGATCACTTAACGTGGTTTATAACCATTATACCTTATAACTCCGCGGTTGTAACCCTTACAAATTTATAACATCTGATAACCAAGGAGAACGGAACTGGAATAGCTATTGACCAACCGCAAATCGCTGGTAGATTTGGTGCTGATGGGAATTATAGCCTTTAGTTACTTACATGAGTAGTTTCAACTATTTTGACTAACTGATTAGCCTCTCTATCAGCATCAGAATTTGTGCCACTCAACAAACTATCTATGCCTACTAATTATTAGTATCAACTATCTGTAGTCTGTAATCACAACTTTTCGTGTTCACCAACACTAATTGGTTTATACATGACCATGATAAACCTGCTGATTCACCTGGGTTCAATAATGTTGATTGTGATTAATAAATCATTCATGGGTAGATATGTTAAAAGAAACAACATACTAGCTAGGTACCCCTCACTACAATCATATATAGCTGCCACGAGGGATACCTGTGATGAGTGTTTGAGCATCTGGTTTATCCTGACGCCTACCTCATGCTTCCCACTTAGTAAGAAAAAACAATATATATATATACATATAAATATACATAGACATGGATATAATGTACAAAATTGCACAGCATAAATATGGCATAACTCCATCAACAAAAACATAAACATGAACTTAAACATATTCAAACTATCAAGATAATCTAGACATGCATATCTGTTATACATGGTCATCCCTTGATGGAGTACTTGTGGATGGTGCTTCTGCTTGACGGAAGACGGCCATTTTTACACAGCACTGCCCGCATCGAGCAATGGATGATCCATCACTCCCCACAGGCGGCAGCGCCGGTGAACCCTGTGACGACTACAAGTGGCAAGGCGACAGCAGCTTCGGGGTGCCAGGCGATAACTAAACACGAAGATATGTCCAGTGAAACATAGTTTTCACCATAGGACCAACGAGCATCATTTAGAAAAATATGGCGCCATGCATCACCAAAAATATGTAATATCTATGTATATATATATATATATATATATGTACATTTATAAACACATACATATTCAAGGGAAAATGGTTGGGGCTCATGGAATTCTAAACGCCCACAAGATGACTACCTGAAGTCGTCGACCTACCAAACTGGCTTCATCGGTAAGTGGACGAGTTCCCAGATAACTTGTGCACAGGCTGATGTTTTCCGCTGTTTAGCACTACCCTCTGGTAAACTAACCTGGCAATAGATTTAAGCCATATTTTATAGCGAAACCCCGGGAAATCATCAAAAGTTGGTGGATTTTCCATTGCCAGGTTAGTTTAACAGAGGGTAGTGGTTCTGATGTTTGTTTTGTTTTTGGGTCACTACTGGTTTCATGTTTAGCATGCAGCAACGTGAAGGTGACCTAAAAACAAAAAACGGCTTGACCCATTGGGTTGTGGGGATTTCAACCACCACTAATCACACATAAGCCCAGTGTTGATATGTTGCAGGCTGCTTGCGTGGCCCCGTACCCATTTTTTGGGGTTTCTCAGTTTTGAGGCTTCCAGTTTGGATTTGGCTTCCACAAATCCAGGGGTACCCCAACAACTTCCCCCCGTGAAATTCTTTGCGATGACATCGCATCTACACTCAAAATACCTAAGTGCATAAATAAGCTTTAGCCACCAACTGAGTCATAAACATTGTGTTCATGAATCTAGATTCTACTTCTTACCAAAAAATCAAGTTGGGTCTCAAGTGCAAATCATTCTCACTGGCAAACTACTCACCCTCATTGGTGGTTTCAACCCTATGAAAAAATCAGTCAACCAGCCATTGTTTAATAAGCAAAATGTCAATCAAACCACCATCAGATTATGATTTTAAACATTCGAATTTCAAACCTGTCAAAGCAACCAACCAGTAGTTGTTGAACCCTTACTGTTGCTTATGATCCCTTATTATCTAGCAGTATCAATATAGTTGACAGCATTGTCCGCAATTGATCTATCATCAACCACTATTAACCACAGTTAACCACAACCTGTCTAGTGGTTTAACCATGGTTTAATCAATTTTGGTTGGCTACCCATGGTTAATTCAGCATGGTTTCACCAAAATCCCATGGCTTGAAACCACCTGTCACCATGGCACACAGCTCGCTGTGCCGCCTGCCCGCAGGCGTGGAGCCCCACAACTCATGTTCGCTCACCTCGCAAGCGCCGAGCCAACTGCACGTCCTTTGTTGCGTCCAGATCCCAGGGACCCTGGGATGGCCCGGCGGCATCCCTGGGGGTGTCCCGTGGTATCCCATGGTATCCCATGGTGTCCCTGGTTGATTGCTATAAAATGTTCATCATAAACAAGTCGCGCCTCTCACTCCATGCTTGGTTGGTTGAGCTCAGAGCTTGTCTGAAGCTTCGTGAGTTGTGTATTCTATCAGAAACCGTTGCGGATCATAAGCCTGATAGACATCAACACCTTAATAATGACAATGATAATAATCATCATCATAACCATCATCATCAACATCAGTATGATTTTCTGGGACTGAATCGACAGATTGTCCAGGGGAGATCCGTGCATGACATTGTAATAGTTCATGTTTGCTATGCTGATCTTCCCAAAACAACTGGTTGGTTGATATACCATTCAACCATGGCAATGTCTGCCATGACTGGCAGTTGCCAAAGTTACAAGCTCACTCAGCTATGTTGGGGGCACTCCACCTTCTATAAACCGAAAAATCTTAGATCCCCGTGCCCCGTGCCATGTTGGCGCGGCCCCCCCGTCCTTTGGCATGATCGTGACGCGCTTGGCATGGATGGCGCAAAGGTTGGTATCCTGACGCCAGGTCCGACAGGATCCGCTGTCCGTAGCACTGGTCGAATTTGGGCACTCAAACCTTGTCCGTAGCTTCATAGTGGTTGAAAAACTACCCAGCTGTCAAAATACCAACATGGGGGGGATTCTCAACATAGGGGTACCCTTAGTGATAGTCCTACATATTAATCATCTATAATGATAAACCAACAATAACTTTGGGGTTCGGCAGCTATGAAAAAGCTAGCACATCTGGTTCTGAATGATCTGTTTCCAGTTCTCCAGGTGGCTCCCTTGCTTAGACTGCCATGGACACATCCATTACCCCTTTCCGACCGCCCCAAGCAGCGATTATTACTGAGCGGTCATGACCTTGCTGGTTGGCCCCGAGATTGCAGAAAACCATATGCAACATGTATCTAACTGCAGATCTATGCATATACGTATATGCAGAATGCATACGTAAACTCATGTAAATATGTATATATATATATATACATGTTTGCACATCTCTCTTGTTTCTATAAATCAATTAGCATTGACATACATATGTGTGTTTGTGAAACATCAAATATCAATGTAATCAAAACAAATCAACGCATATAGATGAATAAATAAATATATATATATATGTAGGAATGCACGTACGTGATACGTTTGTATATCTTTGCCTTTGAACTTATTTGGACAAGAAACAATTCGAACGATGGCTTCCACACACTTGCAAACTAAGTGTTTCTACGCAAGACATCTCTAGAATCATCGAGCTTGTACTTGGTTCAAGTTCAAAATCCGGTCAACTCATATCATATGCATGTATGTTTGTGTGTGTGTGAGCGTACCTATTCCTGTATACATAACGCCCATTCCTGTATGAATAACGCTTTTATACGTGCCGGGAGATTTGCCTGAGTATGTCTCAATATTCTACATACATCTATGTGAAAATTATGCAACATTTTTGTTCCAAGGATTTTTCAAGAATGTTCATGTACCAGTATGTTTACATACATACATGTGGAAATGCAGGTGGTCATTCAACGTGCACTATTGCCACGCCATTAACTGACAGGTATCCCCTTTGAACTCCATTCTTGCTGGTATTTCTCCCCAAAAAACATTACCCTAGCCAGTGAAGATGACTTGTAACTGGACTGGGGTAGCCACCAGTTATGGTATACATTTAGCTATATCTATTGTGGTGGTTTCTCAAAATTGGGAACGCAAGAACGGATCTGTTATTACTACTTATGGTTAATATTGGACGATCTGCGGGGTCCCCAATCTTTAAAAACCGGCAAATATCTATGACTAACCAAACAACTCACAAATTAAGTGAATAGACAAGTATATAAATGAATAGGAAAAGAAATGAAGAAAAACATAAATATATGGTACTTCAAAGTGGAGATGAACCACCTTCTCTCCTGGTAATGGCTGGATCCTTCAGCGGCTTAAGAGATCTCCCAGTGCCTGGGTCAGGAGTAACCATCATCAAACATCACTAAGCCATTACTTCACCAACGGTGATTAGATCAAGTAATGGTTGTCCTAGTTATCCTACAATCATCCAAGTTATCAGTTGACCATGAATTAAATACAATCATGGGATAAGCATCACTAACAACCATGAAAATGGGATAAGCATCACTAAGCATCACTAAGCATCACCAAGCATCACCAAGCATCACTAACCATCACTAAGCATCACTAAGCATCACTAAGCATCACCAACAACCCTTCAACCACGATTGGTTCAGCAGTGACGCCTCAAAGAGGCCCACAAGATCAGCTTCAGCAGCTTCCTGCAAAGCCAGAACTGCCTGATCCACGGCCACGCGACGTTTTTGAGGCCCGTAGGAAGCTGATGATGACAGGCAGTCAGCAACAGTCTGTACAAACACACACACACACAGTCAGATAGATATATATATATATATAATATTTAGTAAAATATATCAAATATAATATATATATAATATATGTAGATACAAATATTATATAATATATGTAGATACATGTCATCATCATTGTTACTATCATTGTTGTATTTATGATCATTACCAACTGTTATTAGTACTGCGCAACTACTATATGTGATTTTCTTAAAATAGGGAAATCATGGGGACTCTAAGAATTTTTGGTTCATGTCTACTATTCATGGTTCATATTGGATAGGGGTCGCATGTTATCAGGCACACAAGGCCTTTCTTGGGAAAAGTTCGACCGTTGAGATACTGGTCGTGAAAATCACGGCGCTATTTGGTGTCGTTGAGCTCTCAGAATTCTCTCTTGGAAAGCTCCACTTTTGTTGGGACAAAAAGCGATATCGCCCTTGCGCAACAAATCGCGCCTGCGACTGGAATCTCAAATCAGACTTTACTTCCTGGCGACGACCAGCCGGTGAGTTGGAAGAATGGCAACTGTAGAGTTCCTCCTCGTTGCTGCCTATCGTGGAAAGTAAAATCCTATTGATGACTTCTGATGTGCATGCGTATATCCGGAAGTGCGTGTGGGCAAGGGTCTGCACATCTATGTTCCACCTCAAAAAAATATCACACAAAATTTGAGGTAGGTGAAAGTAGTAATTTGCAGTAAACCATAAAACCGGAGATATCCGGCAACCCGATTTAAATGAAACTACACCTTGATGCAATTTGACACCATTTGTTGGTTGTTGGTTGGCAGGGGAAATTCTTGGGTGCTTTTTGGTCTCAAACAAAAAAAATGGCAGTGGGTCAAAACCCTGTACCCCTGATTCCCCTACCAGTTGGTTATTATCCCCCGTTATAGGTTGGTTAATATTGACCCATACCCATATGGAGCCAATGGAACACACACAGTACTTCGCAGCACACAAGTCATCGAGTTCGGAGCCAATGGCTACTTAGCGTAGATACTCCCAAATTACATCTTAGCAAATTTGCAAGTATCCCTGTAAATCAGAAATATCGGGGTACGCACTAAGAGTGGCTCGTCCTACTAGAAAATGTGGATCAAACCATCTTGTTGACATTGACTGTTATCATGAACCACTAATACTACCAAAGTGAATTATTCCTGTTACCATGATTAATCACCATTCATCATCATTTGCCAGCAGTCATCAATTATCATTGCCCATCACACATCATGATGAAGCATCATTAACCAGCAACCATGGTATTAACCATCAACTCAGCATCAACAAAAAGAACATCAGCACTGTTGCGCCATTTTTGAACCCCCCTGGTGTCAAGCCCGGTATCGGTCCTGTGCAATCTCCTTCACAAGACGTTGGAATGGCAACTTGCCTAGCGCAGCTTGTTGAGTGCTAGACTTTGGACTACAGTCATGCGACCAAGCGGGCTCTCAAGCACAAAGATCTCCATAAACTTTCACGGGATACAAAACACCTAGCCTTGTCATTCTAACAACTTCTGATCGGCAATTTGATCCAGCCATGTCGAGCCTCCAAGTCCGATGTTAACACTTGTTAACACTGTATCATGGCAAACAATGCTCTCCCACAAACAGTGCAGGCGATGTTCTGCAATGATCAAGCACCGGTTGACCATTGGTGGTATTCCCTCAAGTGTTCACAAGTTCTTGCAACAAAATCCGTTGGTTATGTCCCAAATGAAAGATCCTTAGCAAGCTACACATCACATCCCTCAATCACTACCACGAATGAAAAAAAACTCATTGAGCTTCAGAATTGGATAGCCTGGTAGAACATATATTTTGCAGCCTCTCCCAAACGTTTATTGCTTTGCCAACGATCACCAATTTGATTCGCAATTCCTAGCCAAGTGTCGCAGCAGCAAATCGGTGGACTTCTGATACTTCCGGATTTCTCCTCAGCAACGGCTGAAGCATCGAAGGCCAGTACTGCTTGGTGGTTGAACCACGCCTATGAAGTACCAACCAGAGTAGCAATGCAGCGACGGTCCGATGAGGCTCGTCAAGAACGGCTCATCATGGTACGGCAGCCGTTGGGACATGTCCCTCTTACATCTTTCAAGCATTCACAACAATCCACTGTCGGCTTTCAGCAAGAACAAATGCTTCCCTATGCTTCCAGTCACCATGAAATAGTAGGCGACCACCCCCCAAGTTGCAACAACGGTAGGAACCAGAACTGGTTCCCTCCTCGATTTCATGGAAACTGGTTGCGCATAGGGCTTCCTCTATGGGCTCCAGCTCCCCGTTCACACCACCCAGCCGAGCAACGGAGAGCCAAAGTCCCTGGGCGAAAGCGGTGAGTCTTCTTCATGGTTCCCGCCACGGGCGCCTGGCAACGATCAAGGATCGCCCAGCTGAGCAAAGCATCATGGCTCACCACTGTCATCCTAGGCCTACCAAGGTGGGCCCCCAAGCAGCTATAATTAAGTTGGTTTATAACTAGGGTAACTACCAGTTATGGTAGATATAACTATAGTTAAATGACCTGATAAACCACGTCATAACTAGGGGGCCTACCTGGCACCAAGCAACCAGCATAAACAACCAATTGTTGATTCCCAAGAATAGTTGAAAGGGAAATCTACATTGCACAATCTTCAATCGTGACTTTTTCAAGATTTCCAACGGAGATTTTCTTATCAACCGATAAAGCAATCGCGACTCCATGCTCATCACTCTTGATCATCATAGATGATGAGAATCAATCATGAACCACATCGAGGATTCTCAAAACTTTGGGAAGCTCCAACAATTGATTTCTCCATACTATAAACTTAATATTGGACTTTAGATGCTTTGGTTGGTCTCATATTTTGAGAAACACCCACTTATCAACCATATTTTTTTGTCAATTGCTCCCTGTTGATTTTTGCACTTGGTCACAAACTATGTAATTTCAACCATCCTTAATCGTCTCCAACCATCCTTAACCGTCATGTACCATCACTACCCACTATTAACCCATCATCAACCGTGGCACTACGCATAGTATTCACCATTGCCAAAGAACCATTAACCATCATTACCATACTAAGCACAGAAGTAACCATAGATAATGCATAGTAAATTCACCATAATGAATTAATCATAGTACTCAACCATAGCAAATGGACCAACCACCGGCCAACATAGTGTTTACCATAGTAATAGTAATCAACTATGAACCGTAGTAACCAATCATGCCCAGCGAAAGTTGTCAACCATAGTAAATTCACCGTAGCATCAACCAACCATAGTATTGACCATAGGAAATCATCAACTATGAAGCACTTCTATATCATGAATCCATATGAATCACTAACCATAGTATCAACCACAGTATCACTCACCATAGTATCAACCATATAAATACCACAAACCATCATACTTTGATGTGCAGCCCCACTTGCTGAGTCGTCCCCAACCATGGTTGTTAGGGGTTATGAGCTACCTTAAAGGGCTTATAACCAAGGTTATAACCCCAGCTGCACATCCAAGTATTAACCAGGTTAATCAACCGTAGTAATACTGTGGTTGTACTATGGTTAGATACTATGTTTGATACTATGGTTGTACTATGGTTATACTATGGTTAGATACTATGGTTAGATCATCAACCATTGTTTTCCCTATTATTGTTGGGTATTACCCCCCATGAAATTGGTTGATTAATATTGACCCATAGCCACTTTGGTTGATTAACCATAGTATCACTATGGTGAATTTACTATGGTTGATACTATGGTTGATACTTGTATGGTAAACCATAGTATGGTAAAATCAACCACTTCGGCCACCGCGAAGTTCGTTTGGGCTCCTGCTTCCGCGCAGTCTTGGCCGCCAAGTCTTCGCGGCCCTTGGCGGCACCGGACTTCCTGGCTGCCACCGGCGGTGCCGGCGGTGGCGGATGCCGTGGTAGTGCTTGGATGATCATCCCATGGTTGTAACTGGTTAGTAACCATGGTTATTAAGTGGGATAATCATCAATGTTATAAACAACTTGGTTAGTGTTATTAAGTGGTTATACCCAACTTGGTTAGTGTTAGTAACCATGGTTGCATCCTATTTATCAAGGGTATAACCCACTTAGGGTAGTTACTAACCAAGGTTACTAAGTGGGATGATCATCCAAGTGGACCCCAGTGATGTGGTTGGATTCCATGGTGATTTCTCAGCCGCCACCGCCCGAAGCTATGGTTGGCTTACTATCAATGGTTTCAAAGGATGATAACTGGGGGTACCCCATGTTGACTTGAGAAACCATCGGCTTGATCCAGTTGTATCTAAACAGCTTTCTGGATCAAGTCGGTGGCGCTATGGGTATGTTTGATTCCTGGTTGATGTGATTTATTGTCCATATAAACAGCTGGAAGTGGAGGGTTGCTTCCACGCTTAAGTGAGGTAGTGACTATATCCGCGATGGGGGGGCAACAATTTCTTGGGTCGAGAACCATTGAACGACATCAACTACGCCAACAACCACATAGAGTGATAGGAGTATCACATATCGTCCGTTGCAAACAGAAATGCTCTCTAGTACATTTGCTCGTTGCTCTATCAAACCACTTGGTCCACATCACAACTAAGATTGATGAACACATCTGGCCCTAGTATGCACAAAAAATCTGGCCACGGAACTGAACAAATGTGTGCAACATGGATGTTGTAACAATGTTGCGGTGAATCTTTTCCTGGGCCCCAGCACTGAGTGCAGCAACCATGCAAATCACAGTCTCAATTCTCTTCATGCACGAACAAATGTATACAAGTATGGACATATACATCCCTAGTCTACATGTCTACATATTTAAATGAATGAACATGCGTATAATCAAATGAAACACATAACATGAATACGATTCATTATAATCAAATAACGTTGACCTATTGTGCATATTTGTCGTTGTATGATTGAATAGATGGGATCTTTCATGGTGCATTGTTGTCATTGTCAACTCGTTGATTATTTTCTCCAAGCTTCTGTGCTGTCATCTTCGTACGAGCCATGGTTGCGATGACCTCGGGCGGACGGTTGGTCATCCCAAGAGACCCTGTAATAAGCATCAGTCACGTGGCAGTTTGAAGCACCAATTCTAGGGGTGTCCAACGTGAAAGAATGTCAACCATGGATTTCCCTTCAACCATTGATCTGGCAATCATAGTTCATAATGGTGATAAGATGTGATAACCATAGTTTCTGGCAATTTTAAGCATAGTTCACAATGGTTACAAAGAGGGGCATTCTGTTTCCAATGGTTGACCATAGTAAAAAATGATGTTCCGCACATATAAACGCTGAACACTGGCTGATCGATGAGGCTCAGCTAGGCTCAGTGATCAAGGGTCAGGTGTTATGGCAACCAACGGAATGATCAAGACATTCGGATCATGGCTCATGACCAGCAGCATTCAACGGGTCAGATATTACCATGCTCTGACGGCAGCACCTTGAAGTCCTTGGGACAACACTATGGCGAGCTGTGTCAAGCGGTGAACCATCAATGATGTATGGGGGATACTATGGGTTGACAATGGTTTATCGTTAATCATGGTCAAGCAGTCACATTAGTGATTAGTAATGGTTGGCAATGGTTAACCATCAAATCATGGTGGTAATCACCTGGTTAATGATGGCTATCCAGTGATATGGTTGGATTATTTGGCTATTGGTCAATGATTAATGAACCAACTACTGGGGGGTCCCCTATGACTTGAGAAACCACCATTGTAGGGGTCCCCGGTTGGAAAAACACAAGTTTAAACATCCACCTTCCAACTGTGCCAGTTCTGCCCGAGCAGCACAGCTTTGGCGGATTGGCAGCTGCTTCGGAGATTACCCTTTGCACAGAGCCGAAATCTTGCAACGGCCGGGACCTACCATCATTGCCCTATAGTGCACAACTTTGCGCGTGATCTTTGTGGTGATTCTTGGTAGTGCTTGGACAAATGATAGAACCAAAGAACAGAAGGTTCACGTAGCAGAAATCTCTGCTGGCCATCATTGGCTGTAGAACCCTGCGAAAAATAAATTCTAGTAGGAAAAGAAGGTTTCGTAAATACATGATATTCACACGCAAACATGTCCAGCCAAATTGTGAATAGCTTGTTTGTTTCTATGTAGGTCTTTCTTTGTTGGATACCGATGATTGAACTTAGCCTGCCAAATGATTCAACTTAGCCTGCCAACAGAATCACCTTCTGAGTTTCATTGAACATTTCCACCGGGTCATCAAAATGCGTTGGAGTGTCCATGTGTATGTAAGATTACCATTACGGGACATGAATTAACTTGGGAAACAAGAACTTGGACCAAGCGGCCTCGGCGGTTGAACCGTTTTCGTTGTCAGGGGTTGTTATGTTGCTGTCAATGTGAGGCTGTCAACCGTTTTTTGCCAGTGTTCATCACTGCATATGGCAAGGGTGAAAACCCTGCTCCCCCAGTGAACATCCAATGAATAACAAAATAACATTTTTTGGGATGTTGATCCATCCAGTTTTTGGAAACTTGGCAATGACCCCTATATAGCCATATCTAGTTATCATAGCTACAGCTACTGTTGAGTGGTGTTGGTTCTTATTGCCTCTGATGATTCATTGTGGACCAAGCATCAAGAACAACGGCCCAAAGCTTGTTTAGTGATACATGCAAGGTGCGGTGTCACGTGGGTCCAATTTCCTGTGAGAGATTGACCCAACCCCAACGAGAACTATGAGCTTGACCCTCCCAGATGGACGGTGATCAGTTTCCTCCCAACGGACACACAGAACTGGTAGGGCCAAGCTGTTTCCTGCAAGGTGCCATGGTGATTCTCCGCCCCGGAGGAAGCTGGGCAACAGTCAGGGACATCAACGCATCGCTGCAGCCTTCCTTTTCTTCAGCAGCGTCGCCCCAATAAGTCGACGTTGTTGAAACCCCATAACACGCCAGGTGATCCCTAGAAGGCAACACATTGGCACCCTTTGTTGAGATTTGTTGATGCATTTTTGGGAGGTGTGTTGTACCTGTAGCAATTTCCACCATGCTGGAAGTGACATGCCAACATGCCACCAAGGTGTGCCTGACGCAGTGTTTGACACCGTGTGCAAGCAGGTTGGAAGATGAATTTCTGGCCAGACTCTTTCTATTCTTCGGTATGTGGCATCCTGTTATCAAGCTATACAATCCTATAGCTATCATCCTATACCAATCCCTATTTCTTTTCCTATCCTATGGCTATGGCCATAACATCATTACTATCATCCCATACCTATACCTGTTCCCATCCCTACAACCATTCAATCATCCTGCATCCTTGTCTGGTTGTTCCAACACCAATTCCCATACCATCCTGTAGCTACTTCATCTACCTACAACCAACCATCATCCTCCACCGACCTCCCTACCTGGCACCAAGTGAAACACCTGGCTACGCACCTGGGCCAACACATGGCGACACGCCACTGCGCCGCCGCCGCCCTTCTCACAACTGCTGAGCACCAAGCTGCAGCTGGTGGCGTCTGGCCTGAGGCACCGCCACGGTCACCAGAAACCTGCCGAGGGGTTGGCAGTTCAATCCGGAAGAATAAACAAAGATGTACAAACAAGCAGTTCAAATGATTGTTCATCTGACAAATTCTAAGATTTTTGAACTGACAATAGTAAAATCAGTTCCAATCAGCTAGAAATTTGCCAAGTCTGTGTCTGATTTTTCAACTGCTTCACATTCTTCGCTATGAGAGGGTGCAAATGCTCTTCTTTTTGCTACTTCAAGGCGCAACTCCAGCAAGGTGTATCCAAGGGACCAAGCCCAAGAAAAATGTTTGGTTAGAGAGCTGCAATCGCACACCAATGCGACTGATATATCTGCGAATTCAATTTGGTTGGCAAGTGGGATTTGTTTATTCAGAATGAACATAGTATGGTTGATCATAATTGCTTTTTGTTTATCCATGTTTCTTGGAAAATTACGTCTTGTCTTCGTAGCCTTCAGCGATTGTTTGTTGTGTTGGTGACTGCAATTTGATCGCAAGTTTCCTTGTACAAATAGCTCCGAGCAGCTTCCACAAATGAGTGCTATTGAATACCCCGTTTCTCAGCTGAGCTCACCCAACCAACAACCACTGCCTACCATTCTTATTGATTATTAAGCAAACGGTTCGGACAATTGATAGTTGTATATATCTATACGCAGTACATGAGGGTATCTTAGGGTAACTTCCAGATACCACCCTGGTTGGTGGTTTCGACCCCTATGAAAAATATTAGTCCACCAACCATTTGTTAATAAATACCAGGGAACATATAAAATGTTTGAAACCACCAACCAGCACCGGTTCTTATATCCAATTATGATAAGCAAACGTGCGATGACTCACCAACTTGCCTTGCCCTGCTAAACTCGTGGCCATGTCACCGCAAACTCTGGCCCTCTGCTTCGTACAGCAAGGCCAGAGCCTGTTGCCACTGTTGCCACCTGTGCAGCGACACGACGGATTTTTTTCTGCGTGGCTTCCGAAAATCATCCGAATGATGGAGCTCAGGAGTGGTTTATAACCATGGTTGAAAGTGGTGAATGAAGTTAAATTGTGCTTGATTGTTAAACTATGATTATAATTATGATTCACGATGTTCAATCGAATCATTGCTAATAGTGATTGATTGACTGTAAACCATCATTGTTAACGATGACTCCAACTGTTTGGTGATGAAAGCTCAATCTGACTGTTTTAAGGAGCCATTCTTGATATTACCGCAGTGCTTTTGATTATGAACCATCATTCTTAATCATGTTCGGCAACCCATGTTTTCCAGAACAATGATTGTTCCTTGCTGCACTGTTCCAAGTTGCTCACCTACTTGCCGAAGCTTAATCTATGTGTCACGAAACTCTGACGTCCTCTTGTGGAAAAAGCATTTGACAGAATCATTAGTACCTTGGGTGCTATGTATATTTACCCATCGCCAATGAATATGTGACGTACTGGTCTATGTATAATCCACCCTCCGGCAATCTAACATAGCGGTTTAGAGCATCACAATACTTGTGGTTGATTCACCTTTGGGCATTCGTCCGATCCCCATGTTCTGGGCATGAAGTGATGATTGCCCATATGGTGGTTTCTCAAAACAGGGACCCTCAAAATGGTTGGTTAACTAAGCATGATCAAAATGGTTAATAAAGGATGACTTGGGGGTACCCTTATTTTGAGAAAGGCCCAAATCCATGACAACAAAAACTCTACTTGAAACTCATCCATAGCATGGTTGAATTATCAACACGTGTCAAGCATGACTATTGACCCAAATCACTGATAGCTAATAATAACATATAGTGACCATGACCATGACTGCTCTTTCAACCCCTGTGAAAATCAGATTAAAACCAACAACTTGATGATTACACAGCATGGTACAGTTTTCGTTCACAATTGAATCTTATGTCAAGCCATACTTAATCATCATCAACCAACGTTAACCCGTCCCATGAACCATGACCAACCACTGTTCTCACCCATGATAAATTCACAAATTCATAATTTCACCTGCTATGAAGGTTATCAATGGCTAATCATGGTTGGCTTAATTCCACAAATTGATGATGATGATGATGATGATGATGGTGATGATGATGATGATGATGATGATGATCATGATCATGATGATGATGATGAACAACACCATATGAAAACCTCTAAATTCCTCATAAGAAACCGTGGCACAAAATGCCACGATGAAAACTCGAAACCATGCAGTGGCCACAACAAGCGTGCACCTGCGACATGCGTCGATGCTGCTGCTGTATCCAATGTCTGTGGGCGACTTCATGAGCAGCTCCACAGCCTCCGCGACCCAGGTTGCTTGGTTGGTTGGATAGTGGGGTGGTCAGGAATGCTACACCATTGGCGAGTGATGGCTAGTGGTCCGTCATGGGGAAGAACGGTAGACAATGATTTTTGATTTATGAGATCATCTCAAGAATATGATTGGAGGATGAGTCCTGCTATTCAAATCAATTGAGGACATATTTGAAGGTACCAGACTCAGAAGGACGGCAATGAACTCTGTAACTAAGACTACGGTAAGCATAAGAAACGACAAAGGGATACAAAGGGGACATAAACAATGATAAGCAACCCTGGATTGCCCGTCCCAAGTTTTCGGGTACCAGGATAAGGCCACAAATCTTCCAGTAGCGATGTGCCGTTTGGGAGATGGATGGGAGAAACCATCGAAACAATGGCACCGTTGGAATCCCAGATTTTACATACTCATGCTGCCGGGAAAATTGCCCAGTCATCTCTACACTGTTGAACTGTCGTGGACATCAGCTAAGAAGAACAGGACCCATGACAAACGCACGGCAGCCACCAAATAGCAGTCATGAATTGTGGAAATCCACAAGGAGGTGGGACAAGTTGCAGGTACAAGTACTGCAGTATTTATGCCAATATTAGCCAAAATCGTACTATTATTTATACTATGGGCTTGTATTCATAGCCAAATATGGAAAATAAAATATGCATATACCATAATGTATCAATCGATAAGCCAATCAAATAAGTCGGCTTCCAAGAAATGGGACTATCCGTGGTGTAAAGCTTGTTTTTGTCGGGAAAGCGGCCATTTCGGACTCTTCATTTTCTAGAAAATGCAAACATTTGGCGGTGTGCCCTACTTTGGGTAATCATTGTTGTTCAAATCCCTTCAAAACAATTTCTACTGGTTGTTTTTGGACTCGCAGCCATCCACCAAGAAGTGGCGACCCAACCACGTGTATAGCAGCATAGCATGTAACAATCCGCTGTGGCAAGAAACGAATAATGTCGATCAAACCCTGAAATATGTCCGTGGAATCCCAGAAACAAGTCCAGATGACAATTTTCCTTTCTACAAGTAATTGTTGCCATATTTGGTTTGTCCATATCCAAATCATATAGGGATCACAACGAGAACGAAGACATTCATGATTCAGACCCTTTAGCTTGTTGAGTAGTAGCCCCCCCAAGCTTACCCCTGCCCCACCCTCTGCCATTGCGAGGCAACAGCGCAAGCGTAAATGGCAGCATTGCAGGAAATCTCATCCTCCTGATCCGCGGCACCCAGGGGATCACCATCAAACCCAGGTTTGCAGAGACCTTGCCATGTCACGCAAGGAATCTGACGTCATCATAATCTATTACATTCTATCTAATATAGGTAGATTATAGAAGGAATACTAACCTATCATAGTCTATTTATCCAGTATTAAGCATCACTTACCACTACGTGGAAAGGTTTGGACCACCACCATTTTCGTTGTTCGCTGACATCACTATCTGCTCGGAAATCTCTCAGCCCCAGGACAAGCAAGAAATATCCCTGCGGCACACATTTCCCTAAGAAAAGAACGTCTTCACCAAGCACATCACCTCCCCCAACCTCAACCATCAACCATCACCCATCCAACCATCCAACCAACTAACCATCCAACCATCAATCCATCCATCTAACCAACCATCCAACCAACCAACCTGAACCAACCTGAACCAACCTGAACCAACCACCAGCGCTGCTCCAACCCACCCCCCACCTCCCAGGCGGCGCCATGGCCGCCGTGCCTCGGAGAGGAGCATGCCCAAGGCCTGCGCCCAGCGCGCCACAAGGGCCATGGCGCTGATGCAGGCGCTGCAGGTGACGTTGGTCGCCTGGAAACGCCACTGATGCAACTCCTGGGGCAGCGGCTCGGATGCGGTAACGGTAAGGGCCGAGTGAAGGCTTCACTGGGTACACAACTTGGGGGATGATGGATGAAGTGATGGTTGGAATGTTGATGGTTGTTGATGATGATGGTGATTGATGGGTGATTGATGGTGATGATGGTGACGATGGTGATGATGATGATGATGATGATGGTGATGGTGATGATGGTTAGTTGATGACGTTGGTTGAGTGATGACCAAGCAGATTGAAAAACATGTGCTTGATGTGCTGGGAATGGTGAATGGTGATTGAGCATTGTTAGTGATGGTCGCTTCCAGAGGATTGTAGCCAACAACAATGGGCTAATAATGTTCAATTCTAAAGGTTTAAAGGGACGATCACAAACAAATAAGGGATAAGAACCACTGGTATCAACATGGGTATGCCAAGTATGTCCCATGGTGACTACATGAATGATAACATGCAATCAGCATTACGTACCGTTATCAGCATCACCAAATAGCGGTGACCACTACCTATTAAGTGACTTGGGTGACATTTTTTGAGCTGGATCAACCACGAAACAACCATCAAAATTGTAACATGCTGGCTGCCATTGGCTGCCTATCTCCGTTCTAACAACAAGTAACTGCCGTCACCATGAAGCGGTGCGATTTATGAATATCACCGCATGCTGACCATTAACAGTTATCACAACATAATTATGTGTAATCATTTGCGAATTTACCATCTACAATAGATTAACCACCACAAAACGATTACAACCATGTCAAATCATGATGAAAATAACCATGGCACCATCTATACTTCTTTTGATGATGTATGCTCATCAAACACATCAAGTTTATGATCTTTAACTGGTAACCATGGCATACCATCACCTGGTTCTACCATTCATCCGTGGCGGCATCCCATCTCTCACAGCTGGTGGATGCTCTCGAGCCCAGGACCGTCTCCTGGAAAAGCTGCAGGGCATAGTGCCATTCCGAGGATTTCTCGCAGGCCGAAATGGCACTGTTGAAACTCATGATGTCCTCGGTGGCCAAAGCATAGCTCAGGTGTTTCGAGACAAGTCACCCACAAGGAATCCCCCAGTTATAGGGAGAAGCAAGGCATGGGCAGTTTGGTTAGTAACTTAGGTTTGTGGGTTTATATCTATTCATGGATGGTTAATGTTTATTGCCACTTTAGGCAGTTAGGTTCACCAGTTATGGATAGTTTGGTCAGTAACAAGGAACTGGTAATAGCCCTAACAAACCCATCCATAACTTGGGGGTTCCCTATGACCTGAGAAACCACCGCATGGTTTTGTCCGCTAGGAGGGTACTAACCGTCCCAAGTTTATAGCCATTAGGGAATCACAACTCCTAATGGCTATAAACTAAACATGGGGTACAAAGTAGTTGATAGGCCTAGGAGTACCCTAATGGCTAACAGGCCATTTATCAACAAAACACGCGCAAGCGCATGAAAAGGAGAAGTCTCCTCGGGAGTAACGCTTCTGAATATACATAAGGGCTGGATGCGACAAACTGGACACAAGAAGAGGAGTTGGTTTGCCACTTGGTTCTGTGACTGACTGGTTTAAGTACCCTCCGGCAAACTAACCTGGAAGCTAAAAATCACATTTTCTTAATGGGTAAAAGCCATTATGGATATTGGATTTTTCCATTTCCAGGTGCATTGCCCGGAGGGTAACTGATGATCCTTGCATAGCTGCGTCCGTGGAGGCACTTCAAAAAATCATGCGTTCCCGGCCCACAGTTTCATGCGTGCAAGATGTACCCCACCAAATTACCATACGGAAATCCAACCTACTAGCATCTACTAACCATTTTCCCAACAAACATTTCCGCAAATCGTAAGAAATGATGACAGTAAATAGATGGTATAGTGGTCATATTCACCATAAACCTATATTGTACCAAAGGTTCAGAAAGGTATCCGTATGATCAACTAGAGATTTCCAGTTCAGTCTGCTCTTTCGCTCAGCATCAGCGGTTCGCTGGTCGAGAGAGTTCTGCAGAACTATCAAAGCCAGTTGCCACATCCCGGATTTCTCACATGCGCTGATGGCACTGTTGTAGGCCACCTGCCACCAGAAAAATAACAGCAACTGTGGTTGAAAGAGGTAGGCTGATAAACCCAAGAGTCAATGGCTTTCATCCACCATGGATGGGTTGCAAGGTCATGGAAAAGGACAGAAAAGCCCGATGAAGCTACAATCACCAAAAATGTCTTTTCTTTCAACTCCAGCAACTAGCCCCCCCCAGAGGCTCGAACTCCAAGTCTGGCAGAATTCTGGGACTGAACTTTCATGGAAACACAACTCAATCTTTACACAATCAGCAACATCCCAAAGGAATCGACAGGACTCCACTGTGAGTCTGCTTCAACTTAGGAGCTATCCTGTGATGCTGAATCAATGGATGTCAGAAGCACGTCGGAGAAGATTGCTTTTGCTCCTTCTTAAAACAAGTTACAAAACTGGCATCTCAACACCCCTCCCAAGCACCCAGTCCACGCCCCCCAGATTCATCAATCAACAAACCAACTGACCAGCAAGCTCCAAGAAAAAAAAGGCACTTGCATCTCTTTCGCCAGGCCCTGTCATCACCCCCAGCCTTGGAAACGTTTCCGCATGAAAAGCTTGATCCTTTTGGATCCTTTAAGGTGTGGGTGCCATGGATCTACGGCCCACCATAACCGCTGCATGTTCTGCGACTGCAGCGCTGGCATCAACGCGGCGCCGCCCCACCGGACCTGACTTCCGCATCCGGCATCCTCCATCTCTTTCAGTAGCTGAAAGGCATGTGGCCACTCAGAAGCCTGACGCTGGAGATTGGTTGATGTGGGTGCTATGTCAACCAATCCCTGTTAGGATACCTTCAACTATCAAATGGATGATCACTAGTTGATACCTTCAGTTTTCAAAAACAGAACTGAGCGGTCAGTTGACCGTGTTGGGAATTTGTCTTCTCAACCTTGGCATCCACACCCAAGTAGTTGCTGACTTCACCGCGTTGGATTCAAGCCAAGCACGTCAAACATCCTGCATCGCCTTCAAGCATACACATGATCAGCACCCACCTTTAGCGTGGCAACCAACAGAAGAGCTTGAACCAACAGCGTACGAATGTCCGCACAGCGAAGGCAACGTGTATCACTAACCAATCATGGGGCAGTCACCTGGCTTCTGAGTAGGCAGCGACCCACATAGGCTTCTCTAAAACCTATGGAGATGTGATGTCCAAAAAATCTATCTATTTCTCATGGAAATTTAGTATTTATCTAAAGTTAGAACTTGTTGCCGAAACCTAGTAGCCTATTGAGAAGTGGTTGGTTGGGTTACCGACAGTGTTCCCCTCATGGGTTGCAACCCGCCAACGAACCAGCGATGGTGGTGGACCCCCAAAACTGGCGGTTTCCCTTTTCCTGATTATGATTGGACCGTTAGTAGGTACCACCATTTCTGCACGATCTATCTGACAGCATTCATTTCCAAGTCTCACTTGGAGGCAAGCAACAAATCTGAATATATACCGCCATTCATGCACAAACCCATTTCTCAACCAGATGTTTCGGAAACTCTTCAAATCACTTCCCAACGAGATTCCAATTTGTTTCACCACCAAGAGGCATCAACTCCACTCAAGAAATGCAGCTTTCCCCCTAACAATTGATCACCCAACCTGGGTGCTCGGGGAAAACAGCGCAATCTGCAGTTTAGAGGGTGTAGAGGCATCATTGAGAGTATAAGCCATGGTTAACTGTAGTGATTGATACAGGATAGTAATAATTGTTTTATAATGGCTAATAGTGATCGTTTTCTTGTTGGTGGTTTCGATCGCTCTGATACACGTGCGTGTCAATCAACCAACCAACTCAAATATGGGGGAACATCAAAACATGCTTAAAATTGAAAACAGTTTCGGTTTTTAGAGCAACCACCCTCTGGCAATCCAGCATAACAATGCTGGACTTCCGTTTCTATCTTAGATTACCAAAAGGCATGTACTATCAAATATGGGTTCCATTCTGATATTTGACATCCCTAGTTTTCGTGGTGTACCAGCGTTACCAGCGCATTACGAAGCCAACCATATTTTGGTCTGCCATGTTTCGAGTCGATGAAGCCAGTGGTAAGCCTGTGGTAAACCTCCGCAACAATCATTGGTCAAGCCCTGGAATTCAGCATACTTGAATGTGCAGCCCCACTTACTAAGTTGTCCCCAACTAACCAGGGTGAACTAACCCCAGCTGCACATCCAGCCGTACGTTGCCACCGCTCTCCCCGCTCCACGCAACGGTGTACCTCGGCACACGCGTGCACAGCTGCAGCAAAGGTCACTTCACTGGGCTCCAGCTGGACAGACGGCAGGTCCTGTAGAAGCTGAGGGAAGCCAGGTGAATGGGTTGAGATGGTGAGCTGAGGGTTGAGATGGGTTTCTTGGGGGCTTAACTAGATCCAGGTTTACATGGGTTTGTTGGGTGCTTTCAGATCCTTTAGATCCCGGGTTTACATGGGTTTCTCGGTGGCTCAAACTAGATCGCTAAAAGTCTAACGGCTTTGGTGGCGAAAAATGGTAGAGCAATCATAATATCCCAAGAAGTCGAACAAAAGCTAGCGGGTAGTAGCTGTAATCCACCCAGGTTTACATGGATTAATATGGGTTGATCTTGATGTTTGTTGATCACGATGCTGGGGCACTTCATTGTCTAAGCATTTTTCCTCACCAACATCGTAAACCGACCTCTCTTCACCAGGACCCACCTGCAGTAGCTGCAAAGCCCTCTGCCATTGACTGCCACAGGCCGCGATGCATGCGTTGTAGGTGACCACGTTGGCAGAATCACAGCAGCGCAGCAAGTGTAGCGCCAAGCTCCACCGGCCAAAGGCGCTCTGCCTGAGGTGGTGGTTCTTGGGGAAAAAATCCAAGTGAACATGTAGTGATCAATAGTTGGCTACTGTCATAGTTGGCCAATAGTGGTAGATTGATGGTTTAGAACGGTTTATGATTCATGATGGTTGGGATGATGACTGATGATGGTGAATGATGATTCACTAAGCTCGATGATTAATGATGCTTAATGATGTTTGGTCAATGGTGATGATAAATGATGGTTAATGACGTGTAGTAAGAGCCAATGATGGATGATGTTTCATTAATGATGGTTTGGGGGACATCATGATGACTAGCAATGGTTCGTGATGATGGAAAACCCTGCATATACCCAGTGTTACCACTATTATTGTGGTTGCTTTTGATGTTCTACAACTTGTCATGCTAGCTGCGAGTCATGGTCATCTCAGCTTCTCAGGCAAAACCAGGACTGCACCGATGCCATGTTCTGCAAGGACGGTCAATTCTTCGGAGCCAACAAAGCAAGGATAGACGTGGCCTGTTTGTTGGTGGATTCCCGTCGGCGGCAACAGGAGCATCATTGCGCTGCCATGCCATGGACATCCGATGGCAATGACCCATGAATGCCTTACCCCCAGCTGTGAAGACATGTTCACCTCGAGAGTCTTTAGGATGCTTGGTGGCTTGAACCTTTCTCTGGGATGTTCGCCCGTCTAGTGCTGGCATTCATCCATCTCCAATCAATCTACCGGACACGAACCAAACCCTGTGATGAACCCAGCCGCCTGCCATGCTGCTTGGTCTATGTCACCCCAGCAAATCACCGGTGTTTTACATTGTTTTGCTCACCATGAAGTTGAGTTTTCTTCACCTCTTTGGCTTTTGTCCTTTTGCCATCAAAAAAGGATTCACTTGTTGCAAAAGAAAAGCTTCGGGTTTCCATACTCGTTGATTCATAATGGTTGGCAGTTTATGATCACTTTGTTAACACCATATGGTGATTTCTCAAAATAGGGGTACCCAAAAAAAAGCTTGTTCATTGCTAATACAAGTAATAGTTCAGATTGGATGATTTAGGGGTCCCCTATTTTGAGAAACCACCATATCAAAGCACCAAAGTCAGAAAAAAACTATAGGCGCAATCGAGCATTCAGCAGCATTAAGCATCCCAAAGAACACTCACCAACCATAATCAGGCACCCTTGTCCACCATTCTTAATCATCAACTATCCTCCAATCATCATCGATGTAAATGTTCCCCTCAACCCTAGTGATGATTTCACGCTTGGCCGGATTTCAGGCTGGTGACTTCTGTAGGACACCCTAGTAATAATGATTGCGTTTCATCTTCAAAAAGGTTTTCCTATAGGAGTTATAGACAATGGTTTCAAGCTGGTGATGTTCCTATAGATTTTCCTGTCAACCAATCCAATCTATTGTTAATGCTTGTAAGCTATAACCCCTGTAAAGCCCATATAAACCTCCCTATTAACCAATGAACCATGGGAAATCAGCATGAATATCTAGAAATCATCAACCAATCTGATCCATAGTTACTGGGTATACCCCCTATAAGCTAGCTTATATGGCTGTGGGTCAAAACCTCGTACCGTTGGTTCCTCATCATTAACCATTGTTTTCTCTATTAAATGGTTGGTTATTCCCAAATTATTGCTGATTAATATTCACCCATAGCCATATCCCCTTGTACCCCCGTAATCGTTGAGTATCACTAGGCTTTCCTACTTGGATGATCATCCCACTTAGTAACCTTGGTTAGTAACTACCCTAAGTGGGTTATACCCTTGATAAATAGGATGCAACCATGGTTACTAACCAGTTACTAAATGGGATGATCATCCAAGCAATACCACGGCATCAGCCAACGATACTGCCACTATTGTTGGTTATTATCCCCTATCATTAGCCATTAATCAGCAATAGACTGTATAATGATACTGTATAATGATTATCTAGTATAGTTGGTAACCATTAGCTAGTATTGTATTCGTTATTATACCCTTATTATTAGCTAGTTAACCATTGGTTGGTTAGCCACCCTATAGCCTTTCCCATGGACCAATCGAATGGCCCCAGCTACGCCAGGGCGGTGATGGCCGAGCTGAAGGAGACCACGTTGGGCTCCAGCTGCTGCCGCTCCAGAAGCTCCAAAAGCAACACGGCCTGCGCCACGTGGCCCGGCCCGGTGGCGGTCATCTTTGTGTTGAGAATGAGATTTTTGCATCAGAAATGATCCAACAAAAAGTGACAAGATCAATTTGGATCAGATTTTGGATGTTGAATGATCGATTTTTGAGAGATTTTGGATCAGATTTTGGATATCAAACTTTCATTTTTCGATTCCTAGATCAGAGATTGTGGATCAGATTTTCGTCTTTTTCTGGGATCGAAATCGATCAGATTTTCTTTTTCTCAGATTTTTTTTACCACTGATCATTTCCATGAGATTTTTCATATTAAATGATCAATGCGTGGATCCTAGAAACTTTCATGTTTGATTCCTAGATCAGATCTTTAAATCAACAATTTCGCTTTGGGAGGATCAATTTTCATGAAAATGGAAATCTAAGTTTCAATTGTTTTAGGGATCTTACCGGATGTGAGATTACCATGATAGCCCAAGGTATGATTTCATTGCCAGATTTTTCCTTTTCAGATCCTATCATGTCTTCCAGGGATCCCAAGACACAACGTCTTGGGTTCGCCCCCACCGCGCTCAGGTGTGCGATGAGTGGTGGGTGGCAACTAGGGAGAGGGCGGCATGCTCTCTTGCTACGATAAGCCACCTCTACTCCTTGGATGCTATAGATTTTATAGGATGGGATTTTAAGCGATTTCATTGGGAAAAAGTTTGACATATTGTTGGAATATTGTTGGATCTTATTGTCTATTTTTTGTGCCTCAGCTCGATTTTCTGGAAAAAACTACAACAACAACAAGAACAAGAACAAGAACAAGAACAACAACAACAACAACAACAACAACAACAACAACAACAACAACAAAAGTCTGTAAAACCAACTAACAAATAAAACATAATAACTATAATAAAAACATTGAATACAAAGTACATTCAAAATAATTCGGCACAGAGTTCCAGAACTTGTTGATAAGGACAGCTGGCAACGTGAATTTTGCTATCAACCAGTGGTACTAGTAGTTAGGATTTTCGCCCTGCATACCATCTTGTAAAAACAATGTTTGAAACCGACCGACCAGTTTTTGCCCTTGGCCATGTGACTTCACTACCAGTGCTTGCAGCTGGCGCCTGTTCCCACTGGCCAGACTCCGCACAAACGCTGATGGCGGCATTGAACACAATGACGTTCAGCTGCAACTGCTGAGATTTGACCTCCTGTTTTTCCCCTTAAGGTGGTTCATGAAATGACGATGTGCTGGTCATTTCCCTTCCAGGCAGCGAAAATCATCGTGAGAAAAACGTGAAACCGTCAATGATGAAGGCGCACCATAGAGCGCAATGGATGGACCCGTCAAACTGGCTGTGGTCAGAACTTGCTGGGCGCTTTGGTGTTTCCCCAAGAGCCATTTCTGCTGATACTCGGTATGGATTCCGCAATCCTCATGTAGCATACCCCTATGACTATTAGTTACCGTATGGTTCCCTTTTTTTCGAAACGATGAGTTGTAACACCCAGAAAAGAATCCTCTGTAGTTACAAGCTGTGTGTCCTGATAGTTCTATATCCCAACTTTGTTGTTGGCAATAATTGTATAACCCCCATGATTGGAGTGTGTCTTAAAACAGGGACCCCCAAAACAATGGTCGGTTTTATCGTTATAAAACTCATTAATATAATGGATGACAACTGGGGGTACTTCTATGACTTCAAAAACACCCATCTAGGTCTTTTTGTTGATTGTCATCCTCTGTTCTCAACCACTCTCTCTCTCTCTCTCTGTGAATTTCACCCAGGGCTAAAAGCAATTCTTAACCATTATGATCCCCTCTGACTTGAGAAGCACTCAATCTTTTGGTCAACATCATCCCCATTTCTTAACGACTAAAATCACCTATTTCAGAAACATACCAAACAAACATTGCTCACCACAATGGACTTATGGCATCTGATCGCCATATCGGTCCACAAAAGATCCACCGGCAGCATCCTCCAGAAGCTGCAGGGCAGTGATCCACGACCGCGATCCCTGCGATCCGCAAGCTTTGATCGCGGCACCATAGGTGACCACGCTGCGGTGCTCCCGAGGGATCTCCTGAACCAAGCCATGGTGGATGCTGGTTCTTAGTCTTCAATATTGGGTATTTGTTGGTTAGTAATGGTACAGTTCATGGTATTATATAATTATAGTGGTTAATATGAGTAGGGCCAACTTGCCCAGTTCATAAGTGGGTTTCGGTTTCAACCGATTTTGAACCATCCTTATGCGCATCATCCATCTCACCAGCAATCATCATCACAAGGCACTACCAGGCAGTACCAGTGCTAGTGACCCTCAGCCACTGCTAATCAACACATAACCCACATGGCTGTGGGTCAAAACCCCGTACGCATCCGTACCCCTAGTTCCCCTATCATTAACTATTGTTTTCCCTTTGATTTGGTTGGTTATTGTAAGCCATGAAATTGGTTGGTTAACTGCTTGACCCAAAACCAACATGTGTAACCCCCAGCCAGCCACCAGCCACCAGCCACCAGCCAACTCCTCCAGCACCAGCAAGGCCCAGGGCCACTGCGAAGCCAAGTGCAGGGAGGTCATGGCCACGTTGCAGCTCTTTACATCGAAGTCCGTCGCGTCCATCCTGGGCGAGCCCAGCGGATGATGGTCGAGGCGAGACGCCTGGGGGACCCAGGTGACCCATTGATGCGTGTAGCAGTGAGGGGCGACTCATGGTTCAACGTGGTTGAGAGTGGTGAATGATGGGTTATGATGGTGGGTAGTGACTCATTCAATATTGGAGGTCATTGATGGTTGTATAGGAGTGATGATTGATAATGATGATGATTAGCGTAAACATGATGATTACCTCTAGGGCGTTATAGATGATGCTGCCCAAATGGTTGTATAATCATAGGTGATGATGGTTTATCTCGCTTGGTGGCGGTAGATCACAGAGTATATTGATTGAGAACAATTGACGTGGGTTTAGAATATCTAGTGTGTAGTACGACAACTAGTTGATGACTACTGGTTGTTATTCTTCAACCATTAGTGGATGACTACTAAAGACTAACTGTCATTATTCATCAACCATTGGCGGATGATTACCAACCCCTGGTACCTTCTATTCATCCACCATCAACCAAATCAGCAGATACGCTTAGCTTAGGAGATCATTGGAAGTTGTGGCAGCCCAAGCATCTGGTGAGCAGCCGCAAGCCATTGCAAAGCCGATTCCCAAGCCATGGAAGTTCCGCAAGAACTCACCAGGAGACCTGGACGCCCGGCTCCCAGGCACTGGAACTAAGATCTGATGGTTAGCAAAAACCAGGGATGGCCTTCCTGGTCCCCAATGGCTTGATATACATACAGCTACTACTGTATATTCATTTGCATGCAGCATGCACATAATGTAATGCAAGTGGACGTATGAATAAAAATGAATATCATATATGTAGAAATGTAAATATACAATAATCATATTAACAAATATAACATTATTCAAGACACTACCCCAAATCAATGGCGAGTCTCCCCCTTTTTCAAGTTACTAGGAGTCCCATCACATGGAGACAACATGGGATGGACACCATAGATCCTCTCGGGCTCCAGGTTTGCTGGAGTTCACATTTTGAAGTTCCGCTTTTCAAATGGCTTCCGCTCCAGTCAGCATCAGACCTACTCGGACGTGGTTTCAGACCTACCGATCGTCTCTGGCCCAAGCTCCTTGAGTGCAGGCGGCAAAGGAGTTTTCTGAGCAATAAAAGAATTGAAATCCATAACATCATGTTCCATGTAAGGCAAACCAAGTTTGTCCAAATAAGCCACTTCCGCAGTTTGCGAGGCGCCAAGGCCTCCACCCTGTCGAGCCCTCTTTCTGGTTTCTTCATCGCCAAGCTCATCCCAAGAAACCTTGCCGGCTCCAACCCGGCCCTCGAAATAAAAGACATGTAAAGACTGATTTTTCCAAACTGCTATGTCCACCTTTTCCTTCCAAAGAAAAAACCAAGAACAACCCCAAGGAGCTCGTCCTTGGTTCTGTTGCCAGCATTCATGAGCCTTTCGCATAGCTTCGCTCTTCTTTTCGTTCCACTCCAGCTGAGTAGTATGGCTATACGGCTATACTTGATCAGTAGCATTTGACCCATGGCTTTGGCATCTGCTTTGATGAAAGCCAGCTGTTCATGGTCGATGGGGTTCTCTGGGATAGTCAAGTCAACTTCCTTCAGATAAGCTTCGGCGGGGACACTGCCATAAAGAGCTTTGCAATAGCAGTCCCCATTGGGACTCTCAGGGTTTTCCATATGTTATCCAAGACCTGATCCAGCATCAGTGAGGAAAACGCAGGCTAGAGAACAGCTTTCTTCTTCATTGGCAACAGCAACAGCTCTGTCCCACTGTTCGCTGTATTTGCCCAGAAATGACACAATGCACTCACGAGCTGAAAGGTTAATCTTTCCAGGGAATGCGATTCGTTTGGCTGCCAGGCCAAGGCCATGGCTTTGCGCAAGGCTGCTGAACAAATCCATGGGTTTGCTCCACTTGTCGGGTCCTATCATTCCACCAAGCAGAAGTGAGCTGAACGTCTGACAGATCAAGTCCACAGTTAACATCCTTTGAAAGAGCTTGTCTGGAGAAAGGGTCTGCAAAAGATATGCCAGCAAACCAGCCGAAAGGGGGGTTCCCACCATAGTGAGAAAAGCTGATGCAACTAAGCAGCGGAATTCTGATCGGATTTCATCCCAGTTTGAGGCATGAGCAGCTTTGTATGCCACAGCCCACATCCCCAGTGATTGCACTGGACCCAATAAGCCAATCAAAGAGAGGCAGGCCCATTCAAAGAACAAAAAGATACCGAAGCCTGATTGGCAAACATCTGATCTAAATCTATAAATTCATCCCATTCATCCGAAGAGAAACATTTAAGCAAGTAGCCCATGGGGATCATTGTTGCTCCAAAGACAAGCACTGCTGCAAGACATGTAACGAAAAACGCTAAGCCATGCCATAACAGGCACTTTAGTTTTGCATTGGCTATATGCATCTGAAGAAGATTTGCAATCGTGATGCCAAATGCAAACAGTCCGGTTTGAATGGGACTCCAGCTCCAGGACGCTTCGTCATTTATAAAATAACCAGCGTTATCATGTTCAATTTCCATGCTCAAAATCCCGGTGTGAAGGCCGGTAATGCTGTCATCTGCAAAGAGACTGGTCACAAAAATCCAAAGGACACTGCGATAGCTCCACACATGGAGCCTGGACCCTGCTGAAGAGCGATCAGGTCGGCTGAGACCAATGTAAACCCCGAGCTCCGAAATCAAAGGCCTTACTACGTAATCAACAAAGGACACAATGTCAATCCTGTCCTCACAGGCCGTGAAAAATGGTCCAGGATGGTACCGCAAAAGGTCGGTACCTATTTCGTTCAGTCTGAACATCTTGTTAGTCATCTTTAATCGGTCTGGATCAAATGGGGGATTCCAGCAGTATCCCCAAGTGATGTTGACCTCATCGCAGCCTGCAAAGTAATCTGGTTTAAATTTCATGTAATCAAAAATGGGTTTCAATCCATCCATATTGCGGCTGATGTACCCGCACTCGCACCACACACCTCCAAGATCTGAATTAGGATTCTCGCAGATTTCGTCACATGGACAATTCCAGTCTTTCAAAAGACTGATGTTACCACTGCACTGCCTTTCGACCGGCTGTCCCCAATAGAAATTTGCCGCGATGCGCAGCAAGGTGATCACCAGCAAACACAATTTCGCCGCCTTTGCCCTAGATCCTGACCTCGGGGAACCCACTGTGTCCAAGGGTGCGACACGTGTCATTACAGATGCTCTTGATGAGATGTTCTTGAGCCAAAGGAATCGGCTTCATTATGAAGTAAATTCTTGGGAACCCTTGGGCCAAGTTTAGCCAAATACATCCTGTGAATGTCGAACTCTGCCCGTGCCAATGCAATGAATTGCGTTGATGCTAATTTCCGCTAATTTTTGTATAACTGCATGATTTCGAAAGTGACTCCTAATTTCCCAACTCGCTCCCGTGGGTTGCACCGAGATGTGGATCTAGCCTTGTGACAGGCCTTGTGATTGCCCGTGACCAATGATCCGATTGAACTCATGACCGTTTTTTGTTGTGATTGACATAATTGATCAACCGGCCAACCAACCAGCCATTATTTTAGGAAATAGTCCCTGATTCGCTCAAGGTTTCCAAGAACAAAGCATAATTACAAAACACGCCCTCAAATCATGTCTTTATCGTGTGCAACATAATTACCCGTTGGTTGTGTGGCTAAGAAGCCTTGCTCAAATGACTATCAGTTTGTCTGTCTCGTTTCAACTGTTCAGCTACATTCTTTGCCTTCACTGAAGCTTGAAAGCGTCCTGCAGATTTGTTCAGAAGGCCACTTCGCTGCCAATGCTATGGCCGAGGAGTTTGCAAGGTAGCGATTGTGGGATTGGTTTTAGAAAAACAAGCATTGGTACTTCCAAGAAATGGATGACGCCAAATCCACCAATCACATCAAAATGATGGTAGTTGTTCATAGGAAAGCCAAGCAAGTTGAGCAACCAAGCATCTCTTGCTGTGGACATTTTACGTGTCAGCACAACCAACCTGAACCATCTGTACAAATCCCGAACCTATCAAGCAACTCTTGGACAATTCCTCGTGCAATTCCCAAAGCAGGTAGTCAAGTAAAGATATGTGAGGAATCAAGCCAGTTCGTATTGTATCTTAATTCTCTTAGTGGCTTAATTCCTCAATAATTCATGTTAATACATCCTCAAGTCAATCACCACGTAGTTCTTCCTTCAACAACACGACTTGTTCCGCATCCTTCACCTGGACATATATCAAGCCGACCTTCGAAGAGCCGCCAAGGCGCCATAGGTGATCTTACTCGGTCTCAACATTTGGCGATGGATGTCCTCCAAAAGCACCAGAGCTGCCTGCGAGAGATGCGAACAGCTACTGCCCGTCATCCAACGATGAAGAGACGTAGCCATGGGCCACCAAATCCATGGCATCACAAATGATGGATGCTCCCCAAGGTGTCCTAGGGAACGCACCTGTTGTAAGGGCACAATGGATCCGAAAAATTTGGCGTTTCCTTGTTGAGACAGCCTGAGCAGGAATCAACGACCACTTGGGAGTCCGTGTCGCTTAAAGTCCTCTCATGTGGATGGACGAAAAAGCACCACCATGTCATTCTCATACCTGATGATCCCAAGCACTCCATAGCTGTCCCCGCCATGTGGCTGCATCTGCTTTGCTCATGTACCACAGGGGTTTTGCTGCACACATCCAAACTACCAACCGACCGACTGAGCGACATAGAGACATGTAGACATACATGCAGCATGCATCCATACATAACTTTACATGTGGATGATTTGGGGGGACCCCATTTTGAGAAACCACCATATCATACACGCAAATAAATCTACATCAACCAACTGGTTGACAGGACAACTACCTGGAAACCCACCAATGATACTGCCCACTTTCCAGCGCCTGCCACTCATCAGCTCGGTCACAGGCGGTCATGGCGGCATTATATACAACCTGGGGCCCATTCGGCAAGACACCATGTCATGAGCCCCACCAGGCCCATATAGTATATAGTGGGTATATGACCATATATATATATGTATATATATGTATATATATATATATATATATATATATATGTATATATAATGTTGCGGGTATATGGCCCATAGTTCTTCATCCATGCCGTATACAATGGCATGGGATGCCCATATAGGGGGTATATGACCATAACAAAATATACAACCATGGATGCATGTTGTCTACATAATGACATAGTTTTACAACCGTGGGTATATGACCCTTATGCTTGACACACACACAGGACTGTATGTGTCGGCGTCTTGATTTATTCATGAGCTCTGAAATGATACCACCACCAAGATGCTTCAACATGTTTGATGCCATAGTTTAAAGCGTTACATATCATTCACCCTAATCACCAGATTTCATCAAACATTGTGAAGTCAAGTAACCACAATCGACCATCATGACCATCTGGTGGCTTCTCAGAATGGGGATCCCCCAAATCATCCAATATTGACGATTCAAAAGTAATCAACCATCCATAACTTTGGGGTAACCCCCAGCCATTGAAAAACCATCATCTATAGTTGGTATATCCATGTATATCGCCTTCTATCGTTGCTTAATAACCCCCTATAATCAGCCATTAACCCTTGGATAACCACGATTTATTGCTACTAGAAACCACTGATGTTAGTGTGACATCCTGTGAACCACCCCATCAAATTCATATAAAATCATCGAAAAACATCTTGGTGGCTTATAGATCCCTTGCTAAAAATATAGATGTTTAGTGGTTATATGGTAAATCAATCATATCCCAAAAACACCAAAAACCTAAGTTACTGGGTATAAGCCATCCAGACATCGAAAATCATCCTGTGAACCACCCCATGTCCAACCGACTTCCTTCCGTTTCGGCTGCCAGAGAAACCACATCCACTTGCACCGTCCGCGCTTTCGCCAGGTTCAGCCACTGCAGGGCGCTTTGCCACTTGGACGTCTTGGCACCTCGGGACCGAGGTGGTAGACCCTGAAGGTTGAACTGAAGCACTGACCTTTAGTGGTTTAATCATGACAATGGTGAAAGTGAAAGTGGTTTAATCATGACAATAGTGGTTTAATCATGACAATGATGGTTTATGTTGATTCAAAGTGAAAAACAATCAAGAAAAGTGGCAATGTTTATGACGATTTATGATGATTAGTGCTGGCATAACAGGGCTGCATGATGGTTTTCGTAGTTCTAAATAGTTCATAGCAGTTATACAATGAACAATGGGGGTACAACAGTTCATAGTGGTGGATTGCGCTTGGTACACAATGGTTATATCTGCATCATGATGCTCAAAGGATGGAACAACAAAAACATAATGGCTACTATGGCGGGTAGTAGTTGATTAACAAAAGACTGGTTGACAATGTGTATTACAAGGTCGGCCCCCAGGTTATGAATTGGGTTATAAACCACCTTAGTATGGTTATATCTACCATCAGTGATACTTGCCCTATAGTGAATAAAACCATGTTTTAGAGCTTGTGTGGGGCCCACCATTATCAACCTACTTACATATCAATTGGGATATAAACCGACGGCTGTGGCTGGTGAACGGGGGCCCACCTTGTAACCATCCACTTGATGACAGCTGATTCATGGATCACCTTTGGTAGATTCATCGACTCGACAAGCAAATTTGAGAACCTACTATCCATCACAGGGTTAAATCAACCACCAACCAGCCATTTCCTAACCATCGTAATATAACTAGCACTGCACCTCGCCAAACGAGCCGCGCACCAAGGCACATTGACTGACCTCCTTGGTGAGCTTCCTCACCTCCAGCGTCTCCATGACATGCGCTGGGCGCCGCGCCATCCAAATGGCTGCAAACAAGCACCGAAAGTGGTGGACCATATATTGAGAGTAATGGATATATAGATAGTAATAGTTATAGATATGTAAACGTATGATAGTAATGGATTACTATTCATAGTGGTGGACCATGATCATCTATTTTCGTAGCCAACTGCTATGACTATATTGATACAAGCTGGGCCCATAATCAGCTATAGCAGTTGGGTCTAATGTATTGATAATGATATTGGTTTCTTCCATTATCTATATATTTCTTTTGATTTGATGAATATGATGATAACTGCATAGTGGTGATAGACTTGTACCACTAGTACAACTGATGGGGATGAAACTAGTTGGACAACATATACATACAGGAACATACTGTATATTGTAAGATATAAAAACAAAAAATCTATGTATAGATACATGTATGTATATATATATATATGCATATATACATGTAAACAATGTATGTATATATACATTTAAATATGTATCCAATACATATGTGTGTAAATAGTTCTCTCTGAACGAAAATATGTAGTGGTATGTGTATGTGAATATCAGCCAGCGATCCCAGTTCTCTGCATTTGCATGTGTTTTCCCCACACACTTTATTGCAACATGTGTGCATATTTACCTATCATACATAACATATCAAGATGTAATCAATAGACAATATATATATATAGAGAGAGAGAGAGATGTAAACAAAAGCATGCTGGGAGCTTCCTCCCCCTGGGTCCAACTCGCCAACTACAAAGTATAAGATTGACAACACCTGTAAGTCACAAACGAAAAGGGCTGAGGGCTTGTTTGAATGCTGTGGCCAAAGCACCAGCCAATCGTCTGCTGATCGGAGTTCTATAATCATCCGGGACTCGGGACATCTCCGGATTCATCACCACTGTCTGCCTATGCGGATGCTTCCTATATCCTTAGACCAATGGCCTGAAACGTCCCAAATAATTAGCACCATTCTTCCCTTCCTCACAAAGCAGCTACTGCTCGTCCCCAAATCTCCTGCATCGCCCAAAGCATTGCCAGACAAGTTCAGCTCCGTGTACCTCTGCGCGCATGGGAAGCTGTGGCGAACCATATCTTCAGCTGCACCTCAGACGCGATTACCCCTCAAATGGAAGGAACCAACTCACCTCAAACCGTGCATAAAATCAGAATTTCTCAACTCAAACCAACTCAGCTCGAATCATCCAACTCAAGCCCCCCCCTTTCGCACCACCACCTGTGTGACCGCTTGTTACGGTAAGCAGTTCACCTGTGGGCAACCCTCCGTCGGATGCAGGCTCCACCGGGGTTCCTTGTCCCTCAGGGCACTCCAATGGTTTCCTAACATGATCACTTAGATACGCACCCCTCATTATTCCCATGTTTTCGTAACGGGGTTAGTTCAGCTTCCAAACATAGGGCGTAACTAAGCATGGCTTCACTAACCCTAGGTGCACATCCAAACACGCTGGAGTCGGCGCTCACCCAGCAGCGATGCGCCAAGTCTGCTGATGGTTTGACCTTCTTGGGGGGGCCCATGAATGGCATCCCTGTGTTGTCTGAACCTCCGTACCCTGGTTGAGTGTACAAAGCCAGCTGATGGCAACCTGAACTACTTGATGAGTATCGCTGATCCTCACCATACTGGGAAGACCTGACCAACAGAGACCTTTCTCATGTCTGTAAATCAAAGGCAAATATCACAGTTATCCAAGACAAACTCCCACATGCTCAACCAAGAACGAACAAAACATGATGAATCATTGAATCATTGTGAAGCAATATGAAACATTGTCTAAAACATTGCCACCCACTAACCGCTATTCACCATCAAAATTCCAACCCTTCTCAACCAAGCGGACCAATTGCAGTGGGTCATTGGTTGGGTCATGAACTTCCACGGTTGGTTTCAAACCTGAATGAAGGTATCATATGGGCGTTTCTCAAGTCATAGGGGTACCCCCACATCCTCTAGTTGTTCATCATCTATATAGTAATAAACCAACCATGTTTTTTTGTGTCCCCGGGGGCTGGCTTGGGATTCCCCTCCGAGCACCTGCTGCAGAACGACAGCGTCAGAGCCACGGCCTGGCGCGCTGGTGCCAATTCCTGGGTGCTGAAAACAGGTCACAAGAATGGATGGTTTAGCATTGTAGATTGTTAGTATACAAAAATGGTGGGCTTAGTATGGTTTGGTATTATAGGTATCGATAGTTAACATACAAAAATGGTTGGATTAGTATTAAGAATGGAGAATATCCTTTAGTATCCAGGATGGTTAAAAGCAGTCTGGATCCCCCAAATCATCCTTTAGTACTATAGACGGTTCAAATAAAGGATGATGTGGGGGACCCCGGGACCCCTATTTTGAGAAACCGCCCTATGGCCTCTTCATTTTGGGGGTCGGGAGAGCCCCATGATTCAGCATGATTCAGCATGATTCAGCTATCATGTTGAAGCATTCGCAGTTCATTCACCATCACTAAGGCCGTCATTAAGGCTCATTAAGGCCATCACTAAGCTTCAAGTGACCATCATTATCCAATAAATGACCATTTATCAACCAGTATTACCGCCTTCTGGTGGATCCCATGTGGGAGTGACGCTTCAAATCAGACTTCCCAAGTCATGGGGGAACGCCATTCGCAAGCGCCATTCCCAGACTCTCGCTGGGTCATTGGCATCTCGGGGCGAGGATGCCTCCCCTGGGTTGCCTCCCACTGTTGACGAGGGTTGAGCTAATGGTGAGATGGTCACACCAATCTTGCAACAAGGTTAGGGAGTTTCATCTCTCGCTCAAGCTGTTCTACTGATATCAAGTTGATTCCTGCAAGTACCTTAAAAATGATGATGCAGCATTCACAGAAACATGCATGCAGGCAGGACATGCCACACTATGAATTTCAATTAGGTGCAACATCTGCAACATACACATAGTGCAGGTGCGGATAGATGATAGATGTATGTGTATACTGATATGAAGTACCTATATGACAACACACACACATGCGTGTACACATCTTAAACATGCATACTTTATAACATGCACATATAGAACTACAACATTAAATGTTAAATAGTAAAAAACATACAAACATACAAGCTAGCATGTGCATGTAAATATACAAATATTTACATGCATGCACACATTATGTATGCAAACATCTGCTTATGGATGTGTAAACAAAAGTGAACAAATATATGCATATATCTATAAATGTATATATGTACATTGAAAACAAATTGCTCCGTGCCGCGGGTGATCCGACGATCACCCAGAAATTGTAAGAGCCGAGCTACGTAATTTTGGAATGGTTGGCATTGACCCGTACCCACAGCTGTAAACAGTTATCTGAAAAACCTAGCACACACGGCCATTACTAGCCATCAATAACCACTATGATTGACCATGACAAACACAACCAAAGGACTAACACCGCTATCATTGACCATCATGACTAACCATCAATGACTCAATACCGTTACTAAGCACCATGGCTATCATCATTACCCATCAATTACTCAATACTTATCATCATTAACCATAATTATCAACCATCAATTATGTTAGGCACCATCAATAATGATGGTCAATTACTGTACTCAATCTTGTTACCACAACATCATTGACAATCATCAATGACATCATTGACATCAAGAATTACTCATTCTCATCATTAACCATCAACTTAATTCCTATGGAAATATTATGCATCAGTAACCATTATTATACTCAATAATTATTCATTAACCATCACTAACAACTCATTGCTGATTGTTACCACAACATGATTTCATTCCAATGGACACCACGAAGCACCCTGATAGCTCACGTCGATCGTCGCCTTGGCAAACTCAGGGCCCAAGTGACTTTCCTTCATCTGAAACCTTGAACCAACGAGGCGGGCCCCGGCGGGCACAGTTGGAGGTGGAAGCGCTGGTGGTCCCGGGTGCACCGGTAAGGTCGCTCCAAGTGAAGTAGTCAACGGGCTATGGGTCAATATTCATCAACCAACAACTAGCTGGTGAATGGTTAATAGTAGAGGCCAATGACCAACAAGTATAGGGGATATATACCAACTATATAGCTATGGGTCAAGCAGTGAACCAACCAACAGCAATGGTTAACTAGCTGGTCAATGATTAATAATGGGGTATGACAAGTAACAATAATAGGGGATGTACAAGCTATACATGGCTATGGGTCAATATCAATCAACCAACCAATGGTTAATGGTTAGTTATAATGCATAGGAGATAACCACCAACAATCATAGAGGATATACCAGCTATATTTGGGGCAACCAGGGGTACAGGGTGAACTGACCCACAGCCAACTGTTGGGATGTGAAGACATTTCTGGGTTGGCAATGAGCCGCCGCATATGAATCCACCGAACAACATTTTGCCCAAGTGATGAGTGAACAACTCTTCATCTTTGACAATTGTCGCTGTGGGCTCAGGATTCCACTGAACAACCAAGTAGTTTTCATAAGGCACCCGTTTTCTCGAGTCAGTTCTATCGAAATCAACTTGTCACTTATTGAGTCACGATCATCTTCAAACAATTACCGATATACAGTACAAACATGCGCGGATCTTTGCAGCATTGCCGGTGCATGAGCAGGTTGAAAAAAACCAATCAATACTACGAAACATTGATGCATCAATACATTGACACATTGATACATCAATGAATACCTGCATTACATGACATAACATTACATAACATTACGTGACATGACATTACATTACAGTACGTTGCAAGACGTTACATTACATTATATACATTACATTACGTTACACTACATTACATTACATTGCGTTACGTTACGTTACATTAGGTTACACTGAGTTCCGCCGCATATATACGCACAAACAAACACATGTGCGCATATACATATCATCCAACACACACTAATCCAAAAACATAGATAGATATAACACCAACCTGATTCTCCGGGAGTAGAATATATCACGATCACTTTGCGTCCAGGTAGCGCATGGTCCGCGCAATTGGCAAAGACCTGGTGGGAGGGGCTGTGCAAAACAACCGATGGCTCATGGCAATCATCAAAGCAGCAGTGGTCAATGATGGTAAATAGAATTCATCATGGCAAAATTTTGATCCACTTAATTATCAATTAATAATGATGGTCATGATGACTTAACTAATGATATTGTGGATCATTATCCATTATTTGATCGTTATTAGTTAATCATTATAACAAGGATTAAAAATGGTCATGATTAACCAATAATGATGGTTGACGATACCAACCATTCATGGTCATGATTAGCTTCGTCATGATTAGCTCCATAATGATTGGTTACGATTAATTGGTAATGATGGTTGACAATGGATGATAATGGTGAACAGTGCTCGTATGATAGAGGTAAAACATGGTAAATAGTCAGTGTTCATGGCAACTGACGATAAATGATTGACAATCTCAGTCATGGAGAGTCAGAGTGGGCAAGCTGGCTCTAATGATGGCTAAAAATCATGAGGCGTTTAGGGATACTTCCATTCTTTGCAGGTTGCTAGACATCATTGTCAGGTCCTAGTAGTGCTTGATAGTGCTTGTGGCCAGGTGGCTGGACATGGAGCTGTTCATGATGTACCCCCACAGCTGGCTGGTTTCCCTCGTAGAACGACTGTTTATGGAGATGGGCCAGGAGGTACCACCATGGCTATGGAAAGAATATAACGACGCTTGCTTGGCAATTTCCAGCTGATTAGTTGCTCATCATAGCGCTGAACTTTTGGTCCAGGATGCTTCAATCACTGGTGGCCGAGACTCGTTGAAAATTGTCCATGATGATTATTGACGAGTCGCCAGTGATGACTATTGTTCATGTCGATAACTTGGTGATTATCTATCATGTTCATGATTGTTGATGATTCATGATTCTTGATAATGTTCATGATCATTAGTGGTTCATGATGATTGATCATGTGTCCCCTCACCTGCAATCCAACAGGAGCATCCACCACTCATACCTCCAGCAGGA
>VSDK01006584.1:21494-117143 GCA_009767595.1 Symbiodinium kawagutii | reverse complement strand
AGGAATGACCATGGCAACCAGCCAGCTGTTGCCGCAAAAAAATGGGGATTTGAAACCACCCTGGGATTGTGGTTCGCTAGATCAAATTGGGGAAAAAAAACACAATGAACATCCACAACTAGCTCGAAATAAGATCCATTTCAGAAGTATCCTCAAGTTTCAATGTTTAGTACTAATGTGCCATTCTTGTTTGCGTGTTATTATTTTCCAATATCAACCACTATTTACCATAATGAGGCAGTATCAATTAACCATCTACCTTAATTAAACATGTTTGATATATCTACACAACTCAAATATGTTTGCTCTAAGTCATGCTGCGGCTCTTGCGTTATGGTCACCGCTCAGAAGAACAAACCCCTGCATTCACAAGGCTTGGTTTCTTGACACTGACCTACCCTTGGGAACCAAACTGAAAACAAAAGGATTCAAATCCCAAGCAGTCCTGACAAAATTGAATATGTTAAAGCAAGAATGTTTGATAATCATGGCTAAAAAAACTGAATTAATCACCATCAACCATTGCAGTGGATAATAGAGTGAACTGCAAACACATTTGGTTTTAAAGAAAATATGGCTAACAGCTCGTGAACGATGGTTAATGTGATAATCTACACCGTGGTTTGGAAAAATAGGGCACGACTCTCAAAAGAAACCTTTGGATCGTGAAAATTAATTTTTGCATTGTCTGAAAAAGGGTTGCGAAACACTGCAGAACTATAACCAACCGAAAACAAACCAAAATATTGATGAAAACGATGCAACATTTCGGTCCACCGTTAGTTTTGCACAATCATTTTTTTCTCTGGAACTTGCACATGTCTGAGTTTGACGGCCAGTGCGTCTGACAATCATAATATTACATCCGCAATTTGTTTGGTTGTACGTTTGTGAGTGGCGGTCCCATTCCTCAACTTTTGGGTAGTCCAAAACAATTTGTCACAAATTCCGCCCAAAAAATGAGTTGTTTTGATGCTACATCCATCCAAAATGATATACCGATATACCACCAAGAAAGGCAGCTAGCAGTAGTTCCCACCAATAATTTCCAACCAACACAGACCATTACTTTCCATCAACAATCACCCACTCAACAAATGTGATCAAAAATCCGCAGGCAAAATGGAACCGGAATCAGCCATCAACCAACAATCTTCACGGATTGTCCTTAATCCAACCCCAACTTTGCCATAATCAAGGTGTTATGTGATGTTTCAACATCCCAAAGTGCCAATACCAGAATAACAGCAGACTTAACGAACATAACATGTGCCAATTCGTGGCTGCCACAATCTAGCAATTGGCCACTTGCAACCATCACCCACCTGGGCCAACCACTTCTAGCCATTGACCCTGACCATGCCAGACCCCACATACTAACCCCACATTCACCGCCCAAGGACGTACTCTGCAAAGCGTTGCTGCCGTTCTTTTGTGGCCAAGATGTTCTGGTCACGGCCTCAACGCCCGAATGATGCGTCATGTGGGATGGCACGGGCGCTGCGTTGGAAAGAAGCGCGCTGTTTGGCAGCTTGAAACAAGGAGTTTTAAATGGTTGGCATTCGCCGTGGAGCCCGTGCAAATACAAGCCAGCGAAGCCGAAGGCAAGAAGCGGCACTTTTTCTATACGTGGAATCCCTCAAGCCGTTCGAAATCATCACTGGCTGCGCGAAAGAAATCTCAGCCAAAAGCCTCGAGATCCTTGTGGCCGTATTGCTGCTGCCTGGGTTCAAGGGAAAAGGGCCCTTAGTGGTTCAAGGCGCGCGGCGCGCAGTCATGTGTGGGACATGCGCCCAAGCAGGTGCTTTTGCCAGGCAAACGCGCCATGGCCGGAAGAACTATGGTTGGATTCAGCACCGGCAGGGCCTGGCAATGATGATATACCTGATGTGCGACGAACATGAATTGCTTCTCTTTACTCAGAGGTCACAGTGCGGAAATCTCGTGCAAACTCAGCAAAGGTATTTTTTTCTATGTAATTTGTCCAAGCAGTTCAGTGCGTCAACCCTCACACGGGATATGGACGAAAAGAAATGTCGCTTGGATATGGACGAAAAGGTTGGCAAAAAACGCCTAGTGCTAAAACTATTGATTTCAGTTCCCCTGCTGGGGAGTCTAAGCAAGTGGAAAGATTTTTTTGAAAATGTTAAAACCTTCCTGGGTGCCCTTGGAACCACGCAGAACCGAAAAGAAAACTTGCTTCTCCAGCTCAGAAGCAGAAGCAACAAAAACAAAACGACCCATTTACATTCGTTAACAAGTCTGTCCTCAGCAACCAAAAGGTAGAATTCTCTAACTTGTAGGTATAGAATAGCAGGCATATGAGCCAGTCTTCGGCCATGAAAAAGCACATATTTTCATACATTAAACCATACATAACCAATATTTAGCCAACAAATGCCATATTACCAATCAAAGCAACAACTTAGATGTTGGGGGTTGCTCAAAACCACAGGTAGTAAGCCAGTTGTTAAGTGGGGATGCACATCCAAATATGGTTCCTTGCTCAAAGATCAAGTCATGAAGTGCTAATATTGACCGCCGAGTTCATCCTGATGATTCACCATCAGTTGGAGAACTAAAATTAAAAAAAGGATCTGTCATCAGTGGATAGAATCAAAACATGAATAAGATGATAATGTCTTGAATTGAGGGTTCCCAAAATCTGTGGATTGGTCGCTACAAGTGATTAATGTATTCTTCTTGATATTGGATGATCACCGGGCTAACTAACCTATTGAGCAACACCAAAAGGGGCGTATGGCAATCGTCAATTCCTGGTTCACTGTGAACAACTATCATTAGCAACGACCGCCATAATTCACCGTCACTTCGTTGATCACCATCTGTGGTTTCCGATACTATAAAGTGGTCATTAATCAATTGGTTAATGGTCAGCAATCCTTCGCCACCACTTGGATAGTTAGCTAGTTTTTTGATGATGAACCATTTTAATTCTAATCAGACTTAGTTTGTTTATATATATATATATATATCATTGTTGATGATAATTGGGCAAGTCCTTACTATCATGCTAATCACCAGTGGTTAAACAGCAATGATTCATGATAATTCTTGGTATTAGCATAGTTCACCATTCAGAGATCAATTGTAAATGGCTCCGGATTGATTGACTATTGCCAACTAACCAACAGCCATCATTCAAAAAAACAAAAACATAGATCGCCATGATAAACTGTTAGTGCCATTAGCCATCAATTCACCGCTCAACTTCGTAAACTTTCAATTCACCATCAATTAAGCATCAAAGACACATCAATTACCCATCATCTAACCATGCCCTTTGCTTCCCGTTGCCAGAAATACTAGGTAACCAGCAAGTTTCTACCAAGAAGTTGGAACTGAAGTTGGTTGCCCACTATTTCGTGGGTAACTGGAAGCATAGGGCATGGTTACAAGGTGTTACTATTGATGTTCCATCATTGCTCGGTGCTGGTCACTCGGCACTGCGGGCCACCACCTAGTTCTGGGAAGCCGGTGCGGCTCGAATGGATGGTAGAACTCAAATCTTTTGTCAATGAACTCATAACGGTCTTTATATCTACAAAGGAAGACTAATTTATTAAGGTTGACTACGGTTAACCCTCTAAATGTATACGGTATCAATCCTATTGTCTTGCTCGTGATCCTCTGTAATTTATGAAAGGTTGACCAGGAATGCTGTTTGGTGGTGGTTTCAATCCCTCTGTGAATATTCGTTACTCAACCAACCATCCAAATTGGGGAAAATAAAACGTCAAAAACGACCAACCAAATGTGTTCACTTGTGTCCATCAACTTTGAGGATTACCACTCTCTGTGAGATGCATCCTGGCTTGAGCCAACAAAAACTTCTTCAAGTTTCAAGCCTCGACGATGCTCAGTTCATCGATCAACCATGATTAACTGCAATAAATCCTATAGCTCCGGCAGTATGAGATCAACCAGTCCTGTAACCAGCATTGGCCAGCCTAGATCTCCTATCTCACCACTTAGCTTCATACCCTCAAGAATCGTAGGCTCCAGTGACCCCATAGCAAGCACAGGGAAGAACCAACACACAACGCTAAAGGAATCTGGTTCCAGGTCGCAACAAAGACATGGCTCGTTGAACATCCCAACACATCGAGTCCTATTCTCATGGCTGGATGTGCACAGCCAGAGGTATAGGGGACCCAGAGCCACATGGGTGTTTCTCAAAACAGGGGACCCCCACAAATGATCCAATATTAGAGTCATTTATAGTTCTAGACCAACCATTTGGGGGGCTATTGTAGGAAATCCCCATTTGGGTCGCTACAAATACTCAGCATTTGAAACATATTGGTGGCAACTGGTCGCCTGCCAAACCTGAAGCTGTGACCTGATTTCCCTCCACTGGAAGCTGATGGAAGTGGGAATCATGATACCCTCATATGGTGGTTTCTCAAGCCACAGGCGACCCCGGTTGATTTACTACTACTATACATGGTCAATAAACTAGATGATTTGAGGGTACCCCCAGTTTGAGAAGCCACCATTCCCCCCTGTGACCAAGCTGAGCTTGGCTGGGATGCCCCTTGTTTGTTTTGATCATTTTCATCCCCTGGCAGTTCCAACTCATAATGGCCTGATGTCCTCCCCCAAGGCTGCTTCGCAATCCATGTCTCTTCATAAAGATCTTTGCCACACTCTGCTCATCTCAACATTACGGGAATACAAGGGTTTCCTGTGGCTTCTCTGAAAATTGTCCTCCTAAAGAAATAAAAAATCCTGCAGCTCGGGTGAAAATGATGAGGATCGCAAATCAATTGTACCATCAGTCACTGGATTGGTTGATCGGAAAATCTACATCGGAAACCCAGAAACCCAACTCTTTTGAACCACCGATTCTAGGGGTTTTCCAGGTCGATTTTTCCGTTCATTTGGGTGTTTCTCAAAACATGGATACCCCTCAAATCATCCCATCTGAATCATTTACAGGATGATTTGAACCAACCATTTTTGGGAAACACCAAATCATTTATAGGTTTAATTAAATCATCCCCTCAAATCATTTGGGTGTAAACCAGCCATTTTTTGGGGGGTTCCCATGTTCTGAGAACCCCCCATGCCTGGGACTCCGTTGAAACTCCAGGGGCACAGGGTCAGGCCAAGACACACTTGGCTGCGAGCATGGCGCTGAGCATCACATTGGGTCTTGGGGCTGCGGTGAGTTCCCAGTGGATCGGTGCAGAAAGCTGCGTTGTTGCACTGGAAAACTGGAGGCAGTGCATTTTTTGTTGATTAAGATGGTTATCTGGTGGGTTAAGATGGTTGTATGGTTTGATAAACCACCACCAGGTAGAAGAATGATTCAAATGGTTATCTGTTTGGTGGTTGAACCACGCCTATATGGTGGTTTCTTAAACTAGGGGACCTCCAAATCGTTCATTAATAAAGATTTATAGTAACCAACCAGCTATTTTTGGGTCCCCTATTTTGAGAAATGCCCATATGGAAATATTTGTCCACCAACCAATTCGTTAATATTACTAGCGAAATCAAAAATGTTTCAAACCACCAAAGAGGGTTCATACTATCTACATGTCGGAAACCAGGCACTGCTTGAGGCCATTTTCATTTGGAACAAAGATCTTTGTACCATTGATGGACACCCCTGGGGCTGGAAGTCATGTGCCTATCCAGCTTGAAAGCATTGCTTGCTGGAGCTGCTCATGCTTAGGGTGAAGTCATGTCTGATATTTGAAGCTACATGGGAAATTCCTGACATGTGGGTACGCCAAAACGTGATGTTTGGTATGATTAGGGTCACCATCACCGGCGCTTTTGTGAGTATTCCATGGTCCCATGAGCCGGCCTAAGAATGCCGTGTAAGAATCGGGGGGAACATCAAGCGGACTCTCTGGAATGAATTTGGCATACCAAGGTCTCAATCACAGTGTTGCCCCTAAAACAAACCGAAAGTGCCGGACGTAGGCTACTATTTGGTTACACCTCCAGCCTCTAGATCATGTCCTTCAAGTGGTAACAACTCACGTCTAGGGTCCTCCATTTGTTGATGGCTGATTTCTTGGAAATGCGGGTAGTGCCAAGGAAGCAGCTCGCTTCGCCCAATGCAAATCACTGTCAGAGCCAATGACAAGGTCCAAACAACCATTCGAGAGGTCGATGAATCAACACACATGCACCCAAGCTATAATCAGCTATAGCTTTTTTAAGATCTTCATCTGCCAATTTCCTTGGTCTTGATGGATGGTTTGGTGAGTGAACTCATGGCTGAGGAACAACCACCGCTGCTACAATGACGACTGTCCCTTCGACCAGGTCTCCGCACATTCCCAGAACCTTGCAGCGGCACATGTCCAAGGGATCAGCCACGGCAGGTGGTCTCAGGTATCATTGGTCAACCCCAATTGGTTTAAGCCAAGACATCCATCTGCCAGCAAGGCTACAAGACAACCACTGGACATTCCGGAACTTCATGCAGAGTGCATTCAACGATTCGAATCCTTGCTTCTGTTACAAGTAGTCCGGTAACGCTAAGTGTATCCAAAAGCAATCGTACTCTTGTGCTTACTGGATGTATGTATGCCTATATGCGCACAGATCATCAACGAAACCATACAACGTTGTATATTGCTTACAGGTACATAGTCGACACCTAGGCTTCAAGTCTTGATCATCGCAAAAGGAAGCAAACAATCAATTTCACAACAGGTAATGAGCTGGAATTTAACAAAACCGCTGTTGTTGCTACATTTTGCTGGTGGGAGCTGAAATATGAAGGGCTAAGTCAAGCCATCGGATGATTGGTGAATATTCACTGACCAAACGTTTTTTCCGTTGTCAACCAGCACAGAACCGCACCATTAGATAATGATTGGGTACCATTGGAGACTGATAGGGTAACATCAACTGTCATCATCATTCACTAGTCCCAACAATCTTGACCATCGCCAGCCATCCCTACAAGGCGACCCCTCACTATTAACGGCTCTTCAATCAACCCCAACAATATCTAAACCATCCCAAACTTGGCCATCCATGCTTCTCAACCGTCCGGATTCACCATCATTAACCATCCTCATTACTCAGCATCAAGATCAAACAAGACATTCTGAATCATTCACAGCATGCCCAAATAAGCATCCCGAACCGAAGCATCTCAAAATTCATCCCTAAACCAACCGTCACCTTATCACCTTCATCCATCAACAATACCCAACCAACCAACCAACCCCAACCAACCTTAATCAAGTCCAACCCTACCCTACTCAACCAACCCTTACCAACCCTCCCCAAGGCTCCAAGCAACCCACCATCCCCAACCAAGCGCCACGGCCTCGGCCAAGACCAGGTAGCGCGGCAGCGGCGGCGCCAAATCCGCGGTGTCCAAGGACCAGCCACGGTCACCAGGCCGTGCAGGCGCCTGGCAGCGGTTGCTTTTGCGAGTCCCCCAACTGGAGCAACACAGTTTGGTGAAGTAACAACTTTGTAATTAGTGTGGTTAAGTGCTGGTGAATAAGAGTAATTAATTGTTTAGTTGGTGAAGTTATTTACTTTACTATTAGTTGGGTTAAGTCACTGGCTAATTTTAGTAACTATTCAGAGTTACTAACTTCTCTTAACAACTATAAATAGTTACTTAAAGGTTATTAATTGTTAACAACTAGTCAATAACTAGCTATTTAATAGTTACTGAACTTGAATAGCTGCTAATAAATTCATTGAATAGGTGAGTTTACTGAAGCAGTTGTTCAAGGTGGAGTTAAGAAGCAACAAAGTATAGGTGGTTCATGACGTGGTTAGGTGGTTAAACACGTGGTTGTTGCTAAGGAAGCACATAGATGGTTAATAGCATAGGGTACGTGGTAAATGAGGTGGGGAGAATAATAGTATGGTGGGTCCATTACTAAATGGTAAGTAGTGGATGATTTGGGGGTACCCCTATTTTGAGAAACACTCATCACCATGCTGGTTGACGGCTAGGGTACGGCAATGGTAAATGTCGATACCATCACCCAGTGGAGCCGGCTGTGAAATCGGATGATTGGTGGTGCATCCAAGCTTGTCCCTCGACCTCCGCGTGGCTGCCCTCCTGCGGTTCTTCCAGCAACTGGTCCCCCACTTGGCATACCAGTCGTATTCCGTGCTGCGCACGTAGTTGTCGAGGTCTCGACTTGCGTTCCATGCGCAAACTGGGGCTTCTGTCACCACGTTGGTGATGACACCAGCGTATTTTGAAGGAAATTTGCCAGCATCGCTGATGTCTCCGACTCCTTCGGAGACTGCTATGGCCAACGCCGCAGCATCGAAACAGAGCGGCAACGTGCTCTGCGCTGCCATACTCAGAGTGCTTATTCTGGCAAGACACCCATGGTTCGCTAGTCAAATCGTTGTCAATCTTGTCCAGCGATAACCAACTAGTGATCACCCGTTATAGCTGATTAAAAGGCAATAAAAATCAACCCTTCTACCTGTAAGATCCTGTAAGTTAGGTTAGTTCACTCACAGCTGGGCAACTACCAGGCAAATGGTAGAACTGTACTGTTAGCTTGTAAAATGGCAAATCTTGCCCAACTTGAAACTACCAGTAGAAGGCGAAAGGGCGAGCTGGTCTAGGTAATCCACCGAATGGGTAGTTCACATCCCAACAGTTGGACTAAAATCAAAGGGTTATGGCAAACTTGGATGTCAGCTGGAGAAACAACTGCAGATGATAAACAGCAGGGCATTCTGTGGTTGAAACTGGGTAGAATATGATAGAATGCTGACGTTTTGCAGCATTCTATCGAGTGATCTACTGATACCATTTGATCTAGAGATGGGCTAATACGAAGCAGTACATTGCCTCAATTGAAAGTGTTGACAAGTTTTTCTGACACGTACTCTCCCGTGGGCCTATCTGAAGTATGATGTCCTAGGAATTGCCAGTGTTAGCCGTTGTATCCAGTCATTGTAGCCAACATTGAGCATTCTCTTCCGTTTTCAGGCAGGATTGAGCGTTCTACTGTATCCCTTTGTTGGGCATGACAATCCATTCAATTCTATCCTGTCTCATCCCTGTGCTAGACACTGACATGATTCTGTCCCATCCTTGTCCATTAGTTTCCGATCCATCTGTGTATTCCCTGTCATTGACCATTTTGTCCCCTGATTGACCACTGTGAACCCTTCTATAACTTCTACATCACTCATTATTCACCATGATGAAGCATTACATCCCATGAATAACAATGTTATCCCACAAATAAGCGTTAGTAAGTAGCAAATCTATCCCACTGTCAGATACTTGCAAATACAAGGTCAGTAATCATCGTTTGGCCATTGGTGAAAGTTCGACAGCCACATTCCTCGTGATTGATATTGGCCTTACGCACCACTAAACCATTTTTCAACCATTATTGTTGGTATATTCCTCTCCCTATTGGCTACTGTCCTCAAAACATGATTGAACCAAGTTGATTATGTTTATATTATATAGTCAATCAATCAGCTATCCCAAATATTAGGGAAAATAAGAAACGTTGAAAACCACCAACCAGTTCTTCATGGTCATTAATCGTTTTTCAAGCGTTATCAACCATTATCACCACCACCAATGGCACCACCACCAGCACCACCAGCACCACCAGCACTTCATTGCAGCCACCAACAGGCCTCCGGGTGAACTTGGCCAGCCTCAACAACGTGGTGATGCAATCATGCGAAGGTGTTGGGATTTTATTGGTTCATGAAGTTGTTAAGTGAGCAATAATGTTGGGAGTATAATGTGATCTTGTTTGGATACCATAAATATCAACCATTGATGCTGGGTTCATGAGAATGATTGAGACATTATAACCACCAATGTTGGGATTCCAGTAGTTTAGCTGAGTATGAGTTGTTATATTCCAATAACTTCCAGTTGATGATGAATTGCTGTTTTTCAATGTTGGGTATCATATTATGCTAAAAGTGGAAGAATGCTAAGGGTGCGATTCCAATGCTGATGGTTGATCAAGCAAAAAACATGCTCCCAGCATAGTTATCACATGAAATAAATCAGAACCACCCATTTCCATTGAAAAATCCACACGTTGTAATAGCACACATGGGGATGTGAACAGCCAGGATTTTTGAATGGTGCTACATCGCTAAAGAACCACCCCAATGTTCCATTGTAAATTGCCGGCATTTCGGCTGTCAAAATTGTCAGCGGTGTATGTAACATATGCTCAGGAGTATATCTTATATTAACATATGTCAGATTTCTTACAATGTTTGTCTAAATATGTAGATATAAATATAAACATATATGTAAAGATATACACAAGTAAAAATATATATATATAGATAGAGAAAATATGTTTATTATATATATAAACATATGTATATATAGATATATATCGTACAAAAATAAATATATATGCAAAAAAAACAACCACATATAGATGTCACATGTCACTATGTCATATATAGCTTCAGTTGTTTGAGATAAACATATAACAAAGATCAAACACTATGGACATGTCCATAGTATCCGTCACTCCCAGGATTGGCACATGCCGATTCGACCCGGGATTCACCCGTCGTTGGAGTCCCGCACACGGGTCAGAACCCAGTCGTTGGAGATGTGTCGAAGCCTCAGCTACGGCTTCCAGGAGTCAAGAATCAATCCAGTGATATCATGTGTAATGATTTATGTTCAAGTAAAAAATGAAGCAGAAGTTTTAAATGTATATAGTATACATATATATGTGTATATAAAGATATATATATATAGATTGTATACACTTCAAAATCATTGTATACACTCAAAAATAATCAACAATTTAGTATTCATATTCAGCTGATTGCTTTTGATGTGTAGATACTTTTTGAATTTGCGTGGTTTATTCTGTTTTAATTCTGACATGAAGTGTTGGTCCCGAATCGAGCGAAGGTGATGAGGTGTGTTGATTCATCACACTGCAGCACATCTTGCATACATGACATAAAATTGTCAGCATGCAGCATACACATAATATAATATTAGGTATAAATAACATATGTTGTTATGTGCATATGCTCGAAAAGTGCATAAACGCCTCTCCCTCTGTATAAGTATATATTAACTAATTGTGTGTAAATATATTTATACCATGCAAGTGAACTATAGTTGTATCATAAGTGGTAGTTACCCCCGGTATAAACCAACTTACCTCTCATTAGGGGCCCACCTTGTAGTAGATTGTTGATTATATAATCTACTGTTGTCAATATCCCCTAGCACCCGTTTTGTGGATATCCACAATACTACATTCCGCAAGATATTGGTGGTTGTCGCAGGAAATCTAGGTTTGGATGGATACAAACAGTAGGGATTTAGTAAGAGGTGGATCCAACCAGGCTAGTCACACCAATCTCTATAAAGGTCCATGAGTCGATGACCGCCCTGAAAGTCAACCAACTCTCCGCTATTTTTTCGACGTGGCTCTCCCCGATCAACGACACGATTCTTAAGCATACTGAGTGTCCATGAATCTGTATGTTTGATGGGCGAATCAACACAAATTTGATCATAACATATCACAAGTCAAGAGTATGACATTATCAAGCACCTGTTATAACAAGCACTGGTTGTAGACAAGCAACTTGTTATAACAAGTAGTAGTCAACTTGTAGTCATAATCAAGCGAGTGAACTTGTAGACCAGCACTGGTTTCAAGGGTCGCCTGGGCTCTCAATCCTTCACAATCATCAAACTGATGCCGCCAGGGTCCCACACTCAGTGGCATAGTCCCTGGCAGCATAGCATGCAGCACGGAGACATGGTGTATGAATGGATCTTGGTATCTATGCCATTGGTAACATACTGATTGGATGGGTTTTATGGGTGGAACGCTGACAGCACTGAGTTGATGAGTGCTGGCTGTACCAGTGATGCTCCATAATCTAAAATATACTTACTGCAATAACTTCAACAAATAGTGCCCATGGTCAATTGGACCTGTGTGGGGATGCTCATGTAGCCCATTTTTCCATGATTGGTGTTGACGCAATGTTTGGAGTGTGCGGCCCATAACTCTGTACATTTCAGACAGAAAAACACCATTTGTGAAAAGTTCCCTTATATGCTGCTTGACCTCAGCACGTGGGCCAAAGAACTGCTTGAGTTTTGAAATGATTCGCTCCGTGAGCAAATACCTCGCTTGAACAAATGGCTGTTTCTCAAAATAGGGGTACCCCGATATTGGTCATTCATAGTAAAACAATCCATTTTTGGGGGTCCCCTATTTTGAGAAACCACCAAATGGATAGACACTGGGGGCAAATTCCATCGTAAGTGCCCAAAATGGAGGACATCAGAAAGCAAGGATCGCGTCAAAGATGATCAATGGCTGCATGTCTTTGTGGTTCGAAACAAGTTCTTCAAAAAACGAGGCAACGTTGACTCGTTGGTGGTTTCAACCCCTATGAAAAGTATAAGTCAACCAATCATTTGTTAATAATTGCTGGGGAAAATAAAAATGTCTAAAACCACCAACTGGTTGATGTTCCCAATGTATTGCCTTCAACTCCATGTGTGGGATAGCTATGTTCCCGTCTCCGGGCTGGTGTGTCGGAAAAAAAATCCTAATTGAATGGTCATCCCATTGGGTAAGCTGTTCAGTCGTGGTGATTTCACATTTATACTAATAAATGTTCACAGTCAACTATACTGGTAAGTAAGCTGGTTATCTATTCCACATTTACAAATCAAATCAAGTACTTTTCGTAGTCACCAGCTACCAGCTATGGGTCGCCAAATTCTGCAATCATCAACGGCTGAGCCTGTCATACGACAATGGGGGTTCCCCTCAAAACTCAGGGCGTTTCAAATTGTCATAGTCCGGGAGGATGGGGGTTCCGTGAGAAAAACATCATGGTCACCCCACCATGCTGAACCAATGATAAAACGATCAGCCAGCAGTTGACCAATGGTTGAAGCACGGGCTGACAAATGGTGGTTTCTCAAGCAACTAACAAACGGTTGGTTTACTATTGTTGCGTATTAATTATACATGGTGATTAAATGACAAATGAATGATTTGGGGGTCCCCTATTTTCAGAAACCACATGTGTTGCAGATTGGTAAACAAATTGTCAATCAGTGAATCCTTTGTGAATCCGGGGCCCTTGGTGAATCGTTGGCCAATGGTGGGGAATACCTGGAGGACAACCAATCATGACCCATGGACAAAATTACTACATTGGTCAATGGCAGGTTGAACAATCATGTGACAAACGCTGAAAAAGATGGGTGAACAATCATGTGTTCGTACTTTGTTGCCCATCTTTAAATCAAAATGGCTGACATTCAGCACCCCCGCGCCACCACTTTCGACCAACAGGCCTTTCGATCGCAGCCAGCAATGCTTGCCGCTCCCTGACGCCGGAGAGTTCACCCTCAAGTGCTCAGAGTTGGGAACTGGTAACAGCTGTAAATGGTGCACAAGCTAAGGGTGCATCATGTAAATGGTTGCAGCATGTAGATGTCATTTCAGCCGTTGGACAGTTTGAACATGTTCTAAATCTATCACATGTTTATATCTTTATATTGAAACATTTGACCACACATTCATATAAATAAATCGGCGCATAAAGCAATATACATATATATAAATATATATATATACTTACTTATCACGCATAGCTGTTTGTACGTATGTTTGTACGTATGTATGTGTGTATGTATGTATGTTTGTATGTATGAATGTATGTATGTATGTATGAATGTATGTATGAATGTATGAATGTATGAATGTATGAATGTATGAATGTATGAATGTATGAATGTATGAATGTATGAATGTATGAATGTATGAATGTATGAATGTATGAATGTATGAATGTATGAATGTATGAATGTATGAATGTATGAATGTATGAATGTATGAATGTATGAATGTATGAATGTATGAATGTATGAATGTATGAATGTATGAATGTATGAATGTATGAATGTATGAATGTATGAATGTATGAATGTATGAATGTATGAATGTATGAATGTATGAATGTATGAATGTATGAATGTATGAATGTATGAATGTATGAATGTATGAATGTATGAATGTGTACGTATGTACGTATGTACGTATGTACGTATGTACGTATGTACGTATGTACGTATGTACGTATGTATGCATGAATGCATGAATGCATGCATGCATGCATGTACGTATGTATGTATGTATGTATGTATGTATGTATGTATGTATGTATGTATGTATGCATGCATGCATGCATGCATGTATGTATGTATGTATGTATCGATGGATGCATGTATGCATGCATGTATGTACTGTATGTCTGTATGTCTGTATGCATGTCTGTGTGTATGTCTCTCTGTATGTCTGCATTTATGCATGTATATATTAGCTCATTTCAAGAGGAATGCTCTATTGGCCCATAAAAAGTAGGTCCAAAGAGGCTGAAAAAGGCATATTGGTACGGTGCGCTATGTACGGTACATGGGTACGGTACATATGGTACATGACATGGGTACGGGTACGGTACGGGGTACGGTATATTGTACCCATGTACCGTACCCACGTACCTATGTACCCTGTACCCATATAGCGGCAGAAATAGCGGCAGATCTGCTGCTATTTCTACCGCTATTTCGGTACGGGGTACGACCCCGCACCGTACCCGTACCCATGCCTGTACCCATGCCTGTACCGTACCCATGTACCCATGCACCGCACCTGCGCCCGTACCCGCACCCGCACCGAAACCCGTACCAACCGTCCGTACCCATCTGAACCCCTGTGCAAGACCCCTTCGCACCCTACGTCCTGAACCCCATAGAAAACCTGGTTTTCATTGCTCTTGAAATTAGCTAATGTATATATGTGTATGTGTCTGTCATTGGTAAATGTATAGATACATGAATACGAAAATGCAGAAATGAAATGTAGCAATTTTCAATCTGTATGAATATCATTCACAATCTGCAAAAAAAACATGTGTTTCCCAAAATAGGGGTGCCCCAAAATCATCCATAATTCACCACTTATAGTAATAAACCAACCATTACTTTGGGGCTTCCCTTTTGGGAGAAACCACCATCAATAGTTGGCATATCCCCTACTATTGTTTCTTATTGTCTATGATTAGCCATTGACAATTGATTAACCATGGGTTTATCACAGAAACCACCAATTCACCATTGATGAAAAGAGCGCTCTTTATTTCTATTTACTTCAGCAACCATTATCCACCGGTCAACAACGGTCTATCAAAAATAGAAAAACAAAGAAATAGAAATAGAAACCACCATTTTGTTGACACATCGATGAACCCAACGAGATCCGTCCAACGTCGCCATTTCCGTCCGCTCATCCCCCTGCGACCCGGCGCCAGCCTCTCTTCCGAATATGCCTGAGAGGCTGGGTCAACCATTGACCATCGACTTGTTGCCTTGAAGAACTATCCCCTATGCTTCCAGTTACCAACTCATCAAGGCAATAATGGTTAATAATGATTCAATAATGGCTAATAGTGGTGAATAACAATTCTGAGGCTTATGATTTAGCCATGAGATAGTACGTAACCAACCCCAACCAATCATGGTAAAATCTAGCTGCTTACCTACTATAGTGGTAAGTGGAAGCATAGGGATCAGTAACTATCATCATTGATCAGCAGTAACCCATCATGACTCAGGCCATGGGAAACCCCAAAGTTATGGTTGGAGTGTATTCCTAGAAATGATTCATATAAGGGATGATAATTGGGGGTACCCGTCCCCGTATGACTTTCGAAACCACCATGTCAGTACTAGTTCCTAGATAACTACTTGATGGTGGATGATGGTGAATAGGCCCACTACTTAATGCTGCTTGCAGCACAACAACCATCATGGTACTTGATGGTAAATAATGATACATATTGTGCTATGGCATGCACTAAATAGCCAAAAAGAACATTATCTGGTTGGTGGTTTCAAATCCTATGAACAATATTAGTCAACCAACCACTTGTTAATCATTACTAGGGAAATAAACAATGTTTGAAACCACCAACCAGTTATTCTATTTACGAGGTGCCCTTTCAATAATGACGAGGTAGCCAATGATGGGTAGTGGAAAACTATATCTCTTCTTCTCGGACATCTCTTCTCAGGGACGCTGCAACATTCCATAAGTCTGACATTTCGCTTCCAAACTTCCTTGACTAAAGTTAGTGGTGCATGGATATTCCATGAGTTTTCAATATTCCATGAGTTAGTGGTACCACTTCCAAACATTCCGTGAGTTTTGGATATTCAAAAGTTAGTGGTACATTGATGTTTCTTCCATTAATGGGTGTTTGCATACATCTACCGCTGGAAGATTGTGGACACCTTTCCGGTTTCGGCGATACAATCTCCGCAAGTCCATCTTGTCCTGCCACATGAAAAATGATGCACAGGGGTAGCCCCCAGCATTGATTTGGTTCATTTGCCATATCTGAACTTTTCACCATTTTCAACGAGAGTTATCAAACAACTTAACCATAATGTATCCAACAAATCACAACTCTGAGGCATGAACATGCTTATTAGTCACCACCTGTTGACCATCCGTTGACCATTTCTTATCCGATGGTTGCCCCTATGACGTCGTCGGTCAGGATGGTTTTCGGGGGCCCCGAGGCGACCCGGAACTTAGGCCCCACACCTCTCTACCTGACGAGGTGTGAGCACAAGTTCGCACGCAAGCGCGCTCGCGCTGACCAACAACTGGCTATGGGTCAAGCAGAACCGACAACTAGCTGGTTAACTAGCTGGTTAATTAGCTGGTTAATGATTAGTACTGGGTATATCTCGAACTTCTGCAGTGCGCTCAGTGCTCATTTAGTACTGGGTATAATAGGGGATATACCAGCTATACATGGCTATGGGTCAATATTAATCAACCAATAATGGGGCATAATACCCAACAAAATTAGTGGGAGAACAATGGTTAATGATAGGGGAGCCAGGGGTACAAGGTTTGACCCACAGCCAACTGCTTCCCCCTGCAGTTTCCTCATGAATCGACCCAACCCATGGGCAGCCAGCAGAGCCTACCGGCCTACCATTTGTAGCTGATTCAGCCACATGTTTGCTGATTTGAATTTTGATAGAGCTGGTTGACCATGATTGATACTTACAGCTATAGCTCATCGATACTTAAAGCTGTTTCCAAGCAGTTGTACCAAGTCAACCACACTTGCCATCATTGCAAAAACTACTGCGGATGAACTGCCGATTGGTTGGTATAAAATAAAATAATCATCCTCTATCACTTGTCGGTTGGAACCGTGAATGCCCATGCTGGAAACAATGGTTGCTTGTTGGCTTGTTATGCCACTATTGAGGCTCGCTACATTCATACGCTAAAGCTACACAAACCATGCACTCGAATAAAGGGGAAGCTCCTGAGCTTTTATGAACATCTGCTCACTACCACCCTTTTACTGCTTCGCAAGTAGTAAAACCTTTGCTTCGCAGCTGTCACCACCCCTGGCGAATCCCGGGGGCCTTTTGACGTCTTCCTGCTGCTGGTCGTCTGCGGACTGCACTGACGTGCCCAATCGGTGGATCTGATCGTAGACGACGGACTGCACTGACGTTGTGACGCCCAATCGTTGCCTGCGCTGGAGTCGTCGGACGCCCGTAGTTTCGGTTGGCCAGTTGGTGATAAGAATGCAGGAGATACACTCAGCAACCGGTGGTTTCTCAAGTCAACTTGGGGTACCCCCAGTTGTCATCCAGCTTATTCAGCATAGGAATAAACTGAATAAACCCAGCATTTATAGGAATAAACCAGCCATAACTTTGGGGTACACCCCTGTGAGAAAGACCCAACATGGATCCACGTAACCCGTGCCACTCTCGGTCGACCGGTGGTGGATGCCATGGAGCTCGTTTTGCCAAGGTGGAGGGACCTGATCTACCAGGGGGCAACCAGTGGCAACCAGCTGTTGAAAGCACCAAGAAGTGCTGTTAATCTTGAGCCAACTCGTGCTGTTAATCGCCAAGTGGATGGTGCTTTCAACCAACCATTTAGATATAAGTTCACCAACCAAGGGTTGAAAGCAATCAACCAAGCATTTTTAACCAAGCATTTTCAACCAACTCCGATGACAACAAAAAGTCAACCAAACATTTGGTGATATAGTTACGAGAGAAAATTGAACATGTTGAAAAAATAGAACCACACAAATGGAAAGTTCAAGTCGAAAAGAAGCTATGGCAACCTGTAGGGCCTCCAAGTTTGCAGAGATTCTGGTGACCAATCAATTTTTGGGCATGATAAATTAGACTTCACTCATTGATACCCAGCTACTGCAAATGGCCTGCAACAATTTGACTAATTATTTGAGCATGCATAGGATTTTACATTCACAAAATCGTCCACTAATGACACCTCTGTAAGATAACCACTGCAATGACGACCATGATGATGATAATCACTATTATGATGAGGATTATAGCAGTCATAATCATCTACAATTCATCAAGTATGTCGGACCTTTTGCCTGAGAAATACCTGCAAAAGAGCATCCAATCTGCAAGAAACAAAACACTGAAATACTTGATTTCGCTTGTCCATCTGGTGCAGCATATCGATATATCCACAACCAGCGGTACCTCGTGACCATCATAAAACTACGCGTTCTTAGCACAACAACACCACTTTTGTCGAACTTTGCAGGGTACATCGGTATACACAACCTTATCTTCGGGAGAAGGTCGTGACAACTTTCGTGTCCACCATGCACCAGTGCCGCTGTCATTTTTTGAAGCATCGATGGCGAGCAATTCACACACCAATGTGACCTGATGTGGAGCGCCGGCCGTGGGAAGTCAAAGTCGCTAGTGATACATAAGCTCTACACATAGCTACCCGCTACCCCTCATCCACAGGATTGCAAACCAATTTTGACCTTTTGTCTAGAAGCTATTAGTAAAATAATCAACTATGATAAAGGTATACCAGCAAACAGAATTCCCAACTTATATTCAACATTGTATGGAAAGAGAAGCCAACATATATGGGTGCCAAAATAGTGGTACCCCCAGCCAACCAATGGTTCCATTCGTAAAATGATCATTTTCTGGTGGTGCCCATCGGATACCCTATGGCTTAGCACACAGCCATAGCATGATTGGCGGAGGTTAAAGGTACATGGATGTGCACCTGGGGTTAGTTCACCATGGTTCCTTACGCCCTAGATCCCCTGCTAAAAGTCTAACGGCTTTAGTGGCATGGTAAATCAGTCATATCCCAGCCGAAGAAAAGCTAGCCGGTAGTAGCTGAGTTCTCCACCCAGCTATGATAATCCATAACTAACCATTTTGATTGAACGTCATAGTGGTGAACTTTGATTGAACCTGGCTATGAACCCCGTTACAAAACCATGGGTGGCTTGTGAGCATGGTTAGCCCTGCCCCAAGTCGTAGCTCAGTGGCCCAAAGCCGAAGAATCCAAATCCACGCGCTGAACCACAAACCTCAGGGTGCCGTGGGGATGCCGCCAGTTTCATCAGCCCGCGGACCTAAGACCTGGGACCAGTTGTATGCCTGGTGAAAGATGTGAAGGGCATAAACCTGGCAGAATCAGTTGACTGGTTGGTGGTTTCAACCCCTGTGAAGAATACTAGTCAACCAACAAAAATTGTCAAGAACTAACCACCAACCAGTTGATTGTTTGTAGTTGATAAATGGAAAACATGCCAACTATGGGATAATGAGTTGATAAGTTGGTTGAAAGTAGAAATAAGTTCGTTGGTGGTGGAAAACAACGGGTACGGGTACTGGCGTTTCAATAGATTACTTGATGGTACAATTAAGTTGGTTCATACTAGTAGTCGTGGAAATTTTGCCTACTAATGATGGTGACTAATGATGGCTAATAATGATGATCACCAATAGTATAAATGATGGTTACTAACGATAAATTATGGTCACTACTGATGATGTGGTGTCAAGGGTAGGATGGTTCTAAATACTTATATAGCCATGGCAAACGATGTAAACACAGCAGCTGGTTGAGTTTCAGCAGCCGTTGATGGTTGTGGTGGAAAGTGCTTCAGCACCATGAGCCAACTATGGTGGAAACTGTTCCACGGCAAACCAAGGCAAATCTAAGAAGCCGTGGTAACGGCTGGCTGGACATGTGCCAGTGAATGGTGTTTGGCTTGGTGCGCAAGTTGCCATAGATTGGTGCGAAAGCACAACCACTGCTTGCTGGAAAGTTGTGCGTGCTGCCGCTTGAGTGGGATTTGAAAATCTACGCATGGAACTATACAGAATATCTACAGGAAGTCTATTGCACAAGACCTTTGTTTGCAAATGGGGCACAATAGCTTCAAATGACATTTTAGTCCAATCATACAAAATCTCAAAAACATCCTGCTGTTCAGCTGGGAGTTTTGCTACGTAAATCTAGATCCATTCGCTATTCATCCTCGACACCACAGTACTTGTTACTTACTTTAGTTGAAGTCCTGAATCCAAGAAAGGGACATCCAAGATTGGCATGTTCCAGTCAACAGAGAACACTTCTACTTGCTGCATGATGACAGTGAGATTTCAACTATCGCGGCCTTTGAGTTTGTTCATGTATGGTACGTCCAAGCAAAGTCAAATAAGTCTTGACCCCCAAAGCTACTGATCAACCATGATCAACTAGAATCCATGGGCTCTCATCAAATCTTCCTGATCAATTTTCATGGTCAACCGTCAGTTCAAACCATGAAATCATCAACTAACCAGCTATCAACCACCAACCATCATCCATCCACCAATCAAACCATCCCCATCCATCATCCAACACCATCCACCAACTCCCTCATCAACCCAACATCATCATTCACCAATCATATCATCCTCATCATCCCCATCCACCAACCCCCCATCAACCATCATCCTCCACCAGCTCGCCAGCATCATCCCCATCACCAACTCAACCCAACCCACCAACACATCCAACCATCCTCCCACCCACCAACTCCCCATCCATCATCCACCAACTCCCCCATCAACCCACCAGCTCCCCCAACCCATCATCCCCCTCCATCCATCCATCCATCCAACCACCAGCTCCCCCCCAACAACATCCCCACCCCAACCACCCCATCCAAGGCCTCCAACCCCATCCAAGGCACTCATCAAAGGCACTTCGCACCGCTTGGCTCATCACCAGGTCCTCCGCCGCCCCCCTCAGCACCGCGTCCAGCAGCGCCACCGTCAGCGCCGGGCTCAGCGAGGCCGTGCCGCTGCAGCGCTGAAGCGTGGGCAGCGCCGCGGACCACAGGAGCGCTAAGGCGGCCTGGCGCTGGGACCTGGAACCACCTGGAACCACCTGGAACCTGGGAGGGGCTTGGAGGATCATCAGCTGGTGAATTAACTGATGATGAGGATGATGATGATGATGATGATGATGATGATGATGATGATGATGATGATAATTAGTTTGATATAGATTACTACCTATTAATGTACTATAATTAGTTACCTGTTAATATAGCATGACAATGATATACTATTAACAGGAAATAACTAGTTGTGGTTAACAGTTAAGATAGAATTGGATGAGAACCAATTCAGTTAGAGCAGCTAGGATATTTGATGACTGATGGTTGTTTCCAATAGTTAATTGGTAAATATACGATATCCCATCAGGTAGAGAATTATAACTATTGGAAAGAACCATCAGTTGTGGTTAACTGGTTGTTAACCAATCCACAGTCTCAATGAAGTGATAATCAAAATGGTCATAAATTGCAACGTCTATTACTGTAATTGATTTATCTATACCTGATTACAGTAAGTGATTAAGACATAAATAAACGATGAACAATTCAAGAGAACTGGGATCATATGGCGCGTTCATCAATGGAAACATCCAAATATGTTCGCCCAAAGCAAGAAAACCACACGATCTTCCTGACGAGTGAAGAACTTGATTCGGACAAGCCATGTTGAAGCTTCAACAGCGGCTCCGTTCACATTTCCATGAGTCAGACTGCACAGAATCAAACACTTCGTGGGGTCGTACTACCAACAATTATCCCAAAGTAGAGAAACAATCCCAACGACAATCAGCAACCACTACCTTGAAGTCGTGGTTGATTCTTGCATAACCCACGGCAAACGTTGTCCTTTTTTCGGGTCCTGGCACCCTCACACCTTTGGGTCACTGGCCATTCTCCCCAGCGCGCAGCCACTTTTTTGCCGAAGCATTTGCAGTGCCAGGATGTCGGTCGTTGCCAGGTGAGGTGACACGGCTGAGATGTTACCTACCTCAGCGAGATGCCAACGCCGTGTCGGACGCCCCAAGGTGACCAAGGCCACCATAGGTATCCATAGGTGGCCTCTGATGATGAAGAGGTGCTAGGAGCAACGGTTGGTGACAAGTTGTTTCTAGCAAATGAGGATCACAATCTGGTAGCAAATAAACAACACAGTAACGACAAATAATAATCCACAAAAAATACGACATGATCCTCATTTGCGACTACAGAGTTCTGAGATCCTCATTAGCTACTAGCGACTAGAGGATTCAATGCACCACTTTCGGCCTTTCAAATACCAGGTTGCGGTTACTTCCTACAGTAGGCATCCTGTGTCTTAAAACTGATGATCTCTGACTGTTTCAATAGCCATTCCAACCTTGCAAACCCAGGTTAATTACATTTAATTACATCAGAAGTTTGTTGTAATCATATGTTACAAGTTATCCTATCATATCTATTTGGCTGTTTCTCAAAAAAGTGGACCACCCAGTTATCATCAAATATCAAACAAGTAATACACCAACCATAACTTTTGGGGTTCCCTCTGGCTTGAGAAACCACCATATGGATGAATTGACCACTATTACCCAACCACCAATCATCATTAGCCACTATAAACCATGGTGATTAATCACTAAACCATGCATATCCTGGTAATATCTCAGTTTCATGTGCCAGCTGAGATTGACTAAAAAAGTAATCTCCTTACTCTAACGACTCTAATGTTCTGATTTAGTGGGGAATCTAGGCAGTGGCTAGGGCAATCTCCGAACTTCGGGAAACGAGTGGCTTGCGTGACTTGAACAGCATTCCTCGTTGCGAAGACTTGCTCTTGTGTTGTCCTAGCACCTTGGAGATTCCCTATGCTTGGGGTTCCCTGTTCCTAAACAATTCCATCCACATATCAACCAGGTAAGTTGATACTGATTCCACCGGTCAAACCACTCTAAACAACCCAAGGTATCCCAACGCTTTCCTTCGTTTGATCCATGATGAGTCCTTCCCAACAGGGGCGCCCCTTTGCAGCTGCGACACCTGGAACCAGGTCTTCACCAGCAACGTCTCCGTGATCACATCGGGGGGGAAGCCGCAGCCCAGGGCCATGACGTGTCGCCACTGCAGGGCGCGACTCAAGGCATCCATGGCAGCGGAGTAGGTGATCCTAGGTGCAGCTCGTCCCCCGGCAGCTCCGCCCCCCGGGGTGGGCAGCTGGCCAGCAGCTCCGGGCTGTGATGATGAGTGGATAGCCCGAGATAGAACGACTAGAAACCAGAAATGTTCTAGGGGTTGGTGGTTTCAACCCCCATGAAAAAATAATTGTCAACCAATCAATATTTAATAATTACTGGTGACAAAAAAATGTTTGAAACCACCAACCAGTCTGTCTTGGGGTATCCACGAATGATCATAACTTTATGCTATGGGGTAACAAATGCTCAACGAATGATCAACAACTTTAGGCAGGTTCTTGTTACACACTTCATCCAAATCTTGAGGTACAAGTATTGTGTTATATGGTAGTCTCAGCAATTGAATTCGACATTAGGGCCTCTGAAAGCACATTGCTGCTGCTCTGGTTTGTTCTTTTGTAATGCTTAGTTCTGTTCAGCCATCTTCCGGCCACTAGGATAATTCTCAATCATATTATGGGATTATCGGAATAACCTTGCGACCCAGGCGTTTGTCAAGTGTTCATGGTTTTATAGCAAGTCTTATGGACTGGGTAGATCAAAATACAGTCCAAACTGCACATGAGAAAGCTTGTTGTTCTGATCGCATTCCAAGAAATTCCACTGTCATTGATGATATCCAAGCCAAGGCGGTACCCATGATCCACGGAGATTTTGGTGGAAATGGGTACCACTGCCACCGGAGCCCATAAGTCTACCTGATTCCAAACAAATTCTGCAATGCATTGCGCAATTCCAATCAATTCCGGCTATCTTCGATGATATCTCCCAAACAACCATCTACTTACTGGTGCTTAAACAGGAATGAGGAAATGATTCATATACTAATTGGGGGAACTATGGGTCCCCATCCAGTCCCTACCATGCGCACCAGCCAGTCTAACTGGCCATCTTCGGCCCAGCATCGCATCGGCTTGCACTTGACAGCGCTGCTGCAGCAGCATCAAGTGCAAAGCTTCGTGCCAGTGCGCCGAACGACCCACTGCGCTGATCATGGTGTTGAAGCTGCTCCTGCAGCAGGACTCCAACACAAGGAGCATGGTGGACTACCAATGATGATTAATGGTTGACTGGTTGGTGGCTGAACCACCCTTGTGAAACATATCAGCCAACCAACCAAATTTCAGACCAGGGACAATGAAATATGATCCAAATAGTCAAAGGTCATTGATCCATCATTCACTGCGTAGGAAAATGGGAAAATCTACAGCACGTTGGAAACCTTTGCTTTAACCACCAATTTAAGGGGTTTCGTGTAGATTTTCCCTTCAACCAATATTTCTGAGATGGTGAAAACACACGCGGAGATACACTGTTCCTTGTTTAACACATGTAACTTCCAGTTTGGTCTGTACCCGCTTCCAGTTTGACAACAGCAGTTCTCAAACAGCTTTGTTTTCTTTCGCATGCTTTGGATGATAAAACATAATTTAGAAACAATGTCAACATTGAACAAAAACAGAAACTGAAATCATTGAAGCTAAATCAATTCATCATGTTTTGCCGTGATTCAAAAACAACAAAACAACATGACAAAACCCAGAACTCGCCACAGAATCTCTCCATTTCTGCAAACCTTCGCCCAATTGTGGCAGTACCGCCAGCTGCAGCTGGTGTGTCCCAGCATTCATCTCAGTGTGATTCAGTACCTATCACGTAGCCTTGTCCCTCGTCAATCATTACCAACCAGCAAATATGTCAAGATTGCTCATCATGGTCAATTGTTGACATATTGGTAATGATATGATTCATTCATCAAGCATCGTTGTTGTTCATCATCAACCAGCAAATAGAACAACATTCTCCCGGATTCATCATGCGATCATGGTGGGATTACCATAGTCCAGCTGTTGATCATGGATGTTTGTTTCAACCCATATGGTGATTGAATGGCTAGTGATGGTTCAAGTTGGTCAACTAGTGCTGAATTACGATCTAAGTTGGACAGTCACTCTAACAAAACGAGGCCAGAATCTCAGTTGTTCAGTCTAATCCATGAATTAATGAATTAATTATTAATTAATCAATAAATCCAGCAATCAACTAGTTACTAATGTCCGTCAGTGCATTCTGCTGATGATGAACGGTTCAAAAGCACTCGAACTGAGAAGCAATGCGATCTACAGGCAGCGCCGCCCCCAACATGACACACAGGTGACAGGTCGAGGCGCGAATTCGGTTGAAGGGACTTGGACTCCAAGCGATGCAAAAACTGAAGGACGTGTTGCCACTTGGAGCCTTTATCACATGCACTCAAGGCAAAATTGTAACCTTGGAGATTCGTGGCCCAGCCAAGGCGGTGGGTCGGGTCCGTCTACTGCATTACATTCTTCAGCTTCCGGGGATAATGATACAGAGAAGCTGGTCATCAATGTACGCTGGATTTGCTGGCAGCCTGATGAACAGACAGGCATCATTGGGGTTATTCCAAGCCATGGCTTTGACGATTGGCACCCGAAGAAACATCTCATGAATTGGTCGTAGGTGCTCCTCCCGAAGGTACCTGTTCCAGTTGCCTTTCGATGGGAAGTTGCCCTTCGGTGGCCACGGGAAAATATCGCTGAAACGAACTTGTGGATCATGAGTGTGGCCTTACCAGGTTTTTTCTTGTTTCTGGTGCGTCGTCAAGATTTGCATCGAACACACAATTCACAGACATTGCGCGAACATGCGCCAACCAGCTCTGAGATGAAACGGATCTTAGACCAAAACATTTTGACATAAAGCAGATTTGCCATACCCACTTCGAACAAACCACAAAAAAGGTGTGTCACATTGAGCATGGCTATGTTGCGGATTGGCGCTGGGACCCGGGATGATCATCTAACTATCCCAAAAATTGAGGGGATCTGCTAACTGCTAAGGATCAGCTCCATCCATCTCCCAAGGAAATGCCGTTGGCATCCATTGGCCATGGGGCTGATGATCTCCAAGGTCAATTGAAGATCATCTGCCAAAGTCAACAGCGCCATGGCACTTTCCCACTGCGAGGATCTCCTACGAGTGGATTGGTCTTGTGAAACACAGGAGCTGTCCAAGGATGGACGGATTGGAAATAGCTGGGGGGGTTGAGACGACGACAACAACACCAACAACGACGACAACGACGACAACGACAACAACGACAACGACAACGACAATGACAGCAACAGCAACAGCAACAGCAACAACAACAACAACAACAACAGCAACCACCACCACCACCACCGCCAACTAATTCCACTACTCCTACTACTCCACTCCTACTCCTACTTCTACTCCTGCTACTACTGCTGCTGCAACAACAGCGACAACAAGGGCCAGAACAATTCGTACAACCAACAACGGACAACAACAAAATAAGCAATAGCATACAAAACCAACGACAGTCTTGCTGTACAAGTCCAAGCGTCTCACAGCTACTAAGAGCGGAGCTGCAAAGAATTTCGGTAACTTCCGATCTCTTTCCTAGCAAGGCACAGGGGAGAACAACCAACTACAACCAGCAAGTGATTTGGACATCAAAAGTCCCAGATATCAAAATGCACGTGCAGAACAAGGTAGCTACTGAGATGTTCAACCTACCCTTTCTTTGATCGCTAAAGACCTGCAGCAGCCACAATAAAAAACTATGGCATCACAATGGCTGCTCTACTTGAAGGGTGTTATGTGGGGTTCACTGGACCATTGCTACCATGCTGATGATGCAATCCACATCCATCGCTTCGTACTGGTCACCAAGCCAATGCCACCCCTGAACTTGCTGGGGGTGAGCTATGATGACCTACACTAGCCATGAACATCTTCACGTTTCGTGAGTTCCGACAATGCAAGCAGCTGTCTTTTGCCAAGAGTCCAGCCAAGTGCAACAGGCTTAAGGCCTTCTGCCAGTGTAGGTCTCTACCGACAGCAGTGAGCACTGGAGTGTAGTGCATCGCCTGGTCCGAGACTTGGGTACCCAGCTACATGAGTTTCCCAAACATGGTATGCTTGGTAGCTCATGGTTTTCTTCCCCCATGTTCCCACCAGCAAATTCGTAAATTCCATGGCCGTGATGGTTTGAATCAGTTTTTTTCGAATAACGCAAGTGGTTCTCAGTGGTTCGGGATGCTGCTGTGCGTATAGACAGTCCACAAGGGTTCGACGCTATTACCGGCTCTTGCTGGGCTGGTGGCATGGGGGATGCCGAAAAAAATCACAGAGCAAAAGCAATGAAGATAATGGCTGTGCCAGCGCATGTGACAAATTTGGTAAAGTTCCCATGTGATAGTTGTGATATGCAGCACATGTTTGGATGAATCCCAACATCATAGTGGTAGATTCCCAACCACGGCATGTTGCGATGGGACGCAGCACGAACAATAATCACAACAACAGCAGCAAGCTTCACCAGCAGCACTAGTGGCATCACCTACATACTCAAACAACACAACATCAGGAGCTTTGAGCAGCAACACCCAACCTTGTGTTGTCGTCTAATGGTTGGCTCAACCTCTCATTTGTCAATCCAAACGCAATCAAGTGCATGGCACTATGGCATACTATGTCTGAATCAGTCAGGTATTGAACGTTCCATGACCGCCCTGATTGGTTGATTGTTTCACAACCTGTGGTTGATGACATGATCAAAATGGTAGCATCAAGCATCCACAACTAAGCTGTGACAGAATCGACCAAAGAGGTTTATGTTCCTAAGGGCTGTCCCGTGGATACATGCAAATTTCGCAAGAGGTCGGGAACATTCTTGGCATCCAAAGGTTTCTCAACAAATAACAAATGCCATGTACAAATAATGAAGCTTGTTCTCAAAGCAAAACTGAAAGGCCACCAGGACCTTGCGGAGTTTCAGGACAAATCAGCCAAGTGGCTGGTTGCTTGACACTTCCCAAGAGTGTTTCTCAAAATAGTGGACACCCCCAGTTATCATCCACTATGAAACATTTATACAGTAATAACAATAAACCATCCAAAGCTTGGGGGGGCTAATTCTAAGAACCCCCATATAGCTGTTTTACCATTCTCATTGGCAATCATCTCCTATCATTAAGCATTGCAGTGGTAATTCCGAAAAGAGAAAGGGAGACTTCCCCAAGCATTGTAGTGGTAATTGTCAAGCATTCTGATTGACCAGCAAAAAAATATCTCCAATCATTAAGCATTGTAATCCTCTACACAACTATGACTTGGTCATTCTTTCTGCAGACTCCCCAACAGCTGTGGCACAGCAGTTCCAACGCAGCTGAAGCGAAACAAGTGACGTTGGGCACCAGAACCTTCTCCTGACAGAGAGCAGAGCTGCTCGCTACATTTTTCTGGATATGGTGCTTTTGCAAGTCAATTTGGGGTACCCGCAGTTATCATCCGATATTAACCATATCTAGTAATTAATAACCCATTTGAGGGCCACCCCGTTTTGAGAAGCCATCATATATTCAGTGGTTCTTGGGAAAAGTGGCGACATGTCTTCCCAAAAAAATCAAACGTCCTGCGCCAGAAACAAAAAAATCATTAAAAACACCCTACACAACGATAGTCCAAACAAAATCATCAACAAATCCTCGAAAAAACTCCTTTCAGTTCAACTATCCTCAACTCACCAACAAATCATGAAAAACAATCGCCAACAAATTGTCCACATCACCTGCACCAACCTCTCACCTCCAGGCTCCTGCATTCGCCCCAGGGCGTCCAACAGCATCTCCCAGGATCCCCCGGTTCCACCAGTGCTGTGACGGGCGCGCAGCGAAGCCGTGAGCTGCTGGGCCTTGTGCCAGGGGGATAGGCTGCTCACCACCTCAGGTCTGAACTGAAAGAGTGGTTGAAAGTTGAAATCTGAAACTATAATCAGCTTATTATAGATAATTAGCTTTTAAACATTACAATAAACAGATTAGTTTAATCAACTAGTTGAATCCGTTTATCATAATCAATAGACACTATAATCAAGTAGTTTTAAATAATCCATAGTAGTAGCTATAATCAATTCATGATTAATTAGTGCATAAGAATTATGAAAAGTGAACAAGAGTCAAATAGAAACTTACTAAACAATAAAACTGTATAAAAAATTGTTCGCAATAGGTACAAAAAGAGCTATGATTACATATATCTATACTGTATATACTGTATATATATATATATAGATATGTAATGTAATTTTGGATATAGGGGTTTCGTGGCTAATGGTTAGCCAAATAAACATACATACAAAAGATTCGGACTGATACTGATTTACACTCTATTGACCAATAGAATGCTTAACCAATACTTAGTGATGATTATGCAAATATGATTACAATGGATCAACACCTAGTTCATTGACATAGTGGTTTTAATCTTAAACAATAGATAGTTAAGATCAATCTATTATGGTTCGTAAACAGCTAATAATCGCAAATACTAGCGGTGCAACCCTTTACATAACTACAGAATAGTATCTCAACCAATTTCAATAGCGAATACTTATGGTTAAGATAGTTAATGCTCAGTGATTGACTTAGCTGACGCACCAATAGTCAATAAACAAGTGAATAAAAATGACCAACAAAGGTGCCTTATGATTATGACTCATAATCACCTTGATTGATAATGTTAATGAACAAGTAACAATCACACTATTGATTGCGAATTGTTGAAAACAGACTCAGATGTAGAATGGAAGGTTTTCAATTTGTTGTGCTTGAACTGTGGGTCAACTTTGTGTTTCACATGACCCTGGTGTCCCTGTTCTCATTGCTAAGATCAACCACTAGTTGACTATGCTTAGTATGGCTCAAACATCCCCTTACTCGCGCGGATTCTGGGTCCCCAAAGATGTACCTCACACCACCAGCAAGGGCCCATGAAGGCTTCATAATCAGCATCACCCTTTAACCCCATGATAGTTATGAACCAACATAACATAATCCCATAGGGATAAAATGATAGCCCTATGATAGTAAGGGGTGCTGTGGTCAGGGCTTGACGTATCCCATGATAGTAGAACCAATACCCCTCACGCTTACCTGCTGCAGACACCAAGGCGCATTGACGAGCACCTTTGAATCTGTGTCACTATGCCGGAGTTCTTGTAACGCCTAGGCAAATGCGCGGGATCGTCGACCCTCTGTAGCCTAGCAATGGAAAACCGGCCCTTTTGCGCGTGATTTCCGAGGGTTTCCCCACACAATATTATCATATCCCATTTCCAAGTTTATCTACAAGACGGCAGTTTGTGTGACATTTCTTCGCGCATTGCTGGCTGGTGGTGTCAACCCGTCCCAAGGATCAATTGTAAGTTGGTTCGTCATTAAAACCACGAAGCACATTGTTGATCCAAGTAGTGCCAAATAGTTTATTTGATATCACGGTCATCGACAAGATATCACTGTCGGACGAACTCTCTGAACAAACCAAAATAGTCTGGTCAGTCAGTGACTGGAGTATTCTCCGAAGATCATGACAATCCAAACTATTCTCTGGTTGGTGGTTTCAACCCCTTTTCCTTTTCCCGCCGGCTGGATGACTGCAGATTGATAAAACAACCAGCATCAGCGACAACGGGCTCAAGGAAATGGAGTTAGATCTGCAGGAAGGTACTTCAGCGGTCCAACAGAACTGGCATGCTTGATACCAATATCATCAAATCGACCCTGAATCTTCCTAACAACATCAAGAGGTACCTTCAGCAGAATGCATCGGCACCACATACGAAATGTGTGACCTACCGGGACCTGAGACTGAACCACACATGATAACTGGTGAACATGTGCAAACTTCTTCACAAGTGCGATGAGCCACGCTGCTGTGCGGTTGAAATCAAAATCGTCTTCAGAGGACTCAATTGGAAACCATCTGTTCTTAGAATTCTCATACCGAAACCCCACCTGACCAGTGGTGGCTTGGAAGTGAACCAAAAGTTGATAAGAACTGAGCCAAACTGGCTCTCCACCTGAACGTCCACTGAAGGCTTGCAACCAGGCCCACAAGGTTGTTTCACAATCTCGGATGGCCCAAGTTGTCTCTGGCCTGGAATCTGGGAATGGCATCAAGCTTGGTTGTGCCTCAACAGGGTTCAATCTACCTAAGTGACTTTGCCAAGCCTCGCTGGCCTGGTCATGAAATTGAGGCTTGCTACCGATGTGAAATTTGCCAATCTGTACAACGTGCTTCCAAAGACGTCGTACCGACTGCAATCTGTGCATGTACTTGTCATATGCAGTGTGCCATAGCGCTCGCAGTTGAGGAGACAGCGCCAGCCATGCAGCTTCCGCAACTTTGTCCGCAGCCTCATTCCCTGCAGCAGACCAACGGACAATCGGACAATGCAGCCTGGCAGTATCCTGATGCGAGGCTACCTTCACAACATGTTGGAACAAATGACGTCGCAAAGCTATCTTGGTAACATCAGCAAGGGTTTGCCACAAATCATGATCTTTGCGCTTTACGGTGATGTGAAAAACCTGGTCAAACATGATGCATTTCAACCGGTTGTACAGGGTTTGGTTATCAGTCCACACATAGAAAGGTTTGTCACATCGAATGCCATACTTGATGGCTTCAATGGCCGCAGTGATTTCCCCTCTCAACGTAGTGTGACATGGCCCTTTGACCAACCCCGATGCAATGGGGTTGAACGTCTCAGTGTGAAGGTCAGCTTGGCAAAAACCCCACAGTGCCACTCGGAGGTGCGGGATTTTGGGGGCCTTGCATGATCCGTCTGTGAACAAATGCATCACTGTGTCACATGGAACGAAAGCACTTGGTGAAGGGTCTACAGGCAGTGAGGAGAGTTGCTGGCGGAATGCTATTTCCTCAATGGATTCAACTGGCCAAAAATGCTCTTGTGTGCAAGGAGGTGCATCGTGCAGGAAGGAAATGGTCTCGCTAGGAACGTCAGCTACCATATGCAAAACCGAAGGGCATTCCCAGTGTCTATGTTTGATGCTATCCTTTGATCCGCAACATGGACAGGAATCGTCAAGAAATTTACCACTATGGACCTGTTTATCCCTAGTGTAGAACGTCCCATTGAGAGCAACACGGAGCAATGCCTGATCCTCATATGCAAACTCCTTCATCAAAGTGCGGGTCATGGAGGCATCAACCCTATGCATGCCAGCAAACCCATCTCGATCAGCAATGTCCTGTCCAACTTTAACTGACCATGCCATGTGCAGCCGGGTCTTCAACCATTGAACTGGAACATCCAAAAGAGGGAAAACTATCTGTTCATGGTCACAAACAAAACCGTGCAATTCCCACTTCCATCCAATTGCATGAAGTCGAGTCAGCAAAATGCCACATGGACCTGGTGCATATCTAGCAGGTGGAGTCCGAACCAACAAGTCTAGCAATGGAAAGGCAATGTGAGGCTTGGCATGTTCCCTAAATTTCAACACGGTATCTTGAAGTGCATAGTACTCTGGGTCATGAATGGGATGGAGAATGGCTCCAAACTGCAGTTTTGAAGCGGCTCCCCGTTTGTCCCACCGGAGTGATCTCATGGCAGCACTACGCATGCTGTGCAACACATCTTTGCCCAGTGTGGAAGTTGCAATGCCGTGCAAACTCCGAGGCCAAGATACCGTAACCAACGCTCTAAGCTTGAGATGCATAGGGGCAGGGCTCCTTGAAAGCCATCCCCAAAAAGGAATGTTGTCTGCAGCTCGTTTCCGAAGCAGCACCGTGGAAGGTTTCTTACAGTAGTGCATCTGTCCCCCAAGATCACGTGCCCCATAGGCAATAGTTTGCCCAGCACGTCGCAACTCGGATCGCCCCTCAGCTTCAGTGGACCAAAAATAGGTCTTGGGAATGTCCAATGACATGTCAGCCATGGTAGCGAAGGCATGAACATCATGAAACGAATCCAATGCAAGCTGGGGGGAACTGCTAATGGCCTCCCAGTTGTCAACATAGCTCAAAACATCGGTGGATGGTTGCTTCGCAGCTAAAAACTGATGTAGTCCCACATTAAGCAAGGCCATACTGCATACAGAGAGGGGGTCTCCCTCGGGAAAGCCCGTGCTGCTGTATACAGGTGGGGAAATGCTACCCTGGACCTCAAACCGTCGAGCGATACCATTAATGGTAGTGAACCACACCTGCAGGAATGTTTCAGGAATGCGGACATGCTTGGCAATGGCAAGTATGACTGGTCTAGGGATGGTATTAAAAGCCTTAGTCACGTCTGTGACTACTCCGTGAAGGGCTGTCTCCCCATAGAATGACTCCTCAATCAGGAGAGAAACTTCCCACCAGATTTCCGATGGTGATCTTTTTGGTCGGTTGCCAAGAAGATTTGCTGGCGCCCATTCATCCAACCAGCTCAACATGCGACGTGCTTTCAGCGAGGCCCAACAACGATAAACAAAACTAAGGATGGTGATGGGTCGGTAATCAGCAGGCTTGCTAGCAGCAGAATGTTTCTCAATGCTACTAATGATACCAGTAAGGATGGCAGGATCCCATGGCAACGCCCCTTGATCAACCTGGTTAAGCAACCGAATGAGCTCAATCTTCAGTGACACTGGCATGCCCAAAAGGTCACTGCGGGCAATGCCGTCTGGCCCTGTGGCGGAAGTGGCTTTCTTGGACCTGACAACCTGATCCCAAGATTCAAGAGTGATAGGGGGAAACACCAGCTCCTGCGAAGGGACAGGTATGTGCGGGATCACTGCATCGATGAAAGGTTCCCAGTGAGAAATTGGAGTATCTTTATGCTTACTCCACATGGGTTCCCACAGGTCGGTGAAAGCCTGGAAGATAGCGTGGACATCAGCAACCATAGTCTGTTGTGTGAGAATTTCCCCAACTTCAATGGTCACCTGCTCATGAAGTCGAATCTGGCCAGTTTCATGGCTGGTGGGAACAAGAATACCACTTTCACTGAATATCGGTTGGCTCACATCGAAGGTTGCAGGTGAATAAGTGCCTAAAGGATCCAAAGGTCTACTTTGGACATCGTTTCTTCGAAATGCAGCTGAAGCTGTCCTTTGTAGATATTGCTGTCGTTTGTGGTGCACATAGAAGCACATGCGGGTGAGCCAGCATGATCATGTTGCATCATGCCAAAACTGGACGTCAACAACAAAACATGGCGCGTTGAGAATGCACATCAACACTGTGCAGCCTGAAATTGAACTGCCTGTGCCATGTAAAGCACAAAGGTTGCAAGAGCTCTGCCTTTGTGTTGACTGGAAAATTTGCGCGATGCTTCAAATATTTCCTCTACACACATTATCACACACTATTAGTTTTTGTGGACACGTATATCATACATGTAGGCGTGTGTGTGTGTGAGGGGGGGTATGGCGTTGTAAAACACTTGGGTTGGCTGCGATTTTCTTTACTTTCAAATAATTAGGGACCCATATTGTCAAAACCCCAACGCATTCAACGTTGAATCCCCTAAGGTTTGGATGGAGGAGGTCATATTTGAGTATGTACAAGATGAGCGCAAACGACGACATAAACCAAAGGTTTTAAGGCTGGAATTGGACGATAACAAATGTTGTTGGTCAACCAAAAATGTTCCTGGGATACGCGGTTGACCCAATGGTTCATGACATGTGTTCTTAACTGAGCCACCGGGGCAAATTCGTGATTATCCTTGCCAACTGAAGCCTTTTCATAAAGGCAATTTTTTTACGTGATGTTTTTGTGTGGCTGCAACCTTGGTTGCCCAACGTGTTTACCGCAATGGTTATTGGTGCAAACATATTGAAAACAAGGTCGACCACCTCAACAAATTATATGATAGTTGGAGTGGTAGAAACCCGACCTTGACACCATAGTGCGTCGCTCGGTCGGCCATTCTTTGCTGCGCAGGTCCAAACGCGGCCACGCAGTATGTTTTTCCATGTCCCACCGTCCCACCAGCGAATCTCATGGAGGTACCAGCCATTCATCATCAACTCATCCCATTCATCATCAACTCATTTGTGTTATCATACTGTTTTCCCGGACTAATTAACCTCAAGGTTCTTGGATGGTTGCAACTGCAAAGATAAAAGCTTTACTTCACAGGCCATCATGCGTTGGTTGTTGCCCCATGGTGGCGCAAGCGCAGCCTGAGCTCTGCCAGTGCCCATTGGGTGGGATCGGTGGGGCACAGGTGGATCCAGCCAAGAGATTTGCTTCAGCGATGCGCCACTGCTTGCCCAATGAAACCTAAAGTCATTCTCAAACAAGGAGATCTCACAAATAGTTAATGTGTTTTAAAATCAATTATTTTTGGGGCACCTCTTCCATGTCTAGCTGTGCCCATGGACGACTGCAATTCCAGTGCAATTTGGTTTGATCCTCCTCAGCTGTTTTGTTGAGCTCTTTGGCATTCCAACGCGTGCTTCAGCAATGGAGCAGCCTCCAGCGGGTGCAGTGGAAGGTGAGATCGGTGTTGATGGTGAGCTCAGGGTCTTAAACTGGCGTTCAACCCGCCCTGGTCGAAACATTGGCTGGACCGAAGCTGATGTGGATCCTTGGTCACTACTTATCACTGCATCTTTCATGGGTATTTGGATGGCGTACTCAAATATTATGTGTGTAAGAAATTATGTTGACAACTGCGGAGCTCTACCGGAATCCTGCCCGGGGATTGTGATGACATACTCTTCTTAAACTTGTTCAGGGATACTACCGGAATCTATAGTTGAATAATTCGGGGATTGGTCATGGTCATCCTGATCCTGATCCTTTCACATCGAATTCCCATTCTCATCTCGCGGCTCTTCCAAGGCAAGGGTGGCCCGGGACTTGAAAGCCAACCTGCCTTTGGATGTAGTCAACATCTTCAATGGCCCGTCCTGGCGTGGTGGCTCGCTGGTGACCCTGGAGAGTGCTTTGGGGCGACCGCCGGCGCATGCGATTGGTAAGAACCATGTGTGGCTATTGCCCTTCGTCAAAGAATTCCCCTCAAAGGCCATTCACTGCTGCAAACATGACACATTGTTTTCATTGGATCGTTGGTGATTGGGGTGGGTACTACTAAAATCGGTAAAATGCAGTATTCGTTTGAAGGGGTGTTGGTTACACATATTTTGTTAATTTCTTTCAGCAACTTCCTTTTTATGCGCCTATGGGTTTGATTCATCATTGCTTCATGCATGAAACCCTGTAGATCCATAATGTTGACTTCATCAGAAAATTATGGTTCTACAACATACTTTCTGTTAATGGGTTTGATTCACCGTGGCTTCGTGCGAGACACCCTGTAGATTCCTTCTGCTTATTTCATCACGGACACGTTTCTCTACCTGGATGCCTTGTTCAAGAAGAAAATCTTTCACCCCCGAGTTGATCAAATGGAATCCCGTACCAGCTTAGCTGGTGAGGAAGCGGTCAAAACAAAGAAGTGCTTGCAAGCCTTGCGCTATCTATGGCGCAACGCACAGGACGGAGCGCATGATTTGACTGTGCAGCAACTCAAAGCTCATCTTTGCCCATCCCCTGTTCAACTGAAGCGCAGTGACTCTGAGAATGTTGACCATGACCCTGCTCCTCAGGATGATGGCCACGCTGAAGGTGGCGAGTCCGAGGACGAGGACGACTCAGAGCCTGACGATGTTGAAATTGACCCGGAGGGTATCACAGGTGGCCTAGTTGAACTTCCTCACCCTGAACTTCCCAATCCTGGTGATGGTGACAGTGATGATGAATCTGTGAGGGCTCCAACCGTGCGATTGGGCGCCGAACCGGATCGTGAGGAGTCGGATGATGGTGAGAATGAAGGTTCCGCAGGTGGGTCTCAGGACCATGGAGAAATTGATGCTGATGGTGATGCTGATGTTAGCCCTAAGGATGAGACGATGCATGAAGGAGAACATGGTGATGGTGAAGGTGATGCCGGCCCTCAGGATGAACCTTAAGGATCAAGAGATTGACACCCGCGATTCCCAGGTAAGTTCGGGGTGGCTTGGCAAGTTCTACGCAAAGTACGGTGAGTTCGGGAAGACCTGGAATCCTCTACTTCCCAAGTGTGTGCAAGATGGGGACAGGATGGCTATCCTGGAACACATCCGTCGAGCTCTGGAGGCATATGCCAAAGAACTTGATGCGTAGCTCATCTTTAAAAATCAGTTTGCCAGCAATGTTTTAATCCCCCGCACACCCGACCAACCGACCAACCAACCAACCAATTGAATCAATCCTGCAGTCAATCAAGATCAACTCTAAGGTACTCAATGCTTCGACGAGATTATTTGGACTATTGCGATGTTCAACTCAACAATTGGGGCGAATATGCATTCACCACGCTGAAATCCAGCCGGCACTTCTACACCTGGTTGCAAGAGGAGAAAGCTCTGGCAAGCAGTAAGGACCCTAAGGGACCCATGCATGTTCCCTTGTTTCTTGCCGGATATGTTTCTGGAATTGAGATATATCATAAACCTTTGACTGTTAAAGTTGTCAATCCCCAGCTGAACACGTTTCATATCAGCCGCAGACTCCATGTCCCTTGCAGGATTCGCAGCCTTCATCATCCAAAGGCAACAGCGACGACAAGAAGGACCGGGTTTGGCCTCAGGGTGGTTCAGCCGGGATTGGATTCAAAAGTACTTGCAACCCAGAAGTAGTTTCAATTCAATGACTTCGGCAAGTGGCTTGGTATATCTGGGTACTGTATATCTCTCTCTCTCTCTCTGTACCATTTATATCCTTTCATTCACTCTGCTTTGAAGGGCTCATGATGTACCATTTGTATCCTTTCATTCATTCTGCTTTCAAGGGCTTGGATTGAATGCTCCATCATCATACGACCTTTATCAACCACCTTGCATGTCCAAATTTACCTTGCTGATGAATGATTTTCTCTTTCGCTGCCACCTGTTCCTAAGCAAACCTTTGTGTCAGGATCCTGAGGCCAAGACTGGGGCCTTTCAGCGCGCTATGAGCCTGATGCACTTGGATGCTGGCGCGGCAGGCACAGAAGAGGAGTGCTTGGTCACCCCAGCTACCAAGAAACCCCGTCTTGCAGACAACATCGCCAAGGCTTTAGAGATTTCTCCACCACCTCTTGTTGGTCAACAATCCGATCCTAGCCTGGAAATTGTTCAAAAACATGTGTGTTTTATTTTGTGTTTTTAGAGATGCTCTAGCCTCTTATTTCTTGCGGGCATGATCAAGAAACATCATTACCACCAACAAATGTGCCAACAAATTATTCCATCTACTTGGAGTTGGAGGTTTATCGAAATAGGGGGCTCGAAAAGTGGTTGGCTTACCGTGCTTAGGCGAAGGCTATGAAAAAGTTGAAGCACGCAGACAAAGCAGCCCAGGGGAAAACCAAGACAGCATCGGCTCCAACCCCGGCTGAACCTGTTGCCAATGTCGAACATGACGGTGGCAGAGCACGGGCGGCGGTATTCAAAGAACATCAATTGGATGGTTTCCCATTCGAAGCGCTTCCGTTTGCAGATGGCCAATACAAGGGCAACCATTCATACACGGTGTATGTGGGGGATGCAGCCACTTGATGTGATGACGTTAACTCACTTTTTCTTTCTTGCTCCCACCAATTATGTTAAATGTTACCTTGTCTTTGCTCTAGTTCGCCTTGCTCCCCCGTTGCTGAAATTAGGCTTTGGAAGTGCTATGCAAGCAGGGCGCGTTCGTGGTGAAGAAAGCTGTTCCAGGCACACCGAAGCCAGTGTCGGCGCAGGTCACATGGAGCCGCTTTGGTGGGGTGGCCAACGCTTGGGGTGAAGCTTTGCAGCGGGCCGGTGTTCCGGTTTGAGAGCTCATTTTGATGTGAGCTGGGAATTGTGTGCATAGGCTGGCGGGGAAGTGTCATTCCAAAACCAAAACTTTGTAAGTTCTGTAAGTTCGCAATCTTTGTTTTGGCAGTGTCCGCACAGCAGGCGCACAAAATGCCCGGCAAAAAGTTTGACATGGGGTTTCACTGTGAGGGCTGATTGGACAGATCCATTCAGCAAAGCAGTGCGTTTAGCTTATCCTAGCTTGAAGCGTTTCCAGTGTGGCGAGCTGGGACAAATCAACTCGACGAAGATGAAAAGAAACCTCGAATTAATGTAGATTGGGGTTTATCTATTCTGTGGTTCCCTTTGGCTGTCACCCATCCCTTTGGCTGTCACCCATCCGGTATATGAATGTAGAACTGTTGGTTGGGGTCTTTCTGACTTTCTCTTGCTCCAGGTACTCGGTGGTCTTCCTCGTGGACGAAGATCAACAAGCTTGGTGGCAGAGGCAGGATGGAATCAGGGGATTGTCTAGCAATGGAAAAAGTTGAATGAAATCATCATGGGCAACGTTGTCACCCACCAAGAACCAATTGTCATTCATCCCCACCTTTCTTTTCACCACCCACTCATTGATCCCCACCTTTCTTTTCACCACCCACCAAGAACCACTTCTCATTGATCCCCGCACGCATGCTCCAGGTATTTGGTGCTCTTCTTCGTGGACATAAGAGCGCCAAGCTTCGTGGGAGAGGTGGGGTGGAATCTGGGGAGGTGGTGAGTTGGATAGTCCCTTCACTAGCTTTTGGCCTTCGGTGTTTTTTCCCTTTCCCTGTTTGTTCCCTAGCGCTTGTCTTTGTTGCTGGGTTTGCGCCGCCCACCACAAGCCTGCGCACACACTCCAGGTATTCAGTGGTCTTCCTCGTGGACGAAGATCAACAAGTTTGGTGGGAGAGGCAGGATGGAATCCGGGGAAGGTCTAGCGATGGAAAGGTTGGATGAAATCTGAAATCATGGGCAACGATGCATCATTTGCCATTCCCTGCACCAAGAACCAGTCTCATTCATCCCTACCTTTCTTGTCAAGCACGCATGCTCCAGGTATTTGGTGCTCTTCTTCGTGGACATAAGAGCGCCAAGCTTCGTGGGAGAGGTGGGGTGGAATCTGGGGAGGTGGTGAGTTGCTGAGGGTGTTCTATGATCATTTCTCTAGAAGATTGTTTGCTCGTCCTGCATGGGTTCACATTGCCTACCAAGAAGTATCCAATCCCGCGCATGCGTTCCAGGATCTGCAAATCTTGGCAGAACTGCCATCGAAGTGGAGGACGTCGGATGGTCAGGGGTGTGTTAGCCCTTGGGACAACCAACCATTGAATTTGATGAGGTTCAACTTGCAACGGCATGAGGTTTAACTTGCAAATCTCTAGTGGCCTTTTGGCTCCAGGGATTCCAGTGTTTGCCAGCCTGTTGTTTCGGTGTGCTTACCATGACGAAGACCGGTGTTAGCCGAACCGAAGCCAAGAAGGTGGTGAAAAAGAGCAAAAACGATGTGCCATTTGCAAGTGTTCCACGAGAGATCGCCCCCAAACCTAGAGATCATCGACAGCAGAAACTGGCTCGGATCATGACTGGCCTCAATTTTCTGAGGGCGCCTGTCGCATCTAGCCTGAAAGCGTGTTGCAGTCATGACCTTTTGGTGATCATGGGCAACAATAGGGGCAATCATCACAAGTCCACTGAGTGGGATATTTTGGGTATTACCAGCAGTACAAACATAGGTACAACGATCAATGATCAAAAGTCCATTGGGATATATTACCATCAGTACAAACATATGTACAACGATCAGAGATCAAAAGCCCAAAAGTCCATTGGGATATATTGCCAGCAGTGCAAACACATGTGCAACGATCAATGACCAAAGGTCCAAAAGTCCATTCAGACATGAGTACAACGATAACTATTGGGATGTTACCAGCAATACAAACGTAGGTACTACGCTGCCACAGCCAAGGTTGTGTGCACTCTGGTATCGTTGCTGTTCGCAGTGCCGGGACTGGACTGGTCAGTGAGCCTCGACCACGTCGAAGTCTTTTGTGGCAAGGGCGAGGTGACGTTGGCTGAGATCCAGGAGCGGGGGTCATCAATCCACACGGATGCCGCTGTTGCTAGACTTGTGTGATAACATATTGCATATGTATATTCAAGATATGGGCGACCATCAATGAACCATGATAGGCAAGTCAGAACCAATGGTGAATCATACTTCATATGTTTATTCAAGCAGAATCAATGGTGAATCATACTTCATATGTTTATTCAAGAAATGGGTGACCATCAATGAACCATGATTGGCAATTCAGAATCAATGGTGAATCATACTTCATAAGTTTATTCACGAAATGGGTGACCATCAATGAACCATGATAGGCAATTCAGAATCAATGGTGAGTCATACTTCATAAGTTTATTCACGAAATGGGTGACCATCAACGAACCATGATAGGCAATTCAGCCATCAATGAGCCATGATAGGCAATGACCCATGATAGGCCCTGGAGAGTACATCGCACACCATCCTGTCTGGGGGATCCGAGCAGGCTGGTCGAAAAGCAGTCGGTCTTGACCTCGAGTTGGGCGGTGCGAAGCACGACATGACCACAGACCTGGGATTCAGCAATTGCTTGTTCCAGATGTGCTGCTTAAAGCCAGGGTCAGCATCTTTAGTCGCACCTGTGTGCGGATCGTGGGTGTTCATGAATCTTGGTGGTCCAATTCAGAAATGGGTTTGTTTTCCAACCGTGTAGTATCATCTAACCCCATTCAAAATCACACACATGGGTTTGTTTTCCAACCATGTAGTATCATCTAACCCCATTAAAAAAAAACATGTAGTATCATCTAACCCCATTAAACTATTGAACTATGCCTAGGTCACGAGGCTCGACAGGAAGAAGTCGGACAAGACCTATGGGAAATCCCTCGGCAAAATCAACTCAACTGGGAAACTTGCTCACAAGTCGCACCCTGATACTTCTTTGGGTGTGCGCGGCACAGTGCTGCTGGTTTATCCTGGAACAACCAGGCTCAAGCCTGATGGAATTCCATACGTTGTTTCAGATGTTTCTGAAACGGATACCCATGCTTCGTCTGTCAATGCGAATGGCAGATTATGGGGCACCGACGGAAAAGCCAACGCTGCTATACAGCAGTGTCTTGGTATGGTAATTAGTTCTATTCTTTTGATTATTCCCCCCAACGGTAAAGCGAATCTGATGATTCAAATATCTGGTTGATAGATGATTCGGGTTGATGATTCCCCCCAACGTTAACATTGAGGTGAATATGATGATTCATAGATATTGGTTGATAGGTCCTGGGTTTGATTCATAGATATTGGATGATATTGGTTGATAAGTGATTCACATGTTTGGGTTGATTATTCCCCCCATAAGTGAATCTGATGATGATGCAGGTTGATAGTTGGTTGCCCCCCCCAAAAAAGGTGGCTCCAACTGTTCGCTCACGCGATGCAGTTTAGGCCACCAAGCCATCGACCTTCTTCTTGAGCACAAGACCACGCGGCGCCTGTCCGACATGCGCATGGTGCGCCGCTATAAGAACGGCAAAGGCGAGGACAGAATCTGCGGAGGGCCAGATTTAAAAGCCAGTCAGGCTTATCCACGTGGGTGCCTGGGCTATTCAGCTCTTCAAACCTTTCTGTGTCCCCTTACTTTGTTTTATTCATCAACTCAACTCACTAGTTTCCCGGATGATGACCAAACTTGGGTCTTCTATTGATCGATGTGCGTATGATGTAAACCTATGGGTCTCATAGTCTCCCACCACTGATAGGATAGAAAGCTGGTTTTCCATCACCATCTGCGCCTCCGCTCTGAGATTTGGAGTTGGCCTTGCCAAGTGCCGGTCGGAAGCTCAAAAGAAGAACCGTAGAACTGCGAAGTGGTTCTACAAGCAGGCGAAGGCATCCACTAATGTTGCTGACAGCAGCAAGCGCATTAATCAAATGTGGAGAAAGGGTGCTGCACTTGACAGCGTCATCGATTTTCTGTCTCACTAAAATGGATTTCAACCATCGGAGTACATAAGAAGCGGGGAAGCTGCTTCACAAGCTAGATTGCAGTTTGTTCCCACAAATCAATGTGGGTAATTCAAAGGGAAGCGAAACCTTTGTTCTCCGGGTGCGATCTGGAAAACTGGTCATATGGCATATGTGCATTGGTGGGTTCATGTAGACCATTTAGATTTCGAATATATCTAATGTATATGTATATATATTTACATATGTATATGTATATGTATTTGTATATGTATATATATATATATATATATCTATATAAATATTTATATACATATATATATATGTGTGTGTGTGTTTGCATATGTAAATAGATATATATATGTATATGCATATACCTGTAGTTGTACACACATCCATATGTACATATATATATATATAAATTGTATTGAATTATGTATATGTATACATGTCACAAGCATGTGTATGCAATTTTTTCAATATATATGTATATGTATGTCTGTGACATAGGTATGTATGCTTTCGGTCATATGCACATGTATATGAAATATATAGATACACATTCATTGCCACATGCTGCTTCCAGCCATGACCCATCTGGTGCGGGAGTGGGCCTTACCATTGCCAACCCAAGATAATTGGATGTTTGTTTGGTATATCTTTTAGAACTAAAGGATAGCTACCCAATCCACTTAGAGCTATTGGATGGTATCCGTTGTTTGGGCTAGCGGGTATCATTGTTGTCCCTGATAGAAATGAACCCCACTGATCTTATTCTCCTCAAGCTTTGTTTCTGCGCAGGACTCCTATGCCGCGCCTTTTCTTGAAGAGATCACTGCAAGCATGCCCGGCCTGCACGCTTGACTGTGGTCTGCTGGAATGGGGAATGGTGCGAATTGGAGCTGTTCCCCCTCGAATGGTGCGAATTGGTGCGAATTGTGGCTGGTGGTTCTCTGGTGGCCCCTGGTAAGTCTTTGATACTCTCCATGGATGATTTTTTCATTCACAAAACTATTCAAAAATATGGTGCGCCTTGGAGCGAAATTGCTGCGAATTGGTGCGAAATGATGCGCCTTGTAGAAACCCCTGGAAATCTACCCCAAAGAAAAATTTGGACTTTGGAAAATGATGTGATGTTGATGGGGTTGGTATCAAAATGATGCGAATTGAAACCATTCAGCTCTTTGGCAGTCATTCTCACTTACCTTCTTTGTGTTTCTGCAGGGTTTTGTCCCAAATCTTTGGTGGTTGTGGCTGGGGCCATAGCCAAATTTGGTTTTCTTGCTTCGCGATCACCGATGGCTAAAGCACCTTCCAAAAGGGTGCATGGAAAGACGTCTCCCAGCAATGCAAGCTCCAGTGTGAAGAAGGCTAAGCAGGATAAGAAGAAAGGAAAACAGCAAACATCAACCAACAAAGCGGCTGAAGATGTGCGAAAGGCTGCTGAAGCAGAGATGAGAGCTGAGGCCAAAAGGATCAAGAAGATTAGAGAACAGAAGGAAAAGGAAAGAGAGCAGAAGGAAAAGGTAAGGAATGAGCAGAAGGAGAAGGAGCAAAGGGCCAAGGCAGAGAAGGAGAAGGAGCAGAAGGAGCATGCGGCAAAGGAGCAAAGGGCCAAGGCACAGAAGGAGAAGGAGCAGAAGGAGCATGCGGCAAAGGAGCAAAGGGCCAAGGAACAGAAGGAGAAGGAGCAGCAGGAAAAACAAAAGAAGAAGGATGCCGCAGAAGAGAAGCGCAAAGAGAAGAAAGAGAAGAAAGAGAAGAACAAGAAGAACAAGGTAGCCAAGACCTCAAAAGATTGCAAGAAGAGCAAGAGCACAGGGGACCAAAGCAGTGACAAGGGCAGTGAGAAAAGGGTGACCTTTGTCCCAGCAATTGGATCCAAGGTGGAGCATATCTTCAAGACACCTGACGGCAAGAGACGCAGCTGCATGAAGTCACCTCCTGCTGACTTGCCGCCGGACAAACAGCGAAAGGCTTCACCTGCCCTGTCATTGCCTAGCACCACTACAGGAAAGAACAAAGCGAATGAGATGGCATTGATGATCAAGCCAGGTGATGATGATGATGAGGAGGATAATGCCAGCGACGTCAGTGAGGATGAGGCATCTGAGTCAGAAGCAGAAGGAGAAGAAGATCATGAAGATTCTGATGATGATCAGGAGGAGGAAGGTGAGGAGGGAAAAGATGGAGAAAAAGAGGAGGATGGAAATGAGGATGAGGAGGAGAAAGATGACGACCTCAGTGATGACGAGGGGAGTGAAAGCGAAGAGGCTGAGGCCGAGGCTGATGAGGAGGAGGATGATGATGATGAGGAAAGTGGAAGTGAGGAGGATGAGAAGGCTGATGAGGCAGTGGGGGCGGAAACGCATGCTTTGGTGCCATGCACGAAAGAAACAGCTGAAACAGCGCTTGTCCCTGTTGAACCACAGCGCAACAGTCACCTAGAGATGTATTCAGCAAGGTTTTGATACTGCTATTGTTAGATTTTCCAATATGATATGGCCCAGAGTTTCTTTTATGCCAAAAACATCATTGAGGTATGACCAACAAGCGTGACTGGGATCAATTCGTCCGCTCAAAGGGTCGTTTCAAAGTTCACGACTTCTTCGTGAGCAACCGTGTCGATTGCTTCAACTTGTGGTTGGATTCGAACAAAAATTGGGATGATGTAAAGTTGGAGGTGCAACGCATACATGCACAGCAAACAGAAGCTAAGCGGGGCTTCATTGCAGTACAAGGGAAGGATCTCAAAAAGACTCGTACCGAAGAGCAGGCCTTGGCCATAATAAGTGCCCGAAAAGCTTCTGGTATGTGGTATGCATCGGAAGATTTCGAAGATGATGACGATGAACCTAGGTTTGAATTTGTATGTTTTTATCTTTCTGACCCCCTGCTTTTAGCTCTCTATGTATTCCTCTTCTACTAGTGTTTGCTCGCCTCAATTGAATTAAGGAAGCTTGGTACTACATGGCAGCACCAAAGTCCATCACCCAAACCGATTTGGTCAAAGAATCAACCAAGCTTGCTGCAAAAGCTTCGGTGGATCCCGAGTTACAAAAAGCTCTATGCGACCCAGAGGAAGGAATCATGAGACCAGGAGCAATGCCAACAGTTTCAACAGCTACTTCTGCTGGCGCCAAGACCATGTTGGATGCACTTGCCAAGGCTTCTTGGGGACATGCAAGTAAACCAACTTTGAACCAACCCCCAACAAGTATCCCATGCGCTGGTATGTTTTCTTGCCTGTACTTCCCTCCTGAACTCCAAACTGTTTGATTCACTTCCCTTGTCAACTGTTCCCATGCGTGCCTGCATCAGGCTCCATGTGCAAAGACGAAGCCAGCCAAAAGGCCTAAGCCGGAGGGTGCAGAGGAGGTGACGCCAGTGTCCCCCAAGGAGGCTGCAATTGAAGCATTGAAAGCTTTGCTGAAGGACACAGGATCTGTGAGGAGTGCGGCCATTGCCCTTTCGGGGCTTGACTATGCAGACAACCTTGCTAAGGCCATCAAGGACCATGTGACAAAGATTGAATCCTTCTACTCTGAGTGCCAGAAGAAATTGAAGGGCGAACAGACACCCAAGGAGCTGACTCGCATGCAGAAGAGCATTGATCAAGAGACCGAAGCCACAGGCAAACTCCAGGCCACCTGTCCAAAATCCCCAGAGTCTTCTTAAGGTCCTGAACCAATCTCTTTCCCATGATATTGTCAGTTTCGCTAACCTCTAGAACAGCCTCTAGACCAGCCACTAGGTTCAAAGCCCTTCAATGTTGAGCTACCCTTTCATCATCTATTGCAAATTTCTCGGATGAACCAATCCATCATTTTGTCCTCACCAAAACGTTTGCGGTTGAGCCCCAACAATTTCTTATCTCCCCGACCAATCTCTTATCTTGGCGCCTGTGCTCTGCAAGGCGGCAGCCAATGCATTCCTGGCAGCACCAAAGAAGAAGAGCAAGAAAGCGCCAAAGACAAAAGCGAAGAAGTGAGCAGGATTGTGTTTAGAGTGGCAGGCATCAACAAGTGGGGATGATGCAGTCCATTGGCACGATCTCTGAGCGTCTTTAGGGTTTTCCACAATCCAAGTGCAGAACACTTGGAACTTTTGAGAAGGGCTCATGGCAAAGGAAATCAGAGTAGCGTAACTAAAAAGAAACATCGGTCAATCAAAAACATAAATTATTGTTTGGCTGGTGTGGGTCCTTGGGTGCTTTAACGAACCAAGAAGTCCTACCAAGTGCGTGGGCCTGGGATTTCCAGAACATATCGGCGAGAAACAGAGCAAAGCAAAAGAGCTGTCATTCTGCACGCCCCACACCTATCCCCTTCAAAGTTTGTGCATAGTGGGCTTGGGATAGAATTATTGTTGGGAATCGCTGTCGCACATACAATGATGTTTAATTTCGAGTAAGCCCAATCACCACACCATGTTCAAGCTGCAGCTGACCTCTTTGCCAGGTGAGCCTTCGAGATTCAGGCCAGCCATCCTTGGTCGGAACACTGGGAAATTTCTCACAGGTACGACCAACGAAAAACAAAGCTTGTTTAACCATCTTCTTTAGGGTTGGTTTATCCTTGAGGGGCTTTGATTAAGCCATCTTTGCTGACTATGAGCTTCTTATGTTATCAAGGGAAACCTCCAAAGAAATGGGGACCATCGGACCATCGCGCTTTGTGACAGGAAAAGACGGCGCTTGGAACAATGTGGACATTCCAATGTGTGCCAAAAGCTTCTGACAATGATCAGCCGGGGTCGGCTTTCGATTGATGGCGCCGTTGACCTAGCAAACTGCATGGTAGAAGATGGCCTGATAAGTTCTGCAATAGATAGCTTTGCAAGTTTGGGAACACACTCCAAGCATGCTTCGAATTGCGAGAGAGACTTCCATTGCTGGCTGAAAGACCTCTTCAACTTTAAGCTCCAACCATATACAGTGTTTATGAACTTGCAGGATGCCCGGCTGAAGTTCTTTATCGTTTTCATCCATTGTCAGCATGGTTTTTATCATCGTGGTCATCAGTCCCATTCTCTTTTGTCACCACCGGCATCAGCATTAAATTGTCTCACTGTCATCATACCAAGGTAGATGGTTTCAGGCCAAAACGATGTGCAGTCAAATGCCTCTTGCCGCATGAAATTCTACACGCGCTATCAGAGCACCCTTCGGCTTTCCGGTCACTACTGGCTGGATCTTTATCTGGTTCTTCTATCAAAGAGTTTTGGCAACATTGTTCCACACTACCTCCATGGCAGAATCACCCATTATTCAAGGAGAACACCAATGATATCCCGCTCGACAAATGCATCCCACTGTGCATTCATGGTGATGGCGCTGAATATTTTCGAGAGGATGAAGCCTTTGTTTTCTCGATATCTTCGTTGTTTGCACCAACAGGGATGATACAAGACATTCTGCTCTACAAGTTCCCATTCCTTATAATACCGGAAAGGTTCATGAGGAGTGAAGCTGTTCCTCAACGGGTAAAAACATATTTTTTGATTTACCACAAATGGATGACCAACTATATATTTATGTGATATGGTTTGGGTAAAATGTAAGTAAGATATAGCAGCTTTTGTCAAATCATCCGCAGCCCTCACATGCTGGGTAGCATCCATGCTCAGGTAGCCCAAGCTGTCAACCAGACCGCTGCTGAGCTAGCTGCGTGGTCCATTGGCCATGCAATGCGAGGGGTCGCACCTAGCACCGGCTTCAAAGGGGAGCGGTTGGTGGGACATCGGCTGGCTCTAGCTGGGCAGACTCTGTCCAAGGGATGGAGGTTACTAGCCTGCATCTAGTGAGGATACTCTCACTACCATCATTTGCTTTAAGGGTTCTAATCACTAGTAGTCATAGGGAGTACACCCCCCCAACTGCAACAAATGTTTAGGGATTCGCACAGCTTGCTCCATGCTCAGGGCTTGCTACTTTGCTTTCAAGGCAGACTTGAAAGCCCGCAAGTGGCTGCACTCTTTCGAGCGTTACTACAAGTCTGGTTTGTGGCTCGGACACGCCAAGTGTTCAGGTATGTACGTTTAATTGTGTGCAAATCAGTTTTTGGTGATCTAATGCGCTGCCATAGGATCAACGGCCAAGCGCCCAATACCACCATCAATTGTGGGGGAGCCCAAATGCTGGATGTATCTAGTGTACATTTAGTAAGGGAACCAATCATCAATCATCGATGTTTGTTTTTCGACAGGATCAAGCACCCAACGCCACCATCAACTGTAGCGGAACCCAAATGCTGATGTATGTAATGTACATGTAGTGAGGGAACCCATCATCAATTTGTTCCAATGCCACCATCACTTGTAGGGGAACCCAAAGGCCAAAGTACATTTAGTAAGGGAACCCACCATCGATGTTTGTTCCAACGCCACCATCAATTGTAAGGGAATCCAAATGCTGGATGTATCTAGTGGTAAAGGAACCCATCATCGATGTTTGTTCCAATGCCACCATCAATTGTAGAGGAAAATACATTTAGTAAGGGAACCAATGATCAATTTTGGTTTTCGATCAGGATATGCGATTGCTGCTTGGCATCTGGACTGGCCCGCTGTGACAAGCGATTGCATTATAAGAATTTCACTTCTTCCTCCGCTTGGCCCCTGACGCGCATCAACCACCAGATGTACCTGCAAATGCCAGGAAGGATCAGTGTCTGGAACACAGTCCCCGGGTGGACACTCGAGTCAGCTACTTTCGATTGGATGCACAACCTGTTTTTAGGTACGGGGAGAGACCTCATTGGTTCCACTTTCAAAACGTTGATTCGGAGAGGTGCCTATTCCCACCTGCCAATCCATGACATGGATACTGTACTGGCGGTCTTGCAAGAAGAGATGATACATGATTGTCGCCAATGCGGGTTTCATGGCTGATTTCGATTCATGTTTTTGTTTTCAAAAAGTTCCAAAACAATAGCAAGTTCAGGGTTCTGACCCCAGCTGTTTCAGACCCAGGCTCTATATGCCCAGGAAACCAGCCCTCACGGAAACGAGCCTTTCTGACAAGGATTACTCAGAATTGAGCACAAAGTTCAAGGCCTGCCATGTCAAGCTGATGGTGTATTGGGTGGCCAGAAAAACTGAAGCTGTGGCCAGCGCAAATCCCGAAGAGACTTGTAATTGTTTAAATTGTTTGCTTGGTGGAATGGTGAACTCCCAGCACTATAGCGTGATTGTTTTTCTTCATCCTTTTGGGGGATAACCCACCGCAAATCCCAAAGAAACTTGCATTTGTTTAAATTGTTTGTTTGGTGGAATGGTGAGCCCCCAACACTATATGGTGATTGTTTTTCTCAATTTTTTTGGGAGGTAATCCATTGTGGGAAGTGACATGGGGTTCCAATGCCAGCGGTCTTGGATCTAAGGATGTTGTTCTGCAGGTGTTGGCAACCTGTTGCTACAGCCTGCAAAGATGCATCCATGTGCTGGATGGGTCTGGTATACTCCTTGATTCAACCACGGCTGGGGAGGCTTCGGATATGCTGATGCTCCATATCAAAACGTACAACTGGTTGGCGTCCTACCATTATCATCGTCGGGAAATGGTATTTCGCATACGGCCGAAGCTTCACTATATATGGCACCAGGCAGTTCAGTTGCGAGAGTGGCGGATTAACATTGGGGTATTTGCAACTTTTCACGATGAATCTTTCATTGGCAAATTGAAATCGGTGGCCGTTGGATGTCATGGGAAAACCATGACGCACAGAGTGTTTGAGCGATACCTTTTGTGCCTAGCCCTGCTGGTACACAATCACCAGTCGTTGGACCAAAGCCAAAGGCTGAATGGGTGACTGGGGAACTTGGAAAGCATCTTCCATGCTTAAGGCGTATGCCCATCAGCGTGGGATTACCCATGAGAAATCAAAAAATAAAGGTGTTAGTTTCTAATGTGATCACTGCTACATAGATGCTTTCCTTGGTGGCCCTCTCGAATAGAACCGTTGCAGGGGACATGCAACTCTGACATTCCGCACCTTGAGGCAGCGCTGCCCAGGCCGTCCATGGAAAAGACATCCGCGATCGCTCGGAACAGGGCTGTGTTGACATGCATGCGCATGTCTGACTTTTGTATGCATATATTTATTCACACATTTATATACATGTATATATATATTTATTAAATATATATATATATATACATGTATCATGTATTTATATATATATATTTATTAAATATATATATATATATATACATGTATCATGTATTTATATATATATATATACATGTATATATATATATATATATATATTGGTGTTTCTTTTCGTTGGGGGACTCCCACCGCCCACACAAGAGACGCAACCGAGTTTCTGGGATGACAACGAAGGCTTACGCCATCGGATGTGGTGAAGAAAGGTCAGCATTATATTTGGGAACAAATCTATTAGACAAAGGCTATGTTTGAATTTTCGCATCAGGTTGTAAGATGATTTTAGCATTGGTTCGAATCTCTTCTTTGAGCCTTTCTAGCTTCTCTCCCGTCCAGAAGCGGTTTCCATTCCTCCCACCGGACAGCTCAGCAGTCGAATATTTACATAGCGTGGATGATGGACATATGTTATCCCAATATTGGCATGTTATTCATTTTTCACCAACCGCCATCGAAATATATTTAACCACCCTCGATTTCACCAACCACCATTCAATTTCCCATACTTTATTGTTTGTGTACTGGGGGCTTCCTAGTTGGTGCTGGATTGGCCACAGTTTTCGTAGTGTAAAACAACAAGGATAGCATGGCATGTGTGGGGATGTGTACAATGGTAAATACACATGGTAGCAAGGCACACAAAAGTATTCAGTTTTTGGGGAGCACAAGTGCAGAGCAGTACTTCATAACGCTGCTTTTGCAGGCTCAAACGCCCTACCAATGCCATTGGTGCCATTGCAATTTGTTGCAAAGCGTGTCAGGGCTGATGCCATTGCAAGTTGTTGCAAAGCAGGTCAAGGCAAGCCCTACTGCCATGCATGGGCTAAGCAAGCTAGTGCATTGTGGCTTGCCATGTTCCATGATGGTAAAGGTTCGCCCCACCTTTGCAGCTCACAGTTGCAAACCCAGAGAACATTTGGAAAGCGCTAGGCCTTGAAGCTCTTTGTGTTCTGTATGTGTCCTTTCCCCCTTGCTTTCCCAGGAGCCCTTTCCAAAATCCAAAACCCTAGAGGGTAGTGTCAGGAACTTTTGTTATCCTTTTGTTGTTTGTTGTTTTACTTTTGATTTTTTGTTCTAAACCTTAAAAACGCTTCCAGTGTAAACCCTAAAAGCGGTTTCGTTGGAAACCCTCAGCACAAAACCCTATAGGGTTACGTCTAGGGCCTTTTCTGAGGAACTTTTGTTGTCCCTTGGTGGTTTGTTGTTTTCTTACCTTTGGTCTTTTGTTCTAAACCTCAAAAACGCTTCCGTTGTAAACCCTAAAAGCGGTTCCGTTGTAAACCCTAAAAGCGGTTCCGTTGTAAACCCTAAAAGCGGTTTCGTTGGAAACCCTAAACACAAACCTTCCTAGGGTTACCTTTAGGAACTTTCCTTAGGAACTTTTGTTGTCCCTTTGTGGTTTGTTTTCTTACCTTTGGTTTTTTGTTCTAAACCTCAAAAACGTTCCCGTTGTAAACCCTAAAAGCGGTTCCGTTGTAAACCCTAAAAGCGGTTCCGTTGGAAACCCTAAAAGCGGTTCCGTTGTAAACCCTAAAAGCGGTTTCGTTGGAAACCCTAAACACAAACCTTCCTAGGGTTGCCTTTAGGAACTTTCCTTAGGAACTTTTTGTTGTCCCTTTGTGGTTTGTTTTCTTACCTTTGGTCTTTTGTTCTAAACCTCAAAAACGCTTCCGTTGTAAACCCTAAAAGCGGTTCCGTTGTAAACCCTAAAAGCGGTTCCGTTGTAAACCCTAAAAGCGGTTCCGTTGTAAACCCTAAAAGCGGTTTCGTTGGAAACCCTAAACACAAACCTTCCTAGGGTTACCTTTAGGAACTTTCCTTAGGAACTTTTGTTGTCCCTTTGTGGTTTGTTTTCTTACCTTCGGTTTTTTGTTCTAAACCTCAAAAACGCTTCCGTTGTAAACCCTAAAAGCGGTTCCGTTGTAAACCCTAAAAGCGGTTCCGTTGTAAACCCTAAAAGCGGTTTCGTTGGAAACCCTAAACACAAACCTTCCTAGGGTTACCTTTAGGAACTTTCCTTAGGAACTTTTGTTGTCCCTTTGTGGTTTGTTTTCTTACCTTTGGTTTTTTGTTCTAAACCTCAAAAACGTTCCCGTTGTAAACCCTAAAAGCGGTTCCGTTGTAAACCCTAAAAGCGGTTCCGTTGGAAACCCTAAAAGCGGTTCCGTTGTAAACCCTAAAAGCGGTTCCGTTGTAAACCCTAAAAGCGGTTTCGTTGGAAACCCTAAACACAAAACTTTTGAGGGATAGTATACAAAACTTTTGATTTGTTAAGTTGTGTTTGTTCTTTCAATGTCTTGTCTTAAGTAAATATCAAAGGGGATGATGTGCTCTTTGGTTGTAGAAGGACAGATTGCAACCGCAAGAAACATGGTGAAATCGTTTTTTGTTGGAAAATGATTGCAAAATGGGCATGTTATTTTTTCAAGACAACAAAATTAAAAGTTTTTTCGTTTTTTCTTGAAAAAATTAAAAAAGTTGTGCAGAGAGGCCTATCATGTTTCAGATGCAAAAGACATCGTTTTTGCAAAGTAGATCGTTTTAAACAAAGAGATGTTGTTTGTTGATATAGATGTCCTTTCTGCATCGTTAGATCCTTTAGGTGATACACCCTCCGTCGTCACTTACGGACTCAACTCTCGCCACATTGTGAGTGACTACAGTCTGGACAGGGAGTCCTCGCTTTTTGCGAACATCATGGAAAATCAGGTTAGGACTATCAACACGAGCTTGCTTGGCCGCTTGAATCCTGCCACGATTGAGCAGTTTCTCCAGTGTTTGAAAGTGAGAAAGGAACTCAGCAAAGATTTCTTCAACCTCCGCACTATCTGGTGGCTTCTTGGGCAGGAAAGTCACCCCAACAACATGCTTACTGCTACGGTTCTTCCAGTAGTTGGGGAACCCACCAGGGAAACCTGGAGCTTTCCGGATGGATGCCCACAATGATTCAACATGTTCGTGGTGATTCTCAATGCATTGGTGCTTTACCAACCTGCAATAGCTTTGAAACCGCCGGACCTGCCTAGCCCACTTTGAGTGTTGGAAATGCTCCCCTAAGTAAGTGACTTGGACATCTGATTTCCGAGAAGGCTTCAAAGGAACAATGGGTCGATAGCACATCTTGGCAGCAACAGTAGTGCATCGACCACGTTGCTGAGGCAAAATCCCGGATCCATGTTTTCGTGAGTGTGTCTTGTCCACTATGGTTTCCAAAATGCCAAAGACATCCTGAAAGTTGTCAGGCGGCGAATCGTTGATCTGCGTTTGTGCAGCAGTTTCCAACACATCTTCGTCAATGTCGTCCCATGGAAGTGGGGCCGGACGGACCCAAACTGGAAATGGAACAAACTTGCCAAAATCTTTCAACTCCACATATAGCACCGAATGGTCAGGGAGATATGTATGATCAACTCGAACAGCTTCCACAAAAGGTACCAGTTCTGGTGACAACCACAACAAATCAACAGTCGTCTTCATTTGAAATGTTGGCTGTACCGGCTGGTTCCACTTGGCCAAAGCGAGCTGCTGCGCCTCAACCCAACCAAGTTCCTTCAAAGAATGAAAAGATGGAAGACTATCATGAGGTTGATTGAAGTCCCCAACGATGCATCGAAATCCATGGCTCTGATGTACAATGCGATGAACAACATCATTGACCAATGCATCTGTTCGATCACGTGTGGCATGTGTTTTCGGGTCTGTGGCATACCCGTACACGATACCTAGCTTGACCCAATGTCCTTGAAGGCAAGATGCAACAGTCTGAACTCTGGATGTGTCCCAACTGGACTGTGGGAGATTGCCTGCCAGGGCTCGTAGTGGTGCTCTCGACAATGCACCAACTCCCGTGCTCTTGCCCCCAATGGAGCCTGGTCGGTTGGAAACCAGGGGAGCAGGTCGTCCGCCTATGAATCTTGCTCCTTGCATACTATATCGAAGTTCTTGCGAAAAACGCTCAACACCAGGTAGTGACAAATGAGTCTCTGTCAACCCCCATAGATTGTGACCATCCTGGTCAGGAAAATCAGCCAAAATTGAACCTTTTCCCATGGCACCACACATGTTGGCAGTGCCAATGATAGGCCCTGGATGAGCCGCTTCACCTACTCGAAGTAAAGAGCTCCACACGACCCAAAAAATCAAAAGAACAGGTTTTGGAAACCCCAAAATCGTGACCCTACGGCATGAGGCGGGCCAACACATCCCTTGATGTTGCCAAAAGTGGATTGGGCTGGTGAGTCCAGCAAATGCAAAACTGGGCAAAGCCATGAGGAAGATCCCGAATGACATCAATGTTAGATTCGCAAAAGCCTCCGTGATCCTTGAAACCACCCTTTTGACAGGGTGTCCCAACCTTGCCTTCTTGGGGCCTTCTTGGGGCTCCGACACCCTCTTTTTGGGACACCCTCTAAATTAGCGGATTTTGGGTCATGGAAGCCTTCTGCAAATTTAGCAGACATCAACATTGCAAAAACCCCATACTCTTGTGGGGCTTCAGATAGTCACTCAGTCTTCCGTTGTTTGCTCAGCAGAATCTCGATCTGCGTCAGCTGCTCTGCCAGTCGATTGTCGAAATGCTGACGCATGCTTACTCCCTGTTGCTCAACTTGAGACTGAACATGATTGATTCTGCTGGCGACCTCCTGGTTATGCAAAGCCTGCTGTGTGTGATGTGCCTGCATTTTGAGTTCGACTTGGTTCAACCTGTCTTCAAGTTGTTCAACCCGATGAATTTCCTTCTCATCCAGTTCAATGTCATCTGGTTTGGATACAACACTGAGGACTCGTTGCTCAACCTGACTCGCAATAGCTTGAAGCTGTTCATTGGTTGCTACGGGCGCAGTAACTTTCAGTTGTTTCGCAGCTGGAGCGTTTGACTTCCAAGGATCATCATCTTCCCAAGGATCCTTCGCTGGATGCTTGCTCGCTAGCGCCTCCAATGTTCGTGAAGATGCCTGGATCCCGGCAGCTGCAGCTTTCTGCTTGGTTTCACGTGTGGGGGCGACTGAAATCAGAATGTCTGCATGATCGCATTGGTAGACATCAAACTCAGGTTTGGAGGCTGCATGAACTTCCCAAATCATGCCTCTAGCACAAACTGATCGATACCTAGGCTGGGATGGTCTGGCATGCCAGTTCCACCCTTTGAACAGTGCATTGATGGTGCCACGTGTCGCACCGAATGGCAGCGGACCAACAAGGAATGTTGAAAAGCTCGAGGACTGCAAAAAAGGGACATTGGGTTTCAAAACTGAATGAACAGCTTCTGAATCAGCCTGAGCCACTCTGACTCCGAAACGTGCTCCTACCCGGACCAAACATCCCCATTGTGTCACACTTTGCAGTGCAATGGTAGCTTCAGTCTTGTCACGGCGACCCAACCATATGACCCGATAGTTCTCATCTGGAGATCTACCATCCACATTCCGGGGTTCGTAGTAAACACAATTGGTTCCAGATTGCTTAAGAAGAGCAGGGGCCTCAACATTCTGTACTCGGAAAGATACTACAAACTGGTATGCATTGATAGGCTTGGATCGAGTCAACTTCTCAGTCAGGAACTGTCGGTCCCAACAGTCCATGATCACATCCTTGGAACCTTGAAGTGCAGGAGTGTGGTCAACAATGTACTTGACAGTACTTTGGATGAACTTACTCCACTGAACATCAACTTCATCTGCAAAGACCACAGCCCGAAAAAACATTTGAGCTGACTTCCTCGACTTTGACTGCCTGTGATGGAGTCATTCGAACCACTTCCTTCTGTCCAAGTTGGACAACCTTTGATGTGATCAGCATAGGTTCCTGGGTCTTGTTGAAACGTACTGGGAATCTAAGTTCCTTACCAACTCCACTGATCAAAGTATCTTGAGGGTCGATGATCAGCAATGCGAGTGCACCACATGACACTGGTTGGTTCATCCGAAGATAAGGAATGGCCTGCTGCGAGTCAACAACAATGACCCCACGTGCGTTTGGCCCAATCTCACGAATAGAGATTTGTTGTAGGGCTGCCCCCCCTTCTTCCTTAAAAATTCCCAATGGAACACTCACGTCTTCTGCAGACAACTTCAGCTGTGCTTTGGGTGCATTGTCAACCTTAGTGATTTTACTCTTCTTATCCCCGAAATTGGCACCTGATTTGACCCTTTCTGCGATCACAGCCGAAAGCTCGGAAGGCAACACCAGCTGCACACGGGGAGCAGCTGCATTTGCCAATGCTTTGATCTCTGCCCAGGCTCTGGATGTTCGCAATGCCCTTGCTACAGGTGTTCGACCCAGCTTGTCCAGGACGGTCCGGATTCTATCAGGCAAGGCTTCACTCTGAACTCCATGCTGTGAAAGGAGGGTGCCAAGTTGATCAGCAACATCATCGGAAGCACCCCCAAAAGCAAACTGGCCAACTTCAATGCACTCATGATTCAAACTGTTCACATGTAAATGATGCTCAAAGAGAGCTCTCCACATGATAGCCGTTTCAACTTTCATGGGTAGCAGGGGAGTACCAGTTCTCCCTTTCCCTGGCTCATGGATTTGTTCCAACAACCATGCAACCGTTTGGAACCCACAATCATTCGCGAAAGAGGAAGGCATGGGAATTTCATGGTACTGCGCAATGTGATTCCCTGACCCACACGCTTCTTCAACAATGGATCGAATTCCAGGTGGTAAGTATATGTTGAGTCCATCCGTGGCGGCAACAAGCAACAATGGCGACCAATGGCTGTCCATCAGAATGGCAGTAGCAAATGCAGTGGCGTTTTCCCCTACTGGTATGCAATCCCCAATCCACGTTTCCAGTTCACCCAACCTGTCATCATAGTCAACTGAACGCAAGACACAAGGAGGCTGGTACTCAGCGTAGCTCGAACTTCCCACAATGCTCAAATAGTGAGACATCTCATCATCAGCAACAAGAGCATGTTGATGATACAGCAAGGCAGATCGGCAAGCCCATGACTGACTAGTCAAATGTTGGACCATCTCATCAGCTGGCTTGATATCCCGTGTTTCCCTGAGGAATACTTGTTGCATGGGTTGGGTGGTATCACTGAGTGGCATCATGGTACCAACAGTAGTGTGAACCTGAATGGGTTGCTCCATTGTTTTCAATTTCTCTTCCGCAACTGTCAACGAACCGACTGTGGCACTCGGAGACATGAGAACGGGAACAGGGCGTGAATCTCCATGACGAAAAAGCATGATGTAATGTTCATTGTTGCCTTGTGCTGGCGGATCAATCTCATCGATGTTGGCAGCTACCTCCTGGGAAAAACGTTCCTCAACTGGTGGATGAGTCATGGGACCAGCTGAATGATCAACCGATGCAGCTACACTGTCTCGAGGTTCATCACGAGTGTTGCCAGCCCCTACAGGATCTGTGGCAAAACCTACGATACCACCTGTGGGTGGCAATGCACTTGCCTGATGCAAAGCTGCAGCCCAAGGATCCGGCGTTTCATCCCGCAGTGGTGGAGCTGCATGCGCAGGGACTTCATGAGAGGGGTTGTCAACAATTGGACCCTCACCACCTGTGTCACTGGATGTCTGCGAAATACCTGCCTGGTCAGGGACCTCAATTGCTGGGTTGTTGAAGGTAATCCCTGGGCCACAGCGATTTGTGGCGGAGGCAAACAAGGCATCATGAACTCTGGACAAGAATCCCCGAAAAATGACATGATCAGCAAAATCTTGGTTCGTGGCTGCAACTGAATGAAACAGCTTACCGAAATGATCCCAAAGCATGGACTCCGGAGAAACAACCATGTCACCATCAAAGGCCTGCATGTGACTCTTGACCTGTGCATAGATCCAGCAACTCTGAATCGGTGAAGCCTGTTGTCCCAGCCCGGCAATTGCTAACCGCAGGTTATTCCCCCAAAGTTTGTTTGGACAGCAACCATGAAGGACAGCTATTTCCCATGGATGAAGGAATCTTGTGCGAAGCATGCTCGAATATTCGGTCTCATACGTGCCACCAATTGCCAACAATACACCGTGGATACCTTTACTCTGCAATCTACCTTCTGATAGTGGCCATTCCCTGCAGCCACATGGACAGGAGGCAAGCTGATTTGACCATCCATGCAGGGCGGTAGGTAGGATTGAATCTCGGTGTGCCAACAACTGTTCCATGTTGCCAAACTGATAGTATTTACCTGTCTCATACCTATCAAGGCAAAGCTGATCCATGTCATGTTGTGGCCAAATTGGCATGAATGGAAACATCTGACCAAAAGTGACAGGTTCCGGAAGTTTTGGCAAAGCTTCCAATGGCATGCTGGGCAACGTGGGGTTGGAAAGAACACACCACCATCGATTTCGTTTGATTGGCATGAGATTCGACAAGGCTAGGTTGATCTGACTTGCCCTGAATCCTGTTTGGCGAGTGAATGTTTTGAGAACTTGCTGGACCTCTGGGTCTTTACCCGCTTCTTCAACACACTCCATCAAAATGATCGGTGCCCTGATGTAATATGCAAAACGAAGGGATGCTTGAAGGGTGTTGGCCCTAGCGTCTTCCATCTGCCGTTTATCGCCTAGTCTGCTCCAAGGCTGACATGCAAATCCGACTGTGACAACAGCTGGCTCATCACATGCTTCATGTAGTCGGAAAACTACATCAGGATCATTGATGTCACCTTGAATGACATTCTTCCGCCCTTGCAACCGTTGCAAATGACAAAATGGTGGTCTCAGTTCATTGCTTGCGATGATCTGTGCTTGGGTGCTTTCCAAACCCTCCCCCATGATTCCTATGCCTGAACACACTTCGCAAATCCTAGAGTATGCTCCATAGGTGGGAACCAACAGCTTCAATGCATACCCCGTGCCAAGAGTCAAATGTGGTCGAGTTGTGCAAGTGACTTCAGCTCGAAGGAAGGTATAGTCAAAGCCACGTTCCAACTGCCCCTCAACCGTGAAGAACTTGCCAAAGATGACGGATTTGAACAAGTGTTTCTTTCCCAAGGGGTCCCAAATGACCTGGTTGGCCTGGACGTCAATCTTCGATCCCAGAGTCAATGTATGCCAGGGAACTTCGAGTTGCAACGACTCCATGTGTCAGCAAGGCCCCCCCAAATTTCCGCTGGCCCTGATCTACCACTGGGAGGTTTTGGGCCAAGATCTGGTTTCAACCCCTATGAAAAATATCAGTCAACCAACCATTTGGAAATAATTACCAGGGATAATAAAACAAGAGTTCAAAACCACCAGCCAGATATAACCAAATGACAATCCAACAACAAAACTATTCTGGTTGGTGGGCAACGTTGCCCCTGCTGAAATCGAGGCGCCATCATCCCCGGCGTCGGGTCCTGAAACCACCCTGGCGCTAGCTATGATCAACAGTGCGTCCGTCTTGGAGGGCTTGTCACTGAGAGCACCTCTGTAAGGTGGGTAACCCCTACCACGATGATGGTGGTAGTTCGGTACCGAAGTACAGCCCCTGATTGCAACCAGGGTATGACCCTAACCTCAGGATATTTCCCTGCAAGATGAAGAGCAATTACCCTATATGGTGGTTTCTCAAGTCATTGGGGTCCCCCAAATCATCCAAGAGTAGTCATGTTGCAACCGCACCGGACACGCACCTGCACACTGCGCACTTCCGACCAGTTGCCCGGAGCAAGTCCCATGCATCGCGCCAATCCTGGCAGCTGCTTTCTGATAACTCACGTCGCAAAACAGACTTTGTAAACTAGAGAATTGTCATAGTAAACTTATACTATGAAGAGACTAACAACTAACTTAGTAAACAACACTTAGTAAACTAGTCAACTCGTTTTACAAGTCAATTGGTTTATTACATACTTTTGACGTACGGTCAGTACGTATGTTAAGAAACCCGTATAGAACAAGAAACTTGACTCTCGGCTCGGGCTTGAAGTAAACTACCCAGACCCTCGGGACCGCGGAGTAAATTACTTAGACCCTCGGTCCGTTTTTTTTTTTGTATTTTTCAAAATTAAGCTTATTGATACGGCTGAGGATTGTGTTAAGAAACTTTATTTTAAAAACATAAATTAGGCTCCAATTATCCGTACATATTGTATATCTTTAAGTCTAAATATCTAGTTTGAAATTCACTAATTAATCTATTTTGGGACATCAAAACGCCGTTTATGACCCCTGGGGCACCTCTGCACCTCTGGGGCACCTCATCATCCATCAAGACAGCCTTATACAGCCCAGAATCTTTGATGGAACCCTTGGTTTTTCAAACTTTTCGGGAGGTTGTGGCCTCCCAGGGTGGAACCTCAAGTTTTCCAAGGTTTCTTTGGGGTTGTAGTCTTGAAGGGTGGAACCTCAAAGCAGGTCTGAAACAAGTCTGAAACAAGTCTGAAACAGGTCTGTAACTCACTGGGTGGACCATCGGGGCTTCCCTTTTCACAGAGAGGCTCAACAGAGGCTCTGAAACATGGTTTTTCCAATGCCCTCCTCCGGGTATCCAAGGGAGCCAACTGACAAATGCAGATATTCTCAACAGCTGCGATTAAGAAATATTTTCAGAGTCTCAAAAGCTGACCAAGTTTCTTATTTCAAATGTTTGTTTTAAGAAACTTTTCCGACTCTCCGTAAAACAAGTAGGTTTCTTAATATAAGTTTCAGCCGTAGTAAAAAGACTTGGCAAAAGCAATTGATCAGCTCGTCAACCTCAAACTTGCGACGGGTGGAAGGCGTAAGCCCCACGTGGCCGCTGTGGTCCTGAATGGTCATGGTTGCTGAAGGAACAACGGTTATCTTGCAGCTCTGCTCAAGTCGTGGAGCCCCATCTTGTGGTTGCTATGTGTGATTTACCATCGTCCCCAAAATGTTTGAGAAAAACAATGTCTGTAAGACAATAACCCAGTACAACACCTGGTGCAGCATCCCATAAATGACCAGCTTCTAGTCCAACAGTTGACATGTGAACTACAAAGCATTCTTGAGGATTGTTTGTTTTATCCCATGGCCACATGTTTGCTCCATCAGCTTCTCCGGGTGCCAATGAATCAAAAGCTCAGTGGCTCAGTGGTTTTTGGTGTGCTTCCCTCAATCATCCCAGAGCCACTACCATCGTTTTGCTCATGGGCTCGCGCCATCAAGCTCTACTTAGATGTACACCCCCACGGCTCGTAAGTGGTCACCAACCATGGTTTCTAGGGGTTAATAAGGGCTAGTTCAGCTACCTTCAAGGGCGTAGCTAAGCATGGTTATAACTTATAACATCCAGCTGTGAACTAACCCCATGGTTATAGCTTACAACCCTGGTGAACGAACCCCAGCTGTGCATCCAAGTACTTGGGGACCCCGGGATCCTCCCAGTGACAGGATCCTCCATGGACAGCAAGCTGCGCTGCCAGCCGAATTCCAGAGCCTGCTGCCACCTGCAGAAAGGAATTGCAGGGTTCTTGCTGGGTATAAATATAGCTATATATATATATATATATATATGTATATGTGTATTTTCAAATATTCTCAAATACACTTTCTCCTTGCGACGCAAGTGCTACATTTTAGCAGCTTCTGTTTACTAGTTGATGCCAAAATCAGTCCATTTTCTTCCCAAGAAGTGAGTGAAAATCAAACACCAAAAGTTGTTTCTACACTGGTCAACCTTCCTAATCAGCCAGTAGGTTGGCTGACATGGCCCTGGAAGCACGAGAGCCATATCAAACCACTACAGGGGTGCAATCCCCGCCCATGTAAAACACGCTGGGTATCAACTTTTGAAATGGTTCGTGGTTAAAATCCCTATCAAAAAACATCAATTGGTCAGTCAACTCACCTTTGCTTGATACTAGAGGAAATGAAACATGTTGAAAACCACCCGGTCTCGAAATCGCACGAAACTCCCCACCCGGTCTCGAAACAGCAAGAAACTCCCCAAGTCCCTCCGCCTCTGGCTCTTCTCACAAGCATTTCTCAGGGAATTTCTGGCTCGCTGATCCTCAGGCGCAGTTGAGCACCTTCTGAGGAAAAAATCACGGAATTTGTGGGAAACCGGGAAACCCCAAGTTTTATGGCTGGTTTATTGCTATAAATGGCCCTAAAATGCTTGGTTTACTGCTATGAATGGTTAGTAAAGGATGATTTCGGGATCTTTTTTTTGAGAACCTCCAAAATGACTTGAGTGGAAAAAATGATGGTGATTCAAAGACTCCGTGTCACTGGTTGACATTGGGCACAGCCTACCCCCTGGTATAGATGATGAATATAGAACGAGCAATTCCGCAGCAGTGATACTATCCAATACATGCACGACGAGGATCGTAATCATCAGCAGCGAAACTGGGGCAAAAGTTCAGCAACTGAGCCATGACGTATACATACACAGCTTGCAGATGTCCGGAACAAAAATGAATAAGATAATTAATTATAGATGATATACCTGCCGCAAAGTGAGTATCGTGTAATCTGTTCTTGACCCTACACCTACTATTATCATGTTCTTTCCATTTTTTTGCAGTGAACTTCACCAGCATACATGTTGTCCAAAGGCATCGTCATTTCCCAGGGAGTGTACTGAGCAAACATATGTCAAAACCAGTGAAAATGGTGATGGACACCCAGCTTCTTGGCTGAGTCGCTCCCTGACCTTGTACCCACGCACCACCTGTGTCCAATCACAAGCCACCAAGGAACCACTTGCAGCCGCAGCCGGCGCCCGAAGGCCAATGAAACGTCCAACGCGGCTTGCCACGTGGCGACGACTTCGCAACTTGAGAGGCAGGAACCACATAGGACCTGGAGCAGCAGCCGTGTGAAACAGCGAGATCTGTTGCTTGGAAAATGGGCCGCCTTTCGTGATGATCAATGGTGGTTTCTCAAAATAGGGTACTCCCCAATCATCCTTGAGTAGTCATTTGTTAGTAATAAACCAACCATTTTTGGGATCCCCTATTTTAAGAAACCAAAAAATAGGTGAATTGACATTGGTATATAATTTTCCACTGATCCTTTAACTATGCACCAAGATGATATCAATTGAACATAATTGAACATTGGAAACAAAGGATTACTGATCAAAAAGGAATGTTGCTGTTTCCTTTCCCAAGCGATATGCAGCCCAAAATGGTCTATGTACATATCTCAGCAGCAGCAGCATCTACCTTGTTGTTGATCGCTCAGCGCTCACACAGCAACCTTGCATAGCAGCCATTGGTTGAAAATCCCTTGGTATCAGCAGCTTTGGACGTCTCAAGCACAATTCGTATAGAAATGATCTACTACCCAATGTTCTTCCGTGCTCAATGCGCTAAAACATGTCTTGCATGCATGATAACCTATCACATGCATACGTATATTGTTCTAAATACATCTTTTATGCACATATGGGTGTTTCTCTAAATTATACCCTCAAATCATCCTTTATGAACCATTTGTAGTAATCAAGCAACCATCTTAAGGCCTTCCCTGTTTTGAGAAACCACCATGTAGAAATACAAAGTTCCACGTAATTCTCCATCCGTGTAGCACATCAACTTCTCCAGCGGGGTCATGTCGATGGCAGCCAGGTCACCATGCTGGCATCTAAGCGGCTGCCCATGAGGCTGGCCCCATGAAGGGCTGCTTGCCAGTCCTTGGCGCAAAGGTGACCAATGCAGCATCTGCACGTTGCTGTTTGGTGCTGCAGAAGTCAGCTCCAAGGAAAAACTGGAGGAGGAAATGGGTGTTTATGTTACTTGGAGGATGTAAACCTAGGAGAATTGGTGTTCATCTTAGTTGGGATACCCTCTGGTAAACTAAGATGGCGAAACTATGGTGGATTTTCCATTGCCATGTTAGTTTACCAGAGGGTATCAACCTGGGCTCTTCGGAGATCAACGCGGTAATGAAGTATCAACTTATCAACTCGTTGGATATCAATCCGGGTTGTTTGGATACCAATGTGAAAATTTGCTGATGAACCTGCATTGGGATATCAATCTTGGTTGTTTGGACATGGCTGTGGGTCCGTCCGGTCCCAGAACCCCAGCGGTTCACATTCCATGGATGACAACTTACTAGAATAACTCTTAGGATGTTCATCCATGCATTTTGTGGGTCACTGGTAATGACCCATAGCTGTTTCTCAAACTAGAAACCTGCCAAAATGCCTGGTTTCTTGCTATAAATATCAATTTGGGATGCCCCCATGTCAAGAAACCACCATATCCATCCGTTAGGATTGAGAACCATTGTTGTCGCAATTTGCGGTGGCCTACAACTGAGCCAGCCAGATGCTATTGCTGCATGCACAATCGGAACCAAATTAACTGTGATAGCTCAATTATCTCAATTCAACTACAAATCAAGTTAGATAAACAGCTCGATTTAATTAAGCACAATTGATTAGTGAAACAACGCTAATTACACAATTAAGATAAACATTGGATTCCCACACAAAAAACGCCAACTTCCACATTGGATGAACAACGACCTTGACCGCATCTCACCTGGAAACTCCAGCAATTCCAGCCAAGACGCACTGGAATTTTGAGAGCCGGACATCTGCGCAGCTGCAACAGTGCTGTGCAAAGCACGTGGCAACGGACGTGGCAACAGGGTCAGTACGGCGGACCTGGTACGCAGGTGTCGTTGCAAGAAACATCTTTCAAGATGGTGAAAGTGTAGTTGAATTCATGGTCTTCATGTGCACATGCATATGTATATATACATATATGTGTACAGGGCCGGATAGATTAAATCTTTATATACAAGCACTATTATATAATATGCTATTATGCACATGTGAAAAACATATACGATAAACATAGAATATGTATGTATTGTTGCATATTTACGATTCAGTACTAAAGGTGGCTGCGCTGTTCTGCTACAAGTGAGTCTGACCGTGAACTCATCAGGTTTCGTCATGTCGAAACCTTGTCCAAATCAAACCTTCGACTGCTGTCTACAATCACAACAGTAGAAGCAACAACGCGTGACACTTGATATCGTTTAAAATTCCTCCGACTGTACACATATGAGCATTATGCACTTTGTGACAGTTCACATGTTTCTCAAAATTGATTTAAGCATCTGCCCCCTGCCCAACTTGAGCAATGATTCTTGTGAAGTTGGGGAGGGCAAGAGATACACTGTTTTGTCACAGCTGCAACTAACTAACCAACATGATGTTTCCTTGAATCTTCATTAGAAAACAAACTGCAAAACATGCTCGAGAGCGAATGGACAAAAATTGACATCCATTCTTGATTGCAAGGCTTCTGAGAATATCCAGAGCATTTGACAAGGTCATTCTTTGGCCTATCACTAACAAGGAGGTGTCCCTCACATGCATCAAGTTGCTAATTCGACTGTGTACTTCTGCGCAGAAATGGCAGACTTACTCAGAGATGTGGAGTTTCACAAACAAATAAGTTGCCAATTCAGGGACAATCCACCTGTTCACTACCAATCATTTGGTTAGAGCCCTCCTGGTCGCTCCAAAGGCCATTTGAGGGCATTTGGGCACCCCTGGCTCCGAAATCGCTTCCTCCCAACCAACAGCCAAGCGAAGTCAAGTATACAACGTGTCGCATCCACTGGTAGAGCCCATTCATCAACCATTAATCAGCCATTCGTCAACCATCATCACCTATCATTAGCAATCGTCAACCGTTATGAATCATCACAAACCATCATTAACCATGGTTGATGCCGCAAGTAACGATCAAATACAATGGACATACTGTAACTGATTCAACCTATTAATCAAAGATTACACCTGTCATGAACCATAGATTCCATGCCCATTCACCATAGATTCTCTACCATTAAGCATAGATTACCATATCCATTATCAGCCATTAACCATCACTCACCGTAGCTTATGCCATTATTTTCCGCAGCTTCTACTGTAGATCAAGCACAAACCACCCATTTTCCATAGCTTAACAGCATTTTATACCTATCCCAACTTCATCTGCTCATCATTATACCTCATACCAATCTTCCTCTTAGACCTATCACTTCATCAAACCATACTTATCGTCATTAGTAACCATGAAATACCATGCACTCAACTGATTCAACCTGTCATGAACCATAGATTCCTTACAGATTCCCTACCCAGATTAGTAGCCATAGAACCACCATAGGTTCTGATCCCCATCCCCAGGCGCTGCCAAGACACCACACCTCCGGTGCCACCGCGCAGCCCAACGTGACCACGTTGGGCACCAGGCCGTGGCACCGCAGCAGCTGCAGCAAAGACCAGGTCCAGAGCGACGAAGCGAGGCTGGCTGTGAAGCTGATGATGTCCTGTGGGGAGAAGCTGTGGCCATGGGGCTATGACCAACCAATTCTTTACGATGATGACCAACCATAGGGGATAACAATTTTCTATGGATAATGACCAGCCAATGTTCTAACAACTAACCATAGGGGATAATAATTAACCATAACTAAACCAATTTTTTGGTAGTTGCTAGTTGTAAAAAATAGGGGATAAACCAGCTATAGGGGATAACAACCATAGGGGATAACAACTAGCTGTCACTATGGGGCTAGATGATGACCAACCGTAGGGGATAACAACTAGCAACTATAGGGGATATACCAGCAATATTTCGTATAATGATGAGATGAACGATGAGATTTATAGCTAAGGATTATGAGTTGAATGACCTAAGGGGATAGGTATAAGCTGTAGTCATGGGCCTGCGGGTCAAGCAGTTCACCAGCCAAATAGCTGGTGAATGGTTAATAATAGAGGTTCATGACCAACAAGTATAGGCATAGGGGATATATACCAACTATATAGCTATGGGTCAAGCAGTTCACCAACCAACAACTAGCTGGTTAACTAGCTGGTTAATGATTAGTAAAAGGGTATGATAAGCAACAATTTCATAGGGGATATGCCAGCTATACATGGCTGTAGATGGGGAGAAGCTGTGGTAGACATGGCAGCTGCAGCTAGGGATGGGCATAGCCATGTAGAAGCCATGGTGATAGGTATAATGTGGTAGCCATGGTAAGCCGGGTAGAAGATTAGACAAGCTGTCTGGATAAGCTATGGTTGAAATAACTCATGTTCAAATGATTGGCAAAAACCCATGCTAAACAGCTTGAAACCTATGGTTGAGACAACCTAGATAGAACTCATGGTAGATTATGGTCAAAGATATGGTTTAACGATAAGTATATTCAAGCTAGTTGTGATGGGTAGAAACGTGCATAACCTATGGTATTCTATGGCTATGGCTAGTGGGTAGAGAATCTATGGTTAAATGATAGGTCTGTATAAGCTATGGAAAATGATTGGTGAACCGCTGAATAACTTATATGAATGGTAGGTATACGATGAAGATTGGTTTCAGCCTTGGGATAAACAATGGTATACCAAATGAGATGAAGGTGGGATAGGTATAAAATGAGCTATGGATAATCGGTGGATTATGATGAATGATGGGTAAAGGCTATGGAAACAATTGTAAACTACCGCCAGCGACGCTGAATGGCTGATAGTGGGCAAAATCTATGGCTGATGGGTAGAGAATCTATGGTGAAAATTGGCACAGAATCCCTGGTTAACGCAAGGTCTAGCCCATGAATAGTAGGTTGAATCTATGGTGTCTTACGGTTACTAGTGCCACAAACTATGGTTGAATCATCGATATAAACGATAGTAGCTAGTGTGTGCTTAATGATGGGTATAATCTCTGGTCAAGAATGGCAGAACATGGTTGCTCATGGCTGATGAGGGTTAATGGCTGATTTGTTCAACGATTCATGGTTGATAACCAGTTGATGGTTGTAAATGGTGTAATAATGGATGCCAAATGAAGATGATCATTGTTGCATGGTTGATTTCTAATCATGTTTAGGTGGCCTAAGTGATGTACAAGACAATTACAATGATGTGTCCGTTGATATCTCTATCATAAAAAAGCAATGATAGATAACGAAGTGATTTTATTATCATTACCAATCAATAATTACATCGGAAGATATTGGTAGTCTATTTGTATGGAACCGTAGTGGTTCCTTCTCATGGTGCGAAGCCATGTGATGCATGTCAAATGTGAACTGCACCATGTATCACATGTAAGGCATGATTCATTTGTGTATGTATGGGTACGAGTATGAAGTAACCATGGTATCCATATTGGTATCCCAAATATAATACCAGCTGCACATCCAGTCTCCCCACCAGCAGAACCAAGCACCAGCTCATCGTCAAGTCACAGGCTGTGCCATTTGCATCAGCAAATCCAAAGGCTTCTCCCAGTTGCGGGCCATGGATGCAGCGGCGATGGAACTGTTGTAGGTGACCTGGGTGCTGCTGGTGCCTGGTGGTGCTCCCTGCTTGGTGGCACCGCCTTTGGAGCCCCCCAAGCTGCAAAAACCTGGAGGACACTTCTCCCAAAATCACTGGCTGTCATGCGAGTGAAAGGAGTACTTGCCCGAAAAACTTGAAACTTCGTAAGCCCACAATCACTGGCCTGATATGACCCGATTGAAAATCCAGAAGTTTCGTGGAACTCGGAAGTCACCAAAACATATCCTGTCGCCATTGGTGATTTATGGGGCACCTCCCCCAGGTCAGGGATGACCAATGGCGACCAAGAACGCCCAGTCACTGTGTCGGCCTGAAGACCATGCTGGAGCAAGAAGCTGTGCACGTTTAGAGCTGAGAGCCACATGGAGTTCTTCTCCTGAGGTCAAGCTCCATGAGGCTCATAGCTACATCCATAAGAAATGCACTTCGAACCCTGGGCTGAAACATGCAAGCCATTGGATTTACAATCAACATGAATCAACCAACTATCGGCCCGATATCGGCCATTCATTGCCATCGGTTGTTGTTGTTCCAATTCCGGTCCGCTGTATCGATCAACAAATTCTGGGAATCCGTTCTCCGAATCTTCACGTTTGTCGGGAAGAGCCAAGAACAAAACAGTGGGATCAAAAAGTAAGCAAACTTCAATCACTTGGGGATGGGTCACTGTTCCAAATAACAACTAAGCAGATCCATAAACACAGAAATTTCAATAGGACAGCCACTGATTCTTTGGAAATCCCCCTCGCGGCAAGCCGCGCTAATACACGTTACAGTAGCATCTGACTAGCCACTGTACCTATTCTGTTCACAGCTTTGAGAGGTTCACCAGGGGGCACTAATGTTGGAAGTCAGGTATGATACCCACAGCCACTTTGGTAAAAAAGAGCACAAGGTGAAAATAGCATGGAAATGAAGTGGGCTTCACAATTACAACTCACCGCGCCATATCAATCCTGGTCAAATCACCATTAAGGTCATCATAGTTAGCCACAGCCCACTGCTCTCTGACAAGGCAATCGACATCCAAAAGTTCGTGCAAGCAGTGACCCGTGGATATCTCACAATGTAGGCTACCTTATAACCTATAGGGTGCAACTAATCGACCATGGTTATAGGGGTAGTTACTTCAGCTATCTCATACATCCTTACAGGGTGCAACTAACCATGGCTTCACTAACCCCAGCCGCACATCCAGCAAGTGCTCAACAGAATTCCCAGCTGTAAAGCTCTTCATCGGGTCCAAGGAGCACATGTAGCGATGGCAGCATTGAAAAGGGCCACATCCATTTCGAGATGCGCCTGTGCAGCACGTCGCATGCTTTTTGTTTGAGCTGATCTGGCTGGTGGTTGAATCCATGTGTTAATAACTACTAGGGAAAATAACAAATGGTTGAAACCACCAACCAGTGATTTGTTTCATGTGGATTTCGAGGGCTCAATGGTATGAAATGTAAAATAATAGATCCAACAACTAGTTTAAACGCAGCGGCATTGATCCAATAGGTCAACCTGGAGTTGCGTTACCTGGTCTAAGTTCTGCCTGGTGAAAGTCTTGAACGCTGAAATTGCGTGTTTTAACTTTCTTTGCTTCTGATATCCTTTACTTTAGCTTCCTTTGTTTTAGCTCAAAGTGACTACTGCACAACTTTTACACACAACTCTGCACCGTCGCCAAGAGCAGTAAAACTATTGAAGCGTGGAATCATCATGTACAGAACGCATAGTATAATACCGGGAGAACCACTAAACATGAATGTGAGTTGAGCAGTCACCCAAAAAATCAACAAAATGGCATCGAACGCTGAAGCAAAATTTTGGATAATTATTCCGTCGAGCCTCTGGCACACGAGTTGAAACATCCTTTGCATTGCAATGACACTGTACATATTGCACTGCAAAACAAGCATTCTAGTTTCACCCGAAGAAAAGCACGGCCTACTCGGTTCATAAAGACTGTGGTCAGGGTAATCACTCTACTAGGTCCATTTCTACAGGTTCTCACTCTACTAGGTTCATCCCAGTTCATAAAGGCGTTATGACCTGATTGTGACCAGGGTACTCAGGTTGTTCCCCTTATAACCCAGGCTATAAGCCCCTTGGCAGGTCGCGCCTCATCCCCAGAAACAGGGCTGAGCAATCCTGGAGCCTTGGGGTCCATCAAAATAATCCAAATGCTGCAATTTACATTGCCTCAAGTCTCAACAGATAGGCCCCTGCGGTTCATGTTGGCTTCAGAAGCATTTGCCTGGTCAAGTTGGTGTCAGAAGTATTACGTACTATCAACTTATCAACCACTACTAACCACAAATGAAACTTCTGGAGGCCTAGTCTCAACCAAATGCCGAGTTCGGCGACCCTGTCTTGGTGGCTGGGTCTCCAGCCGCCATCCGCGGCACATGGGCGCCTTTTCAGCTGCACCAAAAAGTTGGAGGCTCAGCGTCCAAACGTTGCCACAGATCTGCAAGAGCTTGCTGCAAGCAATGGAATCCTGAGAGCGCGATCGAATCCTGGTAAGCTGTAGTGGTTTCAGGAGGGGTTCAATGATGGCTATGATGGTCAATGATGGTTTTTGATGGTTAATGATGGTTCATTGATTAGCTGGTTAATGATGGTTCATTAGTTAGCTGCTTAGTAATGGTTCTATAATTAGTTGCTTACGTTGTTTTAAATGCTTCATGATGGTGAATGGTCAACCCACCACAAAAATGGTTCGTAGCTCACATCCCAACGAATTCATTCTCTTGACCCCCCAAATCGTTACAACAGTAAGTTGGAAATACGTCGATCCCCCAACATCGGCGCAAATATCGGAAAACCACTGATGTTCAAAAGGCAGGCTTGCGTGACACATGAGGGTTGATGGTTCAAATTTGCCTGCCCATTGAGATTCCATGCCACTCAGATTAGTAAGGCGTGCCTATGAGTATTGATGCTTAGAAGGTGCCAGGGCCCGGATCCCGCCAGGTAGTCTCCAAGGTTCCAGCACAACACCTTGGATGAAGCGCAGGCTCTGCTGCCAGTGTAGTGCCGCCAGGGCCGAGGTGTATGACACCAGGTCCAATTCTAAGGTCGAGGTACAAGCCTCCTGAGCAAATGGGGCACAACAGGAGGATGTGAAAAATGTGCAAAATTGGTTTTTGCATAGTTGCAATATTATTTGGACCTAAGCATCCATGAATCTATACGATGGTTTCTTAAATAAGGGATCCAAAACATGGTCTATTTATTACTATAAATGACTATTATTGGATGATTTAGGGGGTACCTATTTTTAGAAACCACCGAATATCTATGTGAAAGTGTTGACTGTGAATGTAATATATGTATCCTGTATGTGTATGTATGATACCTGCGCCTGTGCACGTACAGCTCTTAATTCACTTGGATGTGTGGCAAAATTGGGTAACCAACCAATGACCAACAAAAAAAATATAATTTTAGTAGGAACTTATTGGTTTGGGGAGTACCACTATTTTGGCACACACCCACTTGTTATTTGTTTAGCTACTGGGCTAAATATCTCGTCAATGCAGCAGCCGACCAAAGGTGTGTCTTCACTTCTGCATAATTCTCGCATGAGCTGTTGCTTAGAGCCCGGAGAAATGATGGAAACGTGAGTATGTACATCTTTTTTTGGTAGAGGACCTCAAACATTTTGATCAAATCAATTATACGTGAAATGGCGGTACCTTCAATGGTCCCCGGACATGAATTGTTCAAGGGAGAAACCACAACCAGTTCTTTGAGGGCACAGCTACAAATAAATCCACAACTCTTCACGTACAAGCTAGCCTTTTGGAAACTAACATGGACGCACAAAGCTATCCCCCTAAGAAACTGGTCATCCAACCCCCGCGTGGCAGGGTCTGAAGCTGTTTCCAGGACCCTGCACTTCAACGGTGGCTGGAGACTGCATAGCTGTCCTCCAACAGCCTTAAGGACTTCTTCCATGTCGAGGTGGTGGGTCCCGGCTGGCAACCTGAGGCAGCTAATCGATTCACTGCTTTGAACTCCAAGATTTGGCCAATTGAACTCATAGAGGGCTCTAGCAATTCCGAAATAAGCGCATACTGATTGTCAGGTAAAGCCTGAGTATTCCAGCACTTATTAATCACCATTTTCTGTGATTGCATGGGATTTGTAGTTCTTGGTGATCACTGCACACATTTGCGCACATATGTTTGTATGCCTACCGGGCCGTTCATGATCTTGTTGGGGGGTTCTTTTTCATGGTAGTGTAGCCTCTGAAATCCATCTATACTCTTGGGAGTGTACACCAGGAAAATGGACATGCCTGAAGTCTACCAGTCTATCCAATCAATCACGACTGAGATCAGGTTTGCAGTTGAACATTTGCGACCATCTTCACCCAACTGTCAATGTTACCAGCCTGTTCTCAGTTCAGATTTTGGAACCGAGTGCATCGCAGTGCTGGGACAACTATATCTTTCTGAATTGTCCTGGCCACGGGCCAAAACTCTGATGGTGTGTGTTCTTTGATATAGACTATTGGTTTGGCTAGGTGCATATCCCAACAAAAATTGGTTTGGTCATTTGGGGGTCGTTCACCAAGGAGAGGGTTTTGACCCTGGACCTTACATGTTTTCCAACATGGCAATAAAACCTCCGAAGAGGGGTTCCCGATTTCTGAAGAGATGATCACAAGCTGTGCGGTTACAGCTATGCCTACGGCTGTGAGTATGTCCATGCGCAAAAAGAGACGCGGAAAAGCCATGTAGGGGGGGATATCTACATAACGACACGTATATCTACCTTCGAAATTATGTTGTTGCGATGAACAGTAGGGTGCAATCAGAAGACCCCCTCACTGCCCGTTCATAGCTGAATGTATATCCATCACAACTGGTAGTTACCCTAGTGGTAACCCAAGTTACCCAACTAGCCGGCCCCGCCCTCCAGCATCAATCTTTTGCATGGATATTCGGAACCAACAAACGTAACGATGGTCATGTTGGGATATTCTATTCCGAGTATAAATCATCATTTTACTCAAGGAGTCTTGAATTTGCCAACGCTATGTCAGGTTCCGGATCTCTCCATGGCAACAGGTCAGGTTCTTGTTAATGTTGGGTTGGAGTTGGTGCTGGATGGGATCCTGTTGTTGGGATGTGTCTTTCAACGTTTGTTGATGCTCTTGTCAGGATTCTCAATGTTAAGCTCGATGGGTGGGGATGTTTCTTTCAGCCTTTCTTTTCGGACAAGGAATTCACATGTACTCGGCTACAAGATGGGACGCCAACCACGGAACCAAAACCCATCAACCATACACCAACAATGCTTGGGCAGCGGCTGTTTGCCATGATATCGCAGCTGTCACTACAATTGCCCAGACCAAGGTATGGGGTAGGATCTAGTCTCAACATTGAAAGGACTAGCCAACGAACCGACGCACCAACCAACCCAGAACTATGAAGACCAGTTGCTGATGAGTGAGTTGTAAGTGATGAGATCGCTTTCCAACTGTAGCACTTTGCTCCGCTGGAGCAAGTGTATTGCTTCACTCCACTGCCTTGTCAGAAACATGATGGCTGAGCACATCAACAAGACAAAAAGAGAAAGAAGGGGTGAGTGAAGCGTTGAGTACCGTAGAATGCTTCTTAGCTTTCTGAGGTACCTGACAAGATACGGAAAGCCAAGAACGCAAGGACACGTCACTCATATGTACATTGTCAACAACTTGACTGGGATATGTACCCCGGGGATCCCTGTGGTATTTAATGGCAGGTCACAAGCTATTAATGGCAAACATGGGGATCCTTTTTTGACATGGCCCTATCTTCATGGTTATTTGTTGGGAATGACCATCGCTCGCCAATAGGTGATAGTGACAACAATTATCCAACAATAACTCACCATTTACATCTGTTGAGTTCTTATCTCTCATCGATAATCCACACATGGCAATGAACGATACGGCTCTGGGTCGAAACCGTCTGTATTCCAGCTATCATTGTTGGTCATTCTCCCTCACTACTGTTAGCTGCAACAAAATAGAATTGGCTAAACATAGAATATCATTATGATATTTGATCAATTATATTTGCTTGCAGTTTAGCCATCAATCATGGCTAATCACTCTGATCAACCCATGGGATATTGGCAGTTTAGCCATTGGGTGTTTCTCAAGCCATAGGGGTACCCCCGAATCATCCATTAATAGTCATTCAAAGTAGTAGACCAACCATTTTTTGGGGTCCCCCTATGGCTTGAGAAACCACCATTATTGATGGCTGGGTCTCCATCAAATCCCCAACGGTACCAAGCATTTCAGCCAGGCAGCGACCCACTTCGGCATGCACGGATGGCCTGCCGCCAGCTGCACAACACCCAGGGGCAGCCCTACAACGTGAGCCCTAAGCAGTTCTGAGTTGGTTGATCTGCCACTTAAGTTTACTAATAAGCTGGTTGATAAGTGGTTATGGCTCCAAACCGCTCCCTCTCAACCACCAGCCGTTTTCTGCGGTTTCTGACTTGGTACCATGTGAGACATGGTCTTGAACTGGATCAGTGTAGACGTACCCAGATCAAGGTAAACAAACTAATTCACTATGAATTTAGCTCGCCAAAAATGGAAGGAGCCCTGCGAATGCGTGCCACACAGTCAGCAATGAATTTAGCTCGCCACACACCACCAGCCAGGATATCCAACAACTTTTTGCACCTGAAAACGGCGGCATCCACAATTGGTTCTATCCTTGGTGCATAATCAGTAGTCGTGCGCATGCTTTGTGATGGCAACCTGCTAAGCTTGTATCGAGTCAGGTTGTGTTCAACCATAGGTATACCAACAAAGCGGCCCTGACCAAACAATCAAACCATTTCTTCACCGGGATTCCCAACCATCAACAAACCACGAATCAACCCTTCAACAAACATTGACCAGCGGTAGTAACTACAGCGAAGTTATTTGCCAATTCCATCTGGGTGTTTCTCAAAATAGGGGTACCCCTAAATTATCCATTACTAGTCATTTATAGCAATAAACCAACCAGTTTTGGGGGTCCCCTATTTTCAGAAGCCACCATTTCTTGAGGGCGGTCTGGTCCAACAAGATTTGCTTACCCAATGTTGCCCTCGGCTTGTGTCTCCCGAGCTGGCGACCTGGGCATAGCAACACCGCGCTCATCATGTGGTGGTTTCTCAAGCCATAGGGGTACCCCAAAATGGCTGGTTTAGTGCTAAAAATGATTATTGATGGATGATTTAGGGGGTCCCCATGGGTCCCCTATTTTGAGAAACACCCATGTATACAGTCTCATGTTCATCTTGCTGCGGATTGTTTTCCTTTCTATCATCTAGTCAACCTTTGGTTTGAAACTATATTTACCATGATACCCACCCAAAAACTCACAAAATTAAGGGGCCGATTTTTCCGCATCTCTTCCAAGCGTGATTGCTTGTTATGTTTCTGCCATCCAAATGAATCTCAATGACCTCTGTCCTTTTGTCAGGTATGGGCACCCAATGGCACCCGTATTTTGGACAGGGTGGGCCGAAGCTAAATACAACATATTTGTTTTGCATCGTCTGTTGACTCAAGCCAAGTCGAGGCATCAACGGTTATTACCTCGGTCAAAAAATGGACACACTCCTGGGCTAGATTTGTCTACAATGCTTAGATTCATGCGCTTTGCAATGCAATTTTCATTCCCATGTTGTATCCACCATCATCTACTCAACCTCAGTATAGCAAAAGCATGGAAAAGCGATTGACCACCCAACTAACCCACCAACCCATCAGTTCTCCCCAAACTTCGTGGTTTCCCAAGCTACCCAGGACCCATGCAGGGATTCACACCCGCCGCCTTGTTACATGCGATGAGGCCGAATGACGGGACAGGGCGAGACATGGGAGCCGCTATGGCTGCATCACTGCGATGATGCCGTGGTGGTAAGAACATCCAGGCCCGAAACCAGGACCAATGGTGGTTTCTATTCTTTATAAATCGAAGGGGATCAGAAGCAATAACAACAGGGGATATACAGTACCAACTATAGATGCGTTGATAAACCGTGATAAATAAATAGTGGTTAATAATGGTGTGGCTGAACAACTGCTACACAAGTAATTTCTATACTTAATGAAGCATGGTTAACCAATGGCGAATGGTTAATCAAAGGGGATAATAAGCCATAATAGTAGGGGAAACCCCAATTGTAGATGGTGGTTTCTTAAACTTGGGAACCCCTAAAAATAGACGGTTGATGTGACCATAAATGACGAATATCAGGTGATTTTGGGAGTACCCCTATTTTGAGAAATACCCAAATCAATGGGAAAGCACACTTTTCAGGATCTGGGAAATGTTAAGTAGGTAAAGTCTTCCTACTAAATGATCACGACTAGGAAATGTGCTTCCTACTGCTCACGAAATCAGCAACTTGTAAGTGTACGAATTAAGGAGTTCAAAAAATTCAACGATCCTTGGCTGGACAAGTCTTCTGGGCTGCTCAGGACAGGGTCACTATACTGTCGAAGTCTTCATTTAAATGATCACGAACCATTGCTAAACTTGATTTATCATTTCGAAGCAAAATTCGCGTTGCGAATCACTAAGCATGAATCAAGCTAGTTCACAATCAAATATCAGAACCAGTTCCAACTCTGGCCGTTGCTAACCACCATTAACCATGATCAAAGCATCATTAATCACATTGGATTGCTCGAAAAATATACCCCTCTGTTCACATCCGAGAAGATCGATAAGAGATACTAGATACCTTGTGAACATACTAGTAGTTGTTGAAACAGTATGGGTTGGCTATTATCCCCTATCAGTTGTCAACCATTATCCATGGTTACCCTAGATAATCCGTATAAAACCACCAACCAGCTATCATCGCTGATCCCCCATGGCCAACCACTATCAACATCTATCAACCATATTTAACCATGCAAGGTGGGCCCCCAAAACGTTATAACTTGGTTTATGAGGCCACTTAACAATCTACTTACATTTACTATAGCTGGAAGTTGCCCTATAGTTATAATCCAATGGCTATAGCTGCTGGAACGGGCCCCACCTTGTAGAAAATTTCATAGATAACTTCATTTTCTGAAAATCCATCAATGCATACATCTCGCTATATCATTACAGGTTCTAACCATAGACAAATTCATCGAGAAGACAACCGCCTGTAAACTGCCGTTCAACCCCATGATACCCCCTGCGTTCGTTTCCGTTCGCACCTCCGAGCGATCATGCAGCAGCGACAGCGCATGCGCCGTCACGCAAAGGTCGCCGAACTTGTTGCGGTCCCCTGGATTGATGGATCCTGGGTGGATCTACAGCTGAATGATCCCACTGAGTAACCTTGGTTGGTACATGGCATAGTTAGAAACTGCCATTTTAACTGCCATTTTTGTGGGTTATGCTAGGAATGCATGGCTCACAAAGACTACCATCATGGATTAATCTTGGATAGTACCTGGCATTTTTGTGGGATGATCATCCAAGCACAAGTATGAATTGAATGGCTTGATTAATTACGAAATTCACGAAGCGTTAAGACAACTCTTGCTTTGGGTTGTGTGCTTGTTGGAGACAATTGTGATTATAATCTTTGACAATATTGTGATTCATTTGGCCGATAATTTGATATCAAAATATTGATTTTGGATCATATCATTCATAGTGGGCAATTGTATCATGGATGCCAATTCAAGTGTTGCTTCACCACTGCCGCGCAGCTGCAAACGCCCCAGTGATGGAACACCACGATCCACACCAATCATCGCCAGAGTTGCCGGCAGTTGGAAAGCTCTGCAACGAATCATAGCATTCTCCCACCCACCGAATCATGACAGCAAATTGCGACCTGCAACCAATCACCATGGTTCACCTGTGACCCCTATCATCACTCATTTGGGAGTTTCTCAAGGCATATGGGGTGCCTCAAATGATCAAATCTTAACCATTTTTGCTACTAAACCAACAATAACTTTGGGGTAACCCCCAGCTGTTAAGAAACCCTCATTTCCAACCACTACCCCTAGTCACTACTCACTAGCACACTGGCCGTCACCTTCTTCGCGATCTTCATCTTCATCGCTGGCATCAGCGCCCCCTGCGCTGTGGGCAGTTCAGTCTACTGCGAGGTGAGGGTCAACAGGTCGTAGCACCTACGGTTTTGTAATGAGCTGAACTGGGTGTTTCTCAAGCCATAGGGAACCCCACACCTATGGTTGGCTTATTACTGGGGCTACCCCCATTCCGAGAAACCACCAAAGAAATCATGTTTGACCATGGCCGGTAGATCCAAACAGGGACCCATTGTGTGATAGGCATCTGCCTCCAGTGATGCTCATCCAGGGGGGTCCCAGCAGCGGCTTGATAGGTGGATGACCACGGTCACCGAGTCACCAGTTATCCTCCCGTCATGACAGTTGGAAGTCACGATGACTTCACGGAAGATCAACACACTGAAGTGGTCCAACCATGCCACTTCGAACGAAAGGTGCTGATACAAGTCATTCAACAACAATCATTGATCATCACTGTCAACCATTGGGTCAACCCCAAATCATCCAATATCAATAATTTATAGTACATCAATGTACATAACCAAACCATTTTGGGGGGTTGCCTATTTTGAGAAACAACATGAAACAACCATCTACCCATGATTGCTTTGTTGTACCAAGGCATTTTATGCAACCATATTGTTCAGTCACAGAAATCAATCTGCCAGCGGGCAACCAGCATGAACCGATAATTTGTGATGATGATATGATAGGCTAATCGTTTTCAATGACATATTGCTGATTATTTTCAATGACTTAGCATTGGTCAAATTCCCTTTTGCTAATCATTTTCAATGACTTATTGCTGACCAGCTCCAAAACCATTCACCATGAGTACATTGACCAGTGCCGGAGTACTATTGACCAGCCTATCATGACTGCCGAGGCTTTACTTATTAACCATTGGTTACACCTAGGACTAACCATGGCTTTTCCCTAAACTACCCGGCCCTCGCTGTAAGAAACAGGTCGTGCAACTCATGGGAGGGTCAAGCTAATAGTTTCCAGGAGGGTCAAGCTGACTATAAGGTAACCATTCATCAGCCATCAATCATTAGAATCATAATTAATCATCATGGGTAAAGGTTGATGATAATCCTAAAGCAGGTTGATTCATCATCTATTACTATTACTATGAAATAGAGGTTGGTGATGATTCACCATCATGATTAATGATCATCAAGAACCCTTATATCCCCGTTTTGATTGTTGTTGTCTCGTGCTTATCATCATCAAACAGTCATCGCCATTACTCATCTTCCAACCACTATATTCATCATATACTATGTTACTATCCCCTGAATTCTGAACCCCGTGCATTAGCCTTTAGCAAATCAATATCGATCATTCATTGCCATTGCTCGTCATTCACCAGCAGCTCAAACTGAGCAGCTTATAAGATAGTCCATCTTCCACGAGCTTCAGCTTCACCAGGGTCATTCAACTCATAATCATTAGGTATAAGTTTCATGATTAGGCAACCATTATATATCTATATATCTGTCATTAGGTAACCGTCACGAGGTATGAATCTCATCATTCATCTCATCATCATATAGCTGGTATATCCTCCCTATGGTTATGATCCCTTGAAAATTGGTTGGCTATTAATATCCTATGAAAATTGGTTTAGTTATGGTTATTATCCCCTATGGTTAGTTATTAGAAAATTGGCTGGTTATTATCCATAGAAAATTGTTATCCCCTATGGTTGGTATGAATCTAACCATTAACTTTGTGGCTGTTAGATACCTTGCTAAAAGTCTAACTTTTAGTGGCTATATGGTAAATCAATCATATCCCAAAAAAGCTAGAATCCCAGTATATCCCGGTATAATTAAATAACTGTAGCAGGTTATAAGTCCAGGTATATTATTAGCTGGTCAGTTGTTAATTAGCTGGTCTAACTGTGTAATCCACCCAGTATATCCCAGTCCAACTGCCCAGGTCGCCACGTACGGAGCCCGCCTGGGCCCCACAGCTCTGCGCCGCCGCAAAGCACCACTTCCAGCAGCAGATCCATCAGCTGAACGCGCGGTTGGACCTTGCAGGTCACCTGGGGCCCCGTGGCGGAGCATATGGGAATGGTGGGGAAGGTTGAGGAATGGTTGTTTTGAGTGGTCGAAAAATCATATGGTGTTTTCTCAAAATATGGGACCCCACAAATTGATGGTTTATGCCTGTAAATGGTTTATATTGGATGATTTGGAGGGTCCCCGATTTTGAGAAACACCCATATGGTTAATTATGGTTAATCGATAGTAATGGTTGATAATGAACTAATAAGAAGGTTCAGGAAAGTTCGTTTTGAGTGGTGGAAATATGTACCATCACTGTTGACAATAATGGTTGATAATGAACTAAGAAGGTTCACAATGATAATGGTGAATCGTTGTTAATATCAATGATGGTTGGTAATGATTAATACTGGCGATGAATAACAATAGGTTCGTTTAGCAATGGAAGCAATAATCGATAACCAATGGTTAGCCTTGTGGTACAGCCAATGGGTTGATAATCTACCAGTCACAACTGAATGGTTCTCACATATCATTGGTATGACCTGAATGCTTACAATCAGAATGACAACAATAATGATCATAGCAACAAGAATAGGAACAATAACGATTTCTTCCAATCAATAAATAAACAATTAAATATATATATATATATTACAGATAATGTCCATTCCGGTTGTTGGCCGATAAGGTGGTTAATCAGCGCTGGTTAATCATGGTCCGGACTCCTGGTCGACCTGCTGGGATCTGACCGACTCCAAGGGGGTGATCTCGGGAGGCGCCCAGCGGCAGCCAAGGCTCCAAAACACTCAGCAGATCCGCCAAGGTCTCAGTGGATAACGTGCTGCGAGAACTTCCTGCGGTGAACCCCTGCTGTGATGCTAAGCAACCCATTCGAAACATGGGAAACATGGCCAAGCCATCTCATGTGCAATGGAAACTTGAACATGTATTGTACGCATATGGATATGCATGTGTATGTAGGGTTGAAATGTTGAATATGAGGTATAGTTGATCTACTTCATGATGTTTATATGTACTGTATCTACTTATATATATGCATATATATATATATATATATATATATATGTCAAATCTTGATTGATCAAGTATGCTCTGCCACTAGTCACGGATCGATATCTTTGATCCCTCAGGCACTTCTCCTTGCCTGAATTCCAAGCTACGTTCCTGACAAGTCAACGAACCTGTCCCACTTGCCACCAGCGACGAACGGTGCCCTGAGCTACAGATCTGCAAGCCGAAAGAAGCCCAGGACATGAAGAGCACTTCATATCTCCAAAGGAACATCTACAGGAAAGTTTAAGCTACATGGTCCATGTCCAGGGGAATCTGTCGAAAAATATTCTTCAATCATTCCAGGAAGGCGAGGTTGCAACCCAGCCATGTTGCCAGCGTCTTCATGGTGTATCTAACAATATGGCACATACACGTTCATATGGAGACATATTCATTTGGGATGCTTTCCAGAGCAGCAACCAAATTCATGATCAAATCATCCCACCACCCCCTGCACCTGCCCGAACCTCCTGCAACATATCAGCGAGAACCTCCTGGCAGCTAAGGTTATGAGGTTGATGATGAACTGCTAAAGGTTGATGATGGTGATGATGATGTTTCATGAAAGCAATGCTGGTTTGGACATGGGTTAATTGTGGTGCCTAAAAGAGTTGGTGGGGATGCTTCTTGGTAGCTAGTCATGGTTGATGGGGACAGTTGAGGATGATCATTTGATTCTGATGATGTGTGAGCGATTTTATCAAGTTGTGGCTGGTGGTCCAGGATGGTTGATAATCATGGTTGATCAAACTACAGAATGAAACACAATTGGTTGATGATGGCAAACGCAGCTGGTTGGTGGTTTCAACCCCTATGAAAAATAGTCACCCATAGTCAACCAACCAATTGTTGACAATTACAAGGGACAATACAAAACATGTTTAAAACCATCAACCAAATAAGCAAGCATGCTAGGTAGAGGTTCATGATTTGTCAATGGTCAATGATAGGGAATAGCAATGTTTAACAATAAATAACAATAGTTGATAACTAATAGCAAACGGGGGTTCTCACAAAACTTGACGGTAAAGCACAAGATATGCATTGCAAAAGTGTGGGTGATTGACTAAGATTGATATGCCAGAAAAAAAACATATTGACCATGCTTAAACATCACAAACCATCAGGAAACATTGTGGTCTGCATCTACGGTTGTCAGGGCGGTTCACACCTTGCCTGCCTCTTCTTGTACCACGGGAGTTGAGGGGTTCCTCGTGTGTTCAGGATGATTAACAAACAATTGCCCATTTGGGCGTTTCTCAAAATAGGGGTACCCCCAAGTCATCTAGCTATAAACCATTTATAGCAATAAACCAACCAATTTTGGGGTACCCCATTTTGAGAAACCCCCATTTCAATTCTGAGTTGATTCCCTTTTTGCTTGTCATACAGGCCAACAGTCCATGCATTCTTTTTGGGCTGCAGCAACACTCAGGTCGGGGGCCCACCCAGAAAACGAATCACAATAAACAAAGCTGCTTTTTGAATGTTGGGATTATCAAATGGTTGTTTCTCAAAATAAGGAGCCCCCAAAATGGTTGGTTTATAACTATAAATGGCTAATAGTGGATGATTTGGGGTACCCTATTTTGAGAAACCACCAAATCAATGATGAGAACTTCTAACTGTTACAAAACAGACTTTCACTGGCAAGCCATCACTAAATACTTTATCATATGATATAGTTCCCTTTCAAAAAAAACACACGAAAAAATGGCCACAAACAGAGCAAAGAAACAAAAGCAACAGCGACCACCAACACCACAACCACCACCAACAAGAACAAGAACAAGAACAAAAACGGGATCAATAAGAACGACAACAACAACAACAACAACAACAACAACAACAACAACAACAACAGGAACAACAGGAACAACAGGAACAGGAACAGGAACAGGAACAACGGAACAGGAACAGGAAGAGGAACAGGAGCAACAGGAACAGGAACAGGAACATCAAGATGAACAACTGGACATCAACAACGGCACCAACATCATCAGCTCCGATCGCCCTCAGCTTACCGGACCGCCACCTCCAAAGGCGCGCTGAGAGCGTCGAGCATCTCCGCGTCCATTTGGATCTGTCGGGCGCCGCACACCGAGATCACCAGCCGAGCACAAAGCCTGGGCCGGTGGTAAAACTGCGAGGCAGGAACCCATTTTGTTTGAAAGAACAATCTAACAGGATGTCAACAGTTTTGATAGAATCATAGTTTCAAATAACCCATTAGTCTTATTGTATCTTATAGTCGTACGTCCCATTAGGAACTATTTAGTACAACCCGTATCACCTAGATATGACCTGCTCGAGCAAACGCTAGCCGCCAGCGGCGCCTCTCCAAAATGTAAGATGTATGCACAATTAATTAAGCAATATGGATATCATGTTGGTACACATTCAATGCACATGGTATATATAATATTCATGTAAACGTAGCGCATAAGTACACACACAAAACACAACAGCAAAACATGTTTTTACTCAGGGCTAATGGCACAGAGGTGCCATTCTGGAGCGATGAACGGTAGCCAAACGTTCCCCTGCAAGGGAACCATGATTGGAAACTTTACCCGCAAAAATCTAAGGAATAAGACACCAATAATTTGGTACAATCACTATTGCGGGCCAAGCAAGGCAATCTATAGTTTCATATGTATAAATATAAATGAATAAGTAAATATATATATATATATGTGTATAAATAACACTACCCACCAACAAGATCCAAAAATGCAATAAACATAAGGAGCTAACGATTTGAGAAGAATCGAAATTGAATCTGAGGAATCCCCAAAGAAGGGGGCATCCATTCTGTGCAAACAGCATGCCACCAAGATACTCTGCTAACTCGTCTAACCTGTCCTGCACTCCCTCTGTGTCCTTGAATTGCAGCAATGGTCTCACAAACCTGAGGCGCTTCTTGCTGTTCACCAGTAGGCCCCTGAAAACCCACACACTCAACTAGAAGGAGAGCAATGGAGTCAAGGTCTATTGGCCTGTGTCTGTCATAAACAACATCATTGACAGGACCATGTGCACAAAACAACCGTAGTGATGGATTCTTGCAGTGATCAAATGGCATCCATAATGTGTACTGCGGCCTGTGCAAGTGTTGCAGCCATCGAGTTTCAAGTAGATTCGCGTGGTGTTGCAGCCATCGAGTTTCAAGTAGATTCGCGTGGCCAGTAGCTGGTTGGTGGTTGAACCACCCCTATAATTGGTAGTTTATAGTAGTTACTAATGGTTAATCTATAGTGACTATAATGGCCAATGATGATCATTAACTGGCTGGTGGTTGAACCAGACCCGTCATGAAAAATATGCTCGTCAACCCACCAATTGTTAATGATTATTGGTGAAAATAAAGAATGTTTGGAACCACCAACTAGTTTAGAAACCATGAAACCAGCTAGAACCATGGGACCGATCAAATGATTCACCAAATCTACCAGCTTTGATCTTTGGACCAAGCATCAAGCAGCGAAGGTTCAGAAGCAATTCTTGAAAGCGGAAGGCCGGATGAAACAACCATCAACCAACTATCAACCAAACCACCTGAAACAACCCTCAACCAGCAGGAACCAACCAGAAACATCACCCAACCCCCACAAAACCCACAGATACCCACGGGGCACTTTCCCCATCCACCCACCATTTCCGGCCCGCAGGGACCGTTGGTTCTGCAGGATCCCCTGGCGCTTATTGGCGCGCATGAGCCATCGCAGGTCTGGTAGCAGGCGCTTTCGCAGCGTGCGATAGGCTTCCGCGCCTTCGCCTGGACCGAGTGGGGAGGGGCACCAGTTGGCAACCCTTTAAGGTGATGATGGCTGCTGATCTGAGGTATCTCAGTTGTTTCAATGGCTGGTGATTTATGAAGTTTGATGAGTGGAAGAATGGATAAGAATTGATGGTTCAAGAATACTTGGCTTTGCGTAGAAGCAGTATTCACTATTGACCATTGTTCAGTATCAAATAATAGAATACCCCAGTATATGACTGCTGTATGGACTGTATGGCAATTATTCACTATTGACCATTCCATCATAGTGGCCATCATTCAGTATCAACATGTACGCGAACATGTATTTGACCGTATCATCATGGCCGTGGTGATGACATCAATCATGGCGACAGTCGCTTCGTCGGCTCGTTTCGACCGGTCACAGGACCGCAGGGCAGCGAAGAAGCAAAGCAGGTAGGGCAACGTATGGTGCCGATCCAGGGAGGCGATGCCTGGGCTGGTGACCAGCAGCGGCTGTGTAACCGACGACCATGACAGGCATATACTGTGTGACAAGGGTTGGTTGGTTTGTGACAAGGGTTGGTTGGCTGGTTGGGTAGTTGGTTAGTTGGTTAGTTGGTTGGTTGGGTGGTTCCACCCCTCAAGCGACTCGCAACGCCGCTGCATCAGAACCGCGCGTCTCCGAGGTTTTGGAGCGCAATAATGGCGGTGAAATCGAAGTGATCAGACTGCAGCTGACCGACATCAGGCGCCGCGGTTATGATGACGTCTTCTTTGTCATGGCCAATGGCCAAGTCTGGGAACATGTGTTGGTTGGTTGGCTGGTTGGTTAGTTGGTTAGTTGGTTAGTTGGTTGGTTGGCCGATGGGTTGGTTCTTTGGTGGTGAATTCTTGGTTGATGACCATGGACACACCAGGAAATTACTTGGATATAGCAAGCTACACTTGGAATAAAGATTTGTTGCAGCTGGTCGGTTGATGGATTGGCTTGTGGTTGAGACAAGCACTATCAATCACAATAGGGGCGTCAACAGTACTGTAGAAAACGATGGCAAATACATGGATGTTGCAAGAGCAACCAGCAAAGTTTGCTCCTCGACAAAATTCCCATCAAAACCGCGATCCGGCTCATTGACTGCCTTCTGAGCTCTCCCTCACCAGCACATGATTAACCAAACAGTTACCAGTTCCCGGAGAATGCTGATGCAAATCTCAACGGCAAGCACCAAATAATCCACAGGGGATGCTTACCAAAAAAGCGGTTGTCTCTTGTTACTAGCTACCCAATAATCCACACGTTGCTTTGATATTTACACGCAATTTGTATAAACATACAATAGCAAACATGTGTAATATACGTGACTAATTATATATGCACATGTGATCACATGTGTATCTCTATTCCGATTTGTCGTGTACATACGAATATTCAATAATGAATTTGTACATCAATGCGCGTGATCCATGCCAATAGCTTCCATCTTAACAGTCTCCTAAACATCGGGTTTTCATTCCCAGTTGGTCATGAAGCTTCGAATCGGTTTCCATGACAAGGATCAGCAACCACCACCACTTAGTAGCAGCTATCAATGGAAAATCTGCATCAACAAAAATCAGTTTAATATCTTTATATGTATATACATCTATGTATATACATGAATATATACATAAATATATATATATATATATATATCAAAATAAATGAATATAATGGAAACTCCGCATCAAAAAAAACATCAGTTTCAGCTTAATCGTATATAGCTGCATATTTACCATCAAAGTCATGGGAGGTTACCGCTTCACAGCTGGATCTCTCCCGGCGCCAAACAGGGCAGCCTTGCCACAGAGTTACGCTTGGCCAAGGCTTCTTGGAAGTCCAGTTGCAGATCGCCCGTCAGCAAACGCTGTGGGAAGAAACAGACCTGTGAGATCCTAAGCGTTGAAACGGGTGCAGCTGAGCGATGTCCATAGATTTCCGGGCACATCTTAGGTAAATGGCTATGGGTCAATATTAATCAACCAACTAGTGGAGGATAATCACCAACAATAATAGGGAAAACAATGGTTAATGATGGGGTAACCAGGGGTACAGGGTTTTGACCCACTGCCAAATCAATTTGTATAACTAATTTAAGATCACTATCTGAGTGTTTCTCAAAATAGACATCCAACAAAAATAGTTGGTTTATTACTATGAATGGTTCGTGGATAATTGTTTGGGACCCCTATTTTGAGAAAAACCTATCTACAGGTTCGGCTTTTGGCAGCTCATAGATAATTATATAGATCTGTAGCCAAATAATCAACCAACCAATAGCGGCTGTTTCTCCTAGTGGTCAATACCACATATTCCAGGAATATGATTATTAGAATGTTATTTACTATTATGGTAAATAATTCTTATTGGATATAGAATATCATGGTACATAGCAATGCATCATAATTTACCAGCCAATAGCTACATCATTAATTGTAGTCCCTTTTTACTATGATGCAGGGTTCCTAATTTTACCATCACGAACTCAGCAACCACAGTTTAACAGCCCCAAGAACCTGCTTAAGCAAGCAGGAGTTTTTTGGATACTGGGGAGAGTTCCCTTCTTTTTGGCCTAGCGGATGATGGTTGATCATCAAGGATAGCAACCACCAGCAGGATCGGACTAGTGAATTCCTTGATTTAGCTGGATGATGATGATGATGATGATGATGATGATGATGATGATGATGGATGAGGGCACAAAACGGCGGGTCGGGTCACCAAGCATCTCAGCTAAGGTTGCAGCATCTGCGGTTGGTAGAACCTGACCGGAGAGTCATGGTTTTCTCCGGCGGCTTCACAGATGCAAACCTGATCGGAAATATGTCGCCAGCATTATTGATGAACAGCAACCTCGTTGGTGTCAATTCTCACTCACCATTTGAATGTTTCTCAAAATAGGGAACCCCCCAAATCATCCACTATTAGTCGTTTTGGGGTCCCCCATTTTAAGAAACTACCATTTGATTATATATAATATATATTTTTAAAATGGCAAATCATTCTTGATCATTAACCAGCCTGTCCACTTGCCAGGACCATTCACTCATCGATCCCTGTCGCCCCTGTGGACCCACCCAAGACTCCATAACCCTGAAAACGTCACAACACTCCTCCACCATTTGTGCCTAACTACAGCTGGAACTTGCATAACTTGGATGACCATGTTTCACTGTGGACCTGAATGACCCAAACGACGCTGAAACGTGGATGACCAAAAAAGGTGTGATGTTCCAAAAGGTGGTGAACCTTAAGCAATCTGCGCAGAAATATCACTTACTCTGATGTTCTAAGTGAAACCACCTGGCACCAAGGAGAGTAAACCACATGGCTATTGCCAACACCTCTGGTGGTCGTTCAAATATGTGTAGAGTGCGTGAATACAGCAACTCAGCGGTTGCCGAAGTGGCATCTCCAGGTAGAATGCCACCACCAGCATAATCCGGGGGTCGGAAGTCCAGACGATTCCCAACGAAGCCGTGGTGAAAGCATGTGTCGACCGAAACCGTTGACCAGTCAGAGTCCAGTGGGTTCCACAAGGTGGGCCCCAACTAGGGTAACTACCAGCTGAATCTTGTTTCATCCAATTGATTGGACTGCATCTAAGTTCATTGTTGCTAAGCAAAAAAATAGACAAACATCGCCAGCATTGCTCTCTGGTCAGCCGGTTCTGTGGGAAATTGCAGCCGGTCAAAGTGTATCAACCATTCTGAATTAACTATGATTCACCGTTTATGAATCATTACTTAAGGATTGATTAAAGCCTAAACTGTCACAATAACAAGCACTAGTAGACTGTCCATTGGCCATTGGCTAACCGTTGATTAACCAACCGTCCATGGCCATCACTATAGCCGTCATATCATCACACATCAAATCAGAACCTTCACCATCAATGAACCATCAACCATCATCAGCCACAGCGCTCAACCATCAATTCTTCATCAATTGACCATCGACCATTGGGTAAAGTCATAGCTCCGACCGGGCGTTTCTCAACTCATCGTGGACCCCTAGCTATCATCCAAGTGATCAACCATAGCAAAAGCATGTAAAAAAAACATGTCATCAAAAATTCCAACAGCAAAACACATCCGAAATCATTTCCAACCATAAAAAAACGAAAAAAAACAAGAAAAAAAACACATCCAACCACACCTTGACCTTTCCCTATAACGCCTAACCCCCCCCAACTCAACGGCCCTTCCGGATGGCCGGTGGAAGGCTACCCCTGGGGGAGCTGCCCGGCCGCAAGCTGTGCCTCAAAGAGCTGCGACGCCAGGGTGGCCCTCAGTCGTTTGCCCGGCGCCGTGCGGCGCACCTTGGCCTCGACGTGGGGCATGCGCAGCACCTGCGGCGGAGCCGCTCGGGGAAGGCCTGGGAGGGTGGATCTGTGGGGTTTTCGTAGGGTTGATATGGGCAAATCTATGGTTACTGGTGGGTCAATAGATGATTTGTGATGTGACTGGTGGGTCAATGGATGATTTGTGATGAGGATTTGGGACAATTATGGTTATATTGAGGTTGATATCGGTGATTTTAATGGCTAAGGACGGAGTTTTATCCTGGATGAGTGGGCCAATAACGGGTTGATGGTGAGATAAGGAGGTCGTGATGCTTGTGATTGCACCGAATTTGTTGGGGGGTGATATGCGAATAAAGCTCCAATGAATCTTGGGTTTGGTGGTGATCCCACTGAGTTGTGAGCTTTTCCACTGAGTCCTTGGATGATCATCCCACCGCTCCCCCTGCTTCACCCATGACTCCTGGTGCCATCCCCAGTTCTGCTTCACCAATGGTCCCCCGTGTGGCTGCAGCCCCCCAGCCTTGAACCTGCCCTTGAAATAGCGTTCACGCTCCCACTCCTGGAAGCGCCAAAGAAGTGAACTGTCAACCATGGTTGGTCATTCGAAAAGCTTAAGCAAAGTAGCCATGATGACCGCGATCCGCCATGATCCACCATGATCCACCATGATCCACCAACATTGCCCATGTTGCAACAACACGATCAACCACAAATTTCATGGGTCAACCGCTCACCTCCCAAAGATGAGCAAAGACTCATAGACGAAAAGAAAAGTTCACGAATAAGGGGCACCCTACGACTGAGCTCAGTCGCCCAAGGCTGTTGGACCCCTGCAAAGTTGGCGGTGAGTGGTGAAATGTAATGGTCATAACTCATAACACCTGGTTGATACTTTTTGGTAGATATCAGTGGCCCTCAACTAGTAAGGGTGAATGAATACTGCTTAATCAATGATGGTTGAGAATCTTCATAATTCAAAATTGGCAAAAAATCCTTGTGGGTCATAAATTTGGTGATTGCATTCAACCATGATCACGAAAAGCAAAGCGGCAGTCGATTACATTCATTCATTCCCCTTCAAAACGTTATCAACTGGCTCATGTGGTTGCGTATCGACCAGCAGCTTATCCAACAAAATGCCGAACGAGTACAGAATTGGATGGCATTTGTTGGCTAATTAATGTTCTTATGACAAGCGGTACTGTTTACGGTATACTCATCAGCTGACCATCGCTTGAGGCGCTGTCCTCCATCTCCACGGGGTCCACAGTCTTCCATTGCCGCTTCGCCAACGTGGCTTGTTTCCCGATGTCTTCAGGTGTAGCGGGCGCCCTCTTCTCTCCTAGGCACGGCCCGGCTCAGCAGTTCGACTCGGCGTAGAGATCTTACGGAGAAACGATTCGCTGCACTTCGGAAAACAGTTGGCCACTAGGTGGCTGAAGGTGAGAGATACATGCATCATTAGGAAATCATTCGTCATCTTTATTACCTACTCCCTATTGATGTAGAAGTCATATAACCACAATTTTAGCGGTTGTTGGCCAACAATAAGAATCAATGAACCATCACTTCAACTAAACATTTTTTTTAGGCATGTGCCAAAATAGTGGTACCCGAAAACAATTAAAATCCATTGTTTTCCTAATAAATTATGTTTTGTGGTGGGTTATTGGTTCCCCGATTTTGGCACCTAGCCATGTGACAAGAACTGCGAAGCATCATTATCTAGTTGGTGGTTGAACCACCCCTATGAAAAACATTAGTCAACCAACCAATTGTTAATAATCATTCATCATTGAAAATAAACTAAATGTTTGAAATGACCAACTAGTAGTTGTTTACCCATTGTTGTTGGTTAGCATTCCCCTATTGTTCACCAATGGTTTGAAACCACCAACTAGTTCTCCATCACCATCATTCATCGCTCCCGAGCTTATGACGCCTCGAAAACCTCGGAGAGGTCGTCCCGAATGGATCAGGATCAACTGCACTTTGTGGCCCAAGGGCATGCAGTTCACCAGGGACCTTAGGAGGCCAGGGCCCAACGCCATCTTTGATGCTTCATGGTGGAGTTTGGTTGCTGTTGGTTGAGTATTGTTTCATGATTAGGGATGCTTTCATGGTGGAGTATTGTTACTGTCGGTTAGGGATGGTTAGCAAAAATGGGCGAAGCATAGTTGGTAGTTGATAGTATGTCTCAGCCTGGGTTTATACTCTTTGTTCAGCATCCAAAGTGGCCAATACAGTCCTGACCATGTAACTAGGCAGCTTCAGAATTTTCAAATATATTTTTGATAGTTGTTGATCAAACATGTGTTTTTTAGAAATAATGTCCCCAAGTCGCCTAGTTGATCTAAAGAACAATTCTTTACCAACAAATGAAAATCTCAATACTGTACCTAGCACACTGTGTTTGTTGGCTTTCCCAATGCAGTTGTTCCACAAGATCTACCAACAACTATTTGTCGTTACACACTGGATCTACACCAAGATCAAACAACCAACCAGCAAAATCAAAAGACCAAAATCCCTTAGATCATTTGCCGTTGAACACTGGTCAAAAATGCCAAATCAAACAACCAATCAGCCCGTCGGCCGTGAGTTCTCCTTGCTGATGCTGTCACCGGCCTATCGCAACCTTTTCGACGACACGGCTGGTTCACCCAGGATCTTCCCAGGACTCCCCAACTTGGTGATCGTTGAAAGTCTAGCGGCGTGGCGAAAAATGGCAGATCATGTAAATCAATGATATCCCACAAAGTGGAAGCGAAACTAAGGTAGTAGCTGTACTTGGATGATCCCACTTAGTGAAGAGTAACCATGGTTCGTAACTACTCTAAACAGGGTTCTATCATTCATAAAGAGGTTCCCAACCATGGGTTCAGATGGGTTGATCGTGGTACTTGTAATCCACCCAGCAACATCGCAGAACGGGAACGGTGGGTCCAGGCACTGAAAGGATTCGTTCTCATCCAGGGTGAAGGCCCTGGCGCCGGTTGCTGGTGACAGTTTATAGGCTTCATAGGCTTCACCATGGTTAGCATCAGACCGGCTATGGTGAATGATGGTTGGTAGCATGGTTTTCTGATGCTGAAAACCAGCCTTAGCATTGGAACTCATGGTTTATGTGACGATGGTTCATGATTCGGCTGGCGTTGCGCCCTATGGCTCTGTGACGGGCACTTCGAAGGTCAGAAATCAACTCAAACAATAGAAATAAGTCTGTATTCATGAATTGCAGCTTGTCAGTCAAACTATTGAAAGTACCATTGCTAAACTCCCGAAGCAAAGCGGATGATAATTTCAACCATAGCACATCATGACACCACATATCCTAAGCAACCAAACCATTGTACCTCTCAAGCAAGGCATGGATCGCTTTGTATCTTGGGCTGGCAGTAAGCTGGAAGCAGTCCAGCTGCGAACATTGTAGGCAATGCTACATAAGAAAGATGCATACTGCACAGCTGCATGTGCTTTACATGTAATACATGTATAGTCAAAAGTGCTAGTATGAATCCATGTACGCACAATTTCACTACAAAACAGTGCAGCAACCTGTCTAGAGACATCATTGCAGGACCTTGCCACCCACATCTTTGACAACCATCGCAACTTCTTAAGCATCAACTTTCAGTGATCAACAGTACAGTGAAGTATCAATTCCCAATGATCAACAGTAGTGGTTTGCACTAAAAAAAAGACGGGATAGCACGAGCTCCTCGCTTCCCAGTGCCACCTACTGGGGTTCACCAACGTCTTGGGCCTGAGGATGGTCAGCAGCGGCGACGAAACTTCGCTGCTTGGATCCGGCTTGGGCCTCAAAATGGTCCGCAGCTGCGACGAGACTTCGTCGTGGCTTGGATCGGGACGACCAAAGTGGAGGTCCAAGCCCAAGCGCGCGCTGAAATATTGGCACTCGATGCGGTCCACCACCCTGCAGGGGCTGGGGCTGCTGTGGCTGTTGCCCTTGGGTGGTGCTGTTGGCTGTCGGTTGGTGGTTGTGTGGGTGGCGTGTAGCGGTGCGTGTTTGGCCAAGCTGCTTTTCCAGTAACTTCTGCAGCGGCTTTGGCTCGAAGTAACCGATCTTCACGATGCAATGAAAAGCCAAAAAGGCCTCTGGTTGGACAAGGGCTGAGGTGAGGGGTGGTGACCTCTCTTGGGGCATGGCCACCATGTGAGACTGAAATCTACAAGATTCATCAATATTAAAAAATATTCTTTCCAGTGATATCAACCTTACAAGGTGATCTCATACTTTGGTGGTCTTTCCGGAGTGATATCTGAAACAATTCACTAGTTGGGTAAAAATGTTTCAGATATCACTCTGGAAAGCTTGCTAGAGAATTCTCATAGCTATAAATGATCACTCTTATAGTTTGCTAGCTTCAAGCAGTGTAAAAATCGGTCACTGGTTGGGTACACCTCCCTTGCAGCTTTGCCACAACTTTCCCACATCCACCTATGGCCAGCTGCTTCAGTGACTGGGTACAACCCGCGTGGTTATAGGGGTTCATCCAGCTACAGTACCTTATAGGCTTTAGAACCATGGTTATGTCCCAGGAAACTAACCCCAAGAAATCCAACTCTGGTTGGTGGTTGAACCACCCCTATGAAAAATATGAGTCAACCAACCATTTGTTAATCATTGCCAGGAAAAAAATAAAAATGTCAATCACACATAATGAAACCACCAACCAGTAGCTGTTAAATCATTATTGTAGCTTATTATCCCCTACTATTTGCCATTCTTAATTTGTGCAACTGTTGTAATCCCTGAAAAACCGCCACCAAACTGCTATTAGATCCAATACTGTTACCAATAGCAGCAGGA
>VSDK01006584.1:0-12500 GCA_009767595.1 Symbiodinium kawagutii | reverse complement strand
TAGTAAGAAACCAACCATTTTGCTGGTACCCCCATTTTGAAAAACAACCACCTCAATGTTTCGAGCAGAAAGATATGTACGGAAACACACCTTTGACAAAAATGCTGCGCCGCTATGAATACATCTGTAGGTATGCCCTGAAACAAATGATTGCACAGCGTCCGTCACCCTACATTTTGTCCAAATTGTCTCTTCTACAGGCGAATTATCTGTGGCCAACAGCCAATTCACACTAAGAACATCTCTTTAACTTTAATAATATTAATATGGATAAGAATTTTGATGATTTAATGACAAATGCTTAAGAATGTCTTCGTACTCTTCAAACAATGATTTTGATATTAGGATTCTTTCATTACAAAGCAGAGAACATCTCATAGACTGTACCTTCAGAGGTAGCAAAATAATATCAGGACACAATAGTTGGCAAATCAAAATGCTGATCTGTCGTGAAAATCTGCATCTGCCACCTCACACAGGGTTTCTGAAAATAGGAAACCCAAAAAATGGTTGGGAAAAATGGTTGGTTTGATGCTAAAAACGGATGTAAATGGTTTATGTTGGATGATCTGGGGGTAACCCCCATTCAAAGAAATCACCATACCTACCTTTTTCCAGAAACTGTCTGCAACATGTCCGTTCTTCCAGGTGTTCACACAAATGAGATGAAACCCTGAAGGGCAACAATGCAACCCATTGGGTTAGAAGGATCCCCGAATGCTCCAATTGTTTCATAGACCACGTTGTAAGTGGCTTACAAGCCCGACAGTAGGCACAGAAAGGTTGCCGCGCGTACAACCCGAAGTACAGCATGTGGCCATGTGGTGGCTTAGAACCCACGGACTAATTGGGAACTAGGATGAGCACAAAGAACTAACTGGAAAACACAAGCAAATACAAGTGGCACTGCTCAACAAATCCATGAAAAGCAGTTCCTTTTGAACACATAATAGCTGTGTTTTGTTGCTCACCTGGTGTTTCTAGCTATCAACTTTGAATGAACCATGGAACGCAAAACACAAGCCAGCATAAGCACCATTTAACCATCGAATAGCCACCGACTGGCCACTCAAGAACCCAACTGTTCCCCAGACATGGCAATTGAACAAATTTAACCATCAAACAGAACCCAACATTTGTCTTTCCCACCTTTTCTAACTATCAAATAGCAGGCTGGTTGGTGGTTGAACCACTCCTATGAAAAATATGCTTGTCAACCAACCGACTATCAACACATATTGAGGAACATAAACATGTTTAGAACCACCAAGCAGTTAGCCACTCAAGAACCCAACAACGATTCTCCCAAACAAAATGGTCATCGCAATGTCGGGCCAAGACACGGTGGAGCCATGTTTTGCTCCTGCAGTGAAGGTTGAGCTCGGCCCTTGGAGATATCGTTGCTGCATGTAAACCAGGTCCGTAAACTGTGACCTACTGATGTTGGTGCATGCTTTTCCAGCGCCGACCGTGAACACCGGTTTTTTGACTCGATGGTTCGGGTGCACTTGAACATTTCTGCCACCCAAGGTGCGTGTCCATAGTAACTAATTGGTGATGGATGTCCATAGATCTGTGAGTATGCTAATGTCTGTCTATATGTGTATGTTGGTCTGTGTCCATGTATGTATGCATGTATCCCATGACGGACCATGATAGATTACGGCGGACTAGGACGGACTATGCGCATCTGATTAACAAACTACGAGGCCCCACCTTGTACCATTTGCAGGCAGCGGAGGGCAACCGCCAAAAATCCTGAAACCACTCCAGGCCAACCCTCCCCCCACAGCACCTCTGTTTTGGCGCCCGGCCCCCCCCTTTCAGGGGTCGGGTGGTGCCATCCCCCCTAGTGAGCCCGGCTGCAAACGTTGGAGGCATCTTGAGAGCCATTGGATTTTGCAAGAGTCACCATTCATTGGGTATGCAAATAAATAAACTACGTATATGTGTGTATGTGTAAAACTTTGTATCTGTTTATAAATGCATATACACAATATTTGCATACATGACTAATATGTTCGTAGAAAGGTGGGTATACTTTGCACTGTACCTATGTCAATATCATTGCTAGCCACTGGCCATTGCAAGCTATCAACGAGAATTGGTTGTTGTATGTTTCCATTCTATTGCCCTCTTGAAACCATCAGCGTCCGAAATAGATCAACTTCAGCTTTTCACCGACATAGTAACCCGCAGCCCCAACGGTAGATACTCAACCATTGACCCCAACAAATTGAGGATTTCCATGGTGTACAGAACAAATGCACTTAAGAGATCATTTGTAAGTTGATACTGGTCTCCAATCCGACAATTGTTTGCAGTTGGAATTCTGTACATGGGATGACGCGAAAGAAAACAGTCCTGGCGGTAAGTTGATGCTGGTTGATTGGCCCTCGAGGGGTTGGGAAGTGGATCCATGTGCAAGTCATGGTCGGTCCGGAGCCGGACCGCCTGCCGTCCGGGGATGGCGAAGGCGAAGACCATACCGTTTTTATCCCAGGGAGGAGGTCTTGAACAACTCAATCTATAACAATGGTTTATACTGGTTGATAATAAACCATTGTTCAATTAATGAAGAGGTTTATCCATGTTTAATAAAATGGTTTTGCTCCTGTGTTCCAGAAACCCCAAGGACTGGTATCAAAACGTACGGTTAGTCAGCAACATATGCTAGACTATTTAGGTCAAAATAACTCGTATCATTGTTCCTACTTCCAGCATGCCATCCGTGTGGCACAACAATCCTGACAGCTTTCTTGACGCCCTTAGTACTTCAGTCCCACATCAAAGGTGCAGCCACTTCGCAGCGAAACGGTTTTTTGTTGCCATCGAAGCGCGAACTCGTTGACGGCGGACAGGACGTCCGACAGGGGAAACACCTACAATCCATGGCCTGGAGATCGATGGAAGTTGAACTCAAGACAAGGGACCAGCCATGGACATGAAGGGTGAACCAATGTCAAGCAATGAGGGGAACCCCCCTAAAATGCTGGCTTTGTTGATTGCTAAATGACTTATGTAGGATGAGTTGGGGGTACATCTATTTTGAGAAACACCCAAATCAAATTCAAATACTTTCTTCCTGAAGAAGTCCTGTTATGATCATTCAAATACTTTCTTTCTGATTCATCTTTCACGCCATAGGTTCTGAGGCAGTATCAGGATAGGTCGAATTAGGATTAATGACTGATGATTGCTGGTGTACCGCAGCTCAAACCCAGGAAGCAGTATCGGATCATCAGTACCAACCAGCCAGGAATGGAGCCTTAAATCTCAAATGACTCAAATGTGCGTCCAGTGTAACAGGGACAGTCCATGGAAGCATCATATTTTCCTCGTTGGTGGTGCCATCACCAAAATATGCTAGTCAGCTGCTAGTCAATTAGACTGGTTGGGTGCTTTAACCACCCCTATGAAAAGTCAACCAACCAACCATTGTTTATGATAGGCACTGGGCACCATTAAACATGTTCAAAACCACCAACCAGTAGATGTTCATCTCCAGGGATGGTTGACAAATGAGCAAATGGCAATGGAAACCACCAGTTTCAAGGCTATCCGCAACGTCTTCGCCCTTTTTGTAAAAAAGACGTTGTGGTTAACAATTGCTGTGATGGTTATATAGTCAATCATTCTTAACCAATCTTTACGTAATAATGGGAAAAAAACATCAAACTTTGCCTTGTTCCATAAAACGATCTCCACACGACGATGTGTTCGCAGCCACCGGCGAAGGGAGGATCAGAGTGGCAAACACTTGGGGGGCCAACGTACTGGAAGTTCGTGGGGCATTCCGCTAGCACCCCCAAAGCCAAATGATGGTGCGCTACTGCGATAGTCAGGGACAGCGAGCTATTGGGCGACAACTTCCGGCTTCAAAAAGGATCAGTGTTGGTGAAGCTGGGAATCCAAGAACTTGACCAAGCAGCAGGGTTGGGCAACTGGCTTGTTTTTCGGTGTTTTTCGCTGAGTCTTTGGAACGGTCCTGAAGGGTTCCAAGCCCAGCCTACCCAGTGGATTGTCCAGCGCAAGTGGCCGTATATTCACAGCTGGGGAAGCCAATCTATGGGGACCTTGCAAAAATACTGCCACCCAATAATTAATCATCTCTACGTAGCAAAGACCCACACCAGCTGGCTGCAGTGTTTCGGGTAGCCATGAAAATAGCTAGCAGCCCTAGCAGCTTATTGTGCTATTGTTGACAAATCAACAGCTGCTCTTTCTCTCCCTCGGACGGTGAAGCTGCATGTGCTAAGAGCGGCCATGTGCTTTGCACATAGCACAGCTGAAACTGCATCACAACTATTTGATGTGATAAATTAAGCCTCTTGATGCCTCTTGACCGGTAAACCAAAACCTAGGAGATTTTTATAGGTTTTTGGGGATTATGTTTCACGGATGTTGGATTCTGTCTACCGCACTGGGTGGCTACTCATCAACCGAAAGGGGTGCAGCTCATCCCCCTTGGCAGCTAAGGCTTACCCAGTCTCGCCCTTCCAGTAGGTTCCAGGTGATTTTCAGCAAATCCAATGTACTGCTCGAGTGGCAACATGTCGACCTATTTTTCTTTCTCTGTATCTATGCATCTATCTATCTATCCATCCATCCATACATCCATCCATCCATCCATCCCAAATATGACATCATGTTTTGGATCTAAATCTTCCACACTCCCACGAGGGCTCCTCCAAACACGAGGACCCCTCAAGCAAACAGAATGCTCATGCGGGTTTGTCCAAAACCATTACCAATAGGAAAATCACAAGTTTTTCCTAAGATGCTCATCTGCTCATTGGCAATTTTCTTAGTCAGGACATTCATCTGAGCGAATTGTTGGCGACCCGCACCTGTTGGTATCACAGCAATTCCTGAATGCTGCTGTAGGGCCTGACACCTAGCTATTCCTGGATACTGGTGCCTTACATCTCTTTTGAAGGAAACAAATAGAAAATGACTCACGTGTCATTCCCTCTCCGCATATTCTTCCTCAATCATTTCCCTACTATTCCCTGTTGGCTGGTCCAGGGTCTAATGGTGGAACCATAGAATCCACTGGAAGTGTTGCAGATTATGTGCAGGACATGGTCAGAGCAGCTGGATCTTCAACTTCTCGTCCCTGAGACCGCCGCGTCTCTGCCGCAGAATTGCTTCTTCACAAAGGTGTTTCACAAGCCATAGGGAACCCCCAAAATGGCATTCAGGTTTGATCCCAATCCACGTTTGAGTGCCGAGAGGCATGTCTGAATCTTTGGATTGGAGCGGATTTGCCTCCAAAGAAAGCAACTCTCCAAATGGATTCGCATGACTTTTGTTCCATTCACCTCTGGGGTCCCGAAAATCAACAAGGTTGAATACATCTGTTAACCCGCCAATCTCCCACCAGCCCTCATGAGTACCAACCTGCATCATGATGGTTGGCTCTGCCGTTCTGGGCTGTTGTTTACACCCCAACTTTGCAAACATCCGTGCACGAGTGTGTGGATGATCTGCTTAAATGTTGCATTTCCAGTGGCCAAACAGCGACAAACAACCAATGGATGCACTGTTACAGAACATGCCGCGTAATTGCTGACTAGAGCCAAGGACAATTGCTCACAATCGTGCAAGGTGACGGATTTCCGAGCAGGGTTCATTGTAATAGTTTGTATAATCTAAGAGAATCTACGATAATCTAAGTATTAACCCATCATGGGACTCTCAACACCCACTCACTTTCATCGACCAACATTAGCCAACATTTACAATCAACGCCCATCGTCTACCAACAGTATAGAACCAAATAATTCATGCTGAACCATCATCAACCACTACGATTGAAAAGCACTAGTTGACATCATGAACCACCATTCTCAACCACTACTGACCATGAGTTAAAATGTTCATTAACCATCATTAAGCAACATTTACCATCATCAACCGTCATCATTAACCCACGACTAACCATCATTTACCATTAACAAGCATCACTAGCCAACATTGACATGCATCACCATCAAGCAAACATTAACATTCAGTCACCATCATCATATGGCAGTGGGTCAAAACCCTTAGTCCCCCTGGTTCCACTATCATTCACTATTGTTTTCCCTATTGTTGGTGGAATTCCCGCATTAGTTGGTTGGTTAACAGCTTGACCCAGCTCGCCATATATAGCTTGTATACTGCCTATTTTGTTGGCTATACCCTATTGTTAACCATTATTAATGGTTGTAACCATGGTTAATAGTGACCCATAGCCATATAGCATGATGAACTCCCGGGGCATCCTATCAAGCACCAACCACCACCCCCGGTGTCATAGCAACAGCCAGCGCCCACGCACCTCACATGAGACTGGGCTCAAAGCCATCGCGCCTGTCACAACGGCGTTGTGGTGCACGGGTGGATCAATGGCTACCATCAGCAACCAAAACCTTAAAAAAGGTAGGTTTTACCTGGTTTTACCTTCCAAAATATGGGTTATAACCTGTAAACATAATGGTTTTGGGGGGTTATGGTTGGTTGGTAGATTTTGTTTTTGCTTGAGATGGTTTTCTGGTGGGTTCAGATGGTTATCTGCATGGTGGTTGAACCACTCCTATGAAGAATATTGGTCAACCAACCATTTGATAATAACTACTAGGGAAAACACAAATGTTTGAAACCACCAAAAGGTTGTAATGATTGTTCTAATGCTTGTACCTATGGTTATAATTGTTACAATGATTATAACCATAGGTCATAACAATACCATCATTATGGCAACAGCTGGCACCATTGAAGGATGTTGTCGACTACCACCATGGACTACCACAACATCATCAGTCAATTAGCTGTTGAACTAGCACTAGTGGTTAATTGACTAGTGATAGCTTAAACAAATGGTGCAAACCGGTGGTTGATGGTGGGTTAGTAAGTTGCTTAATGATGAACTGATGATGGTGATTCACTCGTGATTAAGGATGATTAGCTGCTGGTTACCCTGTACTTCTCAATGACTACCAGGTTTTTGACTCAATTAGGGTAACTACCTAGTTTAGAACCTCAAATGCATGGCTCAATGATGATTAATGTTGTGGTAGTTACACAAACCTTAGCCTTAGACGAACCTTTTTCCCAAAAACACACACAGCAATGTGTACTTGAGTTTTTGCTATCGATTGTTGCAAATTGAAAACTTTCTAACGCATCAGCAAAGAAACTGAATAATAACATATGAATAAATCCTATCATGTGGTTGGATTAACATGATCTTTGGGAAGATGATCAGATGTTATTCTTCAGTTAACATCATTAATCCTATGAAATGATGTTATCTTTGCGTCTACCTGCACAAAGACAAGATGTGCTTCCCCTATGTAATTGGAGTACCTGGGAGGTTCACCCAGTGTAGCACGGCCGGCCTGGCGGCACTCAGGGTACCAAACACAAATAGCATCAACAAAGCCCAATTGCATAGTGGTAACTTTGGTAACTTTCATGAACTGAGTTTAACTAAAGTCTAACTATAGGAACATTTTGTAACTCACTTGATGAAGCTAAACTCAGTTTGATGAAATGATTGAGCCATTCTGAATCCTAGGCTTGAACCGGCTCGTTCCGCGTTACAAACCGTGAAACTATAGAGTTGGCCCCAGTTGCTGATAAGTATGAGTGCCGAACAACTAATTGCATTTATCCCATGGTTCATGCACGAACATATTTTTAAGTAGGTAGTTGGTGCTTGTTGAGTTCCCACTTACCATATCTCACTATAGTCTTAAACACATGTCTAAGTAATTGAGAAACTGCAAGTTGAACGAGTCAGTAATCCGAAAGGAATGAGTTCATAGGATGACAGTTGTTCGGACGCCATAGGATGAGGTAGATACAACCTAGCTAAAAGGTTTGTCAATGAACACATTTACTGCCTTGGGGACCGTTCCGTATGCCGCAGTTGATGAGTATAAAATCAAAGTAGCTGGTTGACGATTTCAGGGTTCGTCGCTGCCAGCGGCTATCTGACTACGAGCCCCTGGTTGTAGATTTTGTGGATCAATGATTGAGGCTTTGGTTGATGCCAGCCAGGAGCAGTGTATGACCAACAATAACGAAGGGAAGTGACCACCCCACAGTTCCAAGGCAACTCACGACAATTCTCAATTGATTCTAGTACATGTTTTCAATGTGGAAGTGTGCGTACATGAACATAGATAGATACAACCAGTATGCTGCATGATGCTGCATGCATGCAAAGTTGCATGTGGCCGTGGGTCAAAAGTGTGTACCCCTGGTTCCCCTATAGTTAACCATTCTTTTCCCTATAGCTTTGTTGGTTATTATCCCATTGTCCCATTATCCCATATTATCCCATTTGTTGGTTAGTATCCCATAATGGTATTATATTCCCTAGAGCTTTGTTGGTTGACCCCTATAGTTAACCATTGTTATCCCCCATGATTGGTTGGTTCATATTGACCCATAGCCATGTGTCATCAAAGCACCTCATCAACAATTAACCGTTTTCCTCCGCCAGTGCTTGATGGCACCTCCAAGCTTTTGGTGCCGCCTCTGGCAGGGCTTCATGCGCTGCATAGTCCCTGAGTTTCTTAGATGAATATGCTAGCAATAAGCACAACTGTATCATATGGGACAATAATCACTCAATATTTACAATTAGCTAACTGTGTATAACTAGCCTATGCTAGCTGTTAGAATATATATATATATATTCACAAAGGTTAATAATGATCATTTACTAAGAGCATATTTCGGATAACTATGGGAAATTCAGATTACAGTAAGCCATTTCATCTTTGAATGACAAGTTATTTATGATACACTTGGGGTGTGGTGTATTGGTAGGGGTCCCCCACGAACTACGTATTAGCACATGAATGGTTGTAAACACAGGGCTGGAGGGGAAGGATTCAAAACCAAAAATGTTTGTCAATGTGAATCATCCGGTTTCCCCTGCGATTATCAACAAGCAAATTTAGCAATTGTTGCATCTTCTGAGAGACCATGACTTTCGCTACTCAAAAGGACTTTACGTCCTCAGATTCGTTGAGCTTTATAGGTAGAGACTTTGATTTCCAATTGGCTCATGGGAATTCATCCCCCATTGGGCCAGAATTTCCTATGTAATGCATCAGCGCAAATATTCCCACGTAGTCCCAATAAACCAGCATTTCTGGGAGGAAAAGTTCTTGCAGAAGGGAGCAAACCTCACCTGATCACACTAGCCAATTTCTGTGTATCCACAGAGAAACGGCAGAGAGGGCTGACTTCTACCCATGCTTGGACGTGCCGCTGGGGTTATACCTGGGGTTAAAAACCCTACCAAGTAGCTGAACGAACCCCTAGAACCATGGTTAATAACCAGTCACTAAGTGGGAATGCACGTTCAAGTAGTTGAAATAGACTTGGGCCGCCGAACCACCCAGGCACATGGCTGACGAAATCATGACAGGCGATTGACTGTGTTTGCCGTCTCAACATGGTGTCCCAACATAGTCGCTTCACCACAATCACTGCTCCTGCGGGTCAGTAGAACCGAGGAGACCGGGACGAACCCCTTGGATCCCAATGACAGATTCAGCTGCAACATCCATGATTTTTGAGATTATGCCTGGTTAGTCGGTTATGTTTATTGATGGTCAACCAACCATCATTCAAGCATATCTAAATAATGAAAAACTATGGCAGGACGCAACATTCCGCTGATGTCTTTGCCATTCACGCGCAATCTATCGAGCAAAGCCATGTATGCACGCATCAATCCAACCACACATTCACCATTACATGGCTATGGGTCAAAACCCGGTACCCCTGGTTCCCATCATTAACCATTGTTTTCCCTATCATTGTTGCTTAATATTGTTGGTTAGTATTGACCCATACCCACATTGACCGCCAAATTCACTGCTACTACCACAACGCCTCAAAGGCATCGCTCCGATCGGGGCTGCGAACAGCAGGCGATCTGCGGCAGTTTTGGCTCAACTTGTTGGCAAATCCATGGGGAAACCCAGGGGGCAACATGGTGGTTTCTCATGTCATAGGGGACCCCCCAAATCATCCAATGTTCATCGCTTACAGTAATAAACCGTCCGTTTTTAGGGGTTCCCTATGTTGAGAAACCCGCTGACATGGCGAAACTCACCATTTCATGGGGTACCTGGCCACACGACTGTGCAACCCACGAGTTGAGGTGACCAGTGGCTTCCATGGTGGACAACAGCAAGCAGGGGCATGACCAAGAGATTGGGAAAACGGGTGAAGAACACAGGGATATCAATACCATGGGACTACAGCGTGCACCTGACAGAACATGAAGTTGACTATACCCTCATGAAACACCATCAATGACCATTAACCACCATCAAATCACTATTTACCAGCAATGGTGCAATTTCTTCGGGTGGCCTGCTTGGAGTATATTTTTCCAAACCTTCTAGGAAGTAACACGTCTACCGTGAAGCAACCTCTGCGCCAGTTCCGGCATGCCAAGTGGGGGAACCTCCATGATCCAAACCTGGTGGATTTGCTGGTGGATTTGAGGCTAGACCTAGCAACCTGGGATACCAATCGAGTCATGCGTCTATCCCCAGCTGGGACCGCAAGACAAAGCTGCTCAATTGGTTTGAGCGATTTCTCAGCGGTACTCCCCTTCAACCGTCATCATCCATCATCTGGACAACGATTTTTGAACAAACACATACTGGCATCGCAGTCATTACCATGGTTAATGCTTGTCAGTAGGGGCTAGCAAGCATGAAGATGGATATACCAACTATATAATATGTATGGCTATTTGCTATGGGTCACTACCAACTATACCAAGTATAATATCCGACTATAGTTGGTTAGTAATGGTTGGATGGTAACATGGCTATTGGTCATAGCCCAACATCAAAACAATGCATGGATGATCCTGACAGTATGAGTGTGGTCATGATGTGCTCATCAGCTGTTGAGTTAAAGATGCAGTTTCACGCCCAAAGATCTGGTCACATGCCCAACTTGGGACTCAAAGCGATGAGGTACCGAAGGACTCGCTTGCATCCGCACCGACTTTAGGCCTGGCCATTTTTGAGCATCCAGCCATCACAGACATCACCAAAACCTATGGAGCTCAACTTTATTGAAAACTTCCCATGTTGATCCATAGTGAGCCAACCTGAACGACCAACTGGATCCTTGGACCACAGCGCAGCCGCAGCAGCTCCCAGCCTACCCCTGGCACTTGGAGAGCCCCAGGCCTTTTTTCATGGCAGGTCCAGCCCACGAGACTATGAGAACGCCCCCCATTTTTGGACACTGAAATTTCACCCTCACCAAACACAACACAGGTCCTGGATGATGGTGGTGGCATGATGCTGGTGGTGGCATGATGACAGCAATACCCCTGTTGACAGTCAGTCTTGTAATGTCTTATATCAATATTTGTGCAGCACCTATCTTAGTCAGCAGAAACAATATCCCATCTACCCTTGAAACTGGGAGCGGTTTACTAGCATGTGGTGTGGGCAGGGTGCCAAGCTCCTACGCTCTCCCAAATATGAACTGATTTTCTGCCACTGCATCAATCAATGGATGAGCTCTAGATCGCGACGCCGTGACACCCGCCAGAGAAAACACCACACGAAAATATGGTGGATCAGGTTTGCATATTGTCGGGGTGTGCATTCTTAGCGCTTAAAAACAATACATGGAAACATCAAAGAATGCAGCCATGAAGGGCCCCCGCAATGAGATTCAAATGTCATGAATTTTTTCAAATATGTGACAGCATCGATTTGCCAACCCATCCGCCTCTAATCTTATTTGCGAAGAACGGGGTTAAGGTAGCCTAAAAGCATTGTTTCATGCCAAGATTGCAATGCCTTGGAACCGACAAGGCCACGCATGACTACAGGTGGTCAAACCAATGGTTAGGATCGCGTTCAATATGCATAGGAAAATTTTGGGCCACGGCACTGCGCTTGCCAACAGATCTATGTCTTCTCTAGACTTGGAAAAACAATCGAAATCATGCCTGCACGCTGTTAGTGATGCTGTTTCAACAGCATTCTCGAAATAAAAGGAATAAGGTGATGACCGGCAGGGATGAATGCTGGCAGAGCACGCGCCACCTTCGCTATGTGCTTTAGGGGGCAAACAATCATCTGATTGGCAACGGACGGGTCAATCAAAAGTAAACTGAAACCACCTGCGTTCTCTGCATTAAGTGAAGCGAAAAAAATGGCACTTTGGCTATGTGATTTTTTTGGATAAATATTTTCCTTCGCAACACAAAGGCCAAAAAACCGGCAAACTCAAGGCTGCCACAAAAATATTGATGGCCGCTTTAGTCATGCGCTTAGAAATCAAAAAATGCTAAGAACGTCACCAAACTATTTGTAGCATCTGAGTGATGGGGGTTCTGTATGAGGGGGGTTTTTGAAGAAAATTTTATATAGATTTTTGAAATTTTATATAGATTTTTTGAATTTATATAGATTTTTTAAATTTTATATAGATTTTTTAAATTTTAT
>VSDK01006579.1:240437-254349 GCA_009767595.1 Symbiodinium kawagutii | reverse complement strand
TGTGCAGATGATTTTCGATGAGGTTCCAGAGAGGATTCCCGTGCACCTGGTGAGAGGTTCTAGAGGGTTGCGGTGCAGATGATAGTCGGTGAGGTTCCAGAGAGGGTTCCCGTGCACCTGGTGAGAGGTTCTGGAAGGTTGCTGTGCAGATGATAGTCGATGAGGTTCCAGAGAGGATTCCCGTGCACCTGGTGAGAGGTTCTGGAAGGTTGCGTTTGAGATGATAATCAATGATGTTCTAGAGGGTTCCAGTGCATCTGGTCAGCATTAGTTAATTGGTAAATTAATCAATTTGAGATGAACAAATGTTGTTAATTAATGAAAGAAATCGCTAAATTAACTAATAAAATCAATCAAGTGATAATTACATAATATTTGAATTTCGGAATTTCGGCTTCAGACTCTAAGTGTTTCAAACAGACTTGAAACAGTAAAAAAATTCAAACCCAAAAAAAAATTTGTATTATTTAGGGGTGTTTAGTTGCATGATCACGGGACCGAAGATTAAAAGTAAATCACGAATTCATTAACGAAGATTAAAAAAATCAAAAAAATCAATGATTTTTCAAATTTTTTAGTACTATTTTGGGGGGCTTTATTAATCCGGGGCTCAGATTATGTATGATGGATGTAGACATAAGTATGTATCTGATACATACATATGCGCAATTGTGTTTATATATATACATCCACATATGGATGTGAAGTATGTATATCTGCATTTGCTTTGTTTGGATGTGTTGACAGATATGTATACATCTATTTACATATATACAGTTCATTTATTTGTATATATGTCAATCTTACATACACATGGTGGTTTCTCAAAATAGGACCCCTTCCAAAGTTATGATTGGTGTTTTACTATAGACGGTTTATGTTGAGTGCTTTGGGGGGTCCCCTATTTTGAGAAACACCTATCTATTTACATATATATTATATATTTATGTATGACTATCATTTCTATCTGTGTATATGGGTAAGAATAAGTAAAAACATACGTCTATGCACCAATTGGATAGGTATGACCTACAGCAGCTACAGGTCTGTAGATGGGAGTATTTCCGTGTGGCATTCACATTATACACATTCGTGCACGTGATATACAAGTTGCATTTATCTCTCCGTGGCCCCATGTCGTCTGTTCCCTCGGAACCCTCCATCCCAAGACTCCACACGGCGGCAGGACACATGTGCGGCCCAGGATGGTCAATGGTGAGGCTTGCCGATCTCGCATGATTGTTTTTTCCTTGCCTGCCCACAATGGTGAAGAAGGATTGATGATAATCAATCATAACTCATACTGGCTCATATTGGTTAGTTGATGGCTAATATTCAATATGATGATATCAATACCATGATACTAGTTTGTCATGGTTGATGCTGGGTTATTATCACCTATGTTCGATACGATGCTAAATCGTGATCATGGAAAACAACTGTTGAGAATGATCTGGTTGATCATCAGTTGCAATACCGGCTGCTGCTAAGAAAAGGATCATTAACAGATGGTAGTGATGCAAGATCCATACAACAACGACAAACCGTTCTCCAAATATATCAAACATAGCTTGTGATTTCGCTTTGAATGTGGCTGAACTTTTTCTCAGATTTTGCATGAACCTCTGTTACTCATTGCTTACTCACCATCAACCATCATTATTTGCTATCAGACATTATCATCATTTGCCACTGTCAACCTACCTCAAAGTATGTGATTTCGCAGTTCACCAACCATTTCCAAACATTTGTTTAGCAGATGAGTCTGCACTTAGAACAAGGCAATGATGGTCGAAAATTGGACACCTTAAGCTTGGGATGAAAGTGAAAAATCACATGGTATGATTGATCTGACCCGAAGAAGAAGATGTCGAAGCCGAACACGGGCGAAGCAGCAAGTCTGAAAGCGGGGCTTTTGGCACGGGAGTTTGAAGGCTTCTTGGGTTCAGGGTGCGGCCTCATTTTCAGGTTCATGACCTCGACTTTTTGTTTAACGTCGGGCCTGGGGATTTTTTTGCGGCCAACTCTCCAGTCAGAACATAGGAAGTAGTCGTATGATGTCGTATTGCTAATTTGTTCGTATGTTGGTGAGTATGTAGTGTATGTGTTAGTGCAGTGTAATCCAATGCAATACCGTGTAAAGTAATGTAATGTAAGTGCAATGCAGTACAGAACCATGTCATGTAATTCATGGAATGGAATGGCATGCAATGCAATGTCACGCAATGTAGTAGTGCATGCGTGTGTGTATATGTACCTGGACGCATACATAGACATCTCCATCTGCACATCACACGCATGGTTGCAATTGGACTCACACGCGCATGTATGTATATATTATATATGTACTACACATGCAGAGGTTGAGTAGTCTTCACTTGAGGCCTCAGAAGAAGCAACCTGAACAGACAGTCGTCCCAGACGTTGGTTTGCGCCCACACGTGTATCCATATGGGTGTTTCTCAAAATAGGGGACCCCCCAAATCATCTTAACCCTTTACAGTAGTAGGTGATGGATTCTGATTCTTCGTGACTAAATTCGGAATTATTCGCTGTTGCGAATGTTACAGTTGGTGGTATACAGGAGTTTGCGAATCATCATAAATCACGATTGGCCATGACTAATCTCGATGAACCATCATTGACCAATATATTCAGTAGATTTCCCATTATTAATCGGTCACTCTGAACTAATCATTAATTAACCATCACGAGCAAACCCCTATTATTTAGCATCTATTAACCATTACGAAACATCTATTAAGAACCAGGATTAGTGGTAGATTCTCATCAAGATTTCATCAAGATTTACCACCATTGGTTTCCCGTAGCTGGTGATTTACGATTAAGATCATAGGGGTTTAATTAACTACTGAATCTACCATCAGCCACCAACCATTATTGACGTTCATTAACCATCTATTGACCATCAAGTAATCATCAATCAACGGTGAACCATCAGTTAGCCACTAGTTAGCCACTGGTGAACCACTGTTGACCACCAATCAACCATTACTAGCCACTGGTGAACCACTAGTTCGCCACTATGAACGACCACAAAACGGTTGCCATCATTCCTCGCAGGCTGCAGCTGCAGTGCCGGGCCTGCCACTGGCTCAGAACCGGTGTCCCAGATTGCCCGGCTGTTCATGATGGATTCAAAAGAATGGAAATCACTACAAATGATGAACATCTAGATCTATATGACTAGTGATATATACGTAAGAATATTCATACAGATCACCTTTAAAGACTGTTTACGACCAGTGTCGCATGTATATATACATATATGTATATACTTATATATAAATTTGGATCGATTTATGATTTGCCCAGTCTTCATATTTGTATTTACATAATTGCCACAAGCATGAAATCACTACCGCTGTTAATGACCAGTTGTATAGCTACACATTAATGGTTAGTACTCGTATATGAATTATCAAAAGTGGCTATTGTGAAGCACGATAGAAGTCCTGGTGTTCATGTTTGACGTTATGAAATCACTGGCCCATAAATAAGAATGTCCAATCACTTCCCTATCATTGGCCTTATGCCTTTTATTTGATTCCAGTATCAACTATGATTCTCTCAATTTAACCCATAACTAGGCATTATTGACCATGGTTGAACATCATTGTAGAAGCATCATAGCTGCCATGACCTTTACATACCTTTAGGTGCCATTGCCTTTCAAACATTGATGAAGCAATATATATATATATATATATAGTGATCATAAACACCATTCGGAGTATCCGTTGGTTGTACAATGACACGCGCATCAACTGCATGTGCTGTGTGTGACGCAGTCTCTTCCTTGATCCTGTGTTGTTTTGCCCATGAACTTCTTCCTTTGTGCAAAACCATTTTGGCAATCGCTGATGATGATTGTATCATTCTCACGAACCACTATCAGAGTCATCATTGTTACCATTGTCAAGATTAACGTAGTTTTAGATTTTCATTATGACCTTCAATTTCATGGTTGTGACCCTGTCGTTTCTCATTGCTTTATGGCTGCGGGTCAATACCTTGTACCTCTTCACATCCAGCCATCGGCTAGTTGTCAGCTCAACCAGCAGCGTGACGGTGAAATCAAGTGATTGATATTTTGGGACCGTTAGTGCGTGGGATCACCCAAATTGTGCCTACAACCAATATTTGTATTCAAGCATTGTTTCAACAACAGGACAAGGATGTAAACATATACAAGTAGAGTATTTGCCTAATAGCACCATCCTTCATCAATTATTTATCATAAAGACAATTTGATGGCAGTATCAATGATGGTATATATTAAGTATCGTTGACCGTTGTCAGCGACGAACCAATCAACTACTGTTAACAATCATCAAAAACCTATATTAACCATTATCACCTATCAGAATTAACCCATGGTTATAAAACAAGCATCAATGCTCTTAGATGGCTGACCAACCAGTATCATTCACCAGTATACATCGTATGGATTGCGGGTCTGTCACCTTTCCACGATCAACTCGGCCGAGAATAGTAACCATCCTCGGCCGTCCGAAAATAAGACAGTGTTGATGACTGGTTGGTGGTTTGATTGACATTTTTTACTTTTATGAATAGTTGTGAACCAATGGTTGGTTGACAAGCACATTTGTCATAGGGGTGGTTCAACCACCAACAGGAAGAGTATTGATTACCAAACATCGACTCATCATCAACCCTGCTGTTGGTATCTCCAATATTCACCAGTTAAGACTCATCAACCATGGTCACTATATTCACTATGAAGAACAATTGCTATCCACTATCAACCAGTTCACCATCTTCACTTAAGATGTTACAGATATGATATGAGCCAGTGCTATAAGATGCTACAGATATGAACCAGTGCTAGCCATCATCACTCGTGATAAGCCTATCATCAATAGCCACCATGAACCACCATGAGCAGCAACCCATGAACCAATGCAAACTATCATCAAACAAGAAAAACAAACCATAAGCATTAGCCTCAAGTTCGTACTACCATAATACAAACCATCCTCAACCAAGAAGAACAAACCATAATGATCACATTCTGGTAGTCCCTAACCTGGAAGTCAGAAATCACCATGTTCAATAGGTAAAATCAACTATTTCTGTGACATATTTTTCCATGTCACCAGATTAGTTTACCAGAATGTAGCCATGATTGACCTTTACCAATTCACCCACCATAGACCAGCATCGCCACTATTAAGGAGGACCGTATAAGTTAGATGTATAGCTAAATTGGTTTGTAATTAGATGACCTGATTAACCATATCATTGCTTAGTAATTAGTGATTGCATTGTTAGCCATAACATCCATAACCATGATTAATTACCTCCTTGACCCACCATGATTAACCATAACCTCAATGCTTGAGCTCCTTACAACTGCACCGCCTCAGGAACCCTTCAGCACCACTCGCCGGAAACGCTGCGACTCAGGTGCCCCGCAAACTGCGCACTCGCTGGGATGGTTGGTGCATGGTGAATTGGTGAGAAATCTTGGGATGTCAATGGTCTCTTGGTTAGATGGTTTTTGCCCTAAAAATCTCGGGGTGGTTGACAGTGACAGGTGACAAGGCGATAAATGATGATACACGAGTGTTCTCGATCACCATCAGGGGCCACAGTGATGGTGGTTCACTAAAAAAATCATCACTTATATTTCATGATGGTTTATCTATATATATATATATATATATGTAGGATACCAGTGGTAAACTGATTCAATCACTACCATAAATGATAAAAAAGATAAGATAGCTTTCAAAAATAGCAGATACTACTTAATTGATATATGTTCACATATACAATGTATATATATATATATAGATATATTTACATATACACATTTATATATATATATATATTATATTGAACAAAATATTTATAAATTATATACATATACATAAATTTTCAGACCACAAAAACTGAGTTATTGATCTGCCACTTCTACCTCTGCCAGGCCCTTGTGGGCCCCGGAACGGTCCAGGCGGAACTGATGGTGCCCCCTGACGGATCCCCCGTTGTGATCGGTTCGCGTGGCTGGAAAATCGAACCCCGTTCCCGGTAAGTCATCTACTCTAATGATCTTAAATGGTGGATCAATATTAACCAACCAACCAACCAATGGTTAATGGATAATAACCAACCAATTTCATGATGGATAATAACCAACCAATTTCATGGGGAAAACAAGGATTAATGATGGGTCAATATTAACCAACTAATGGTTTAACTAGCTGGTTTAGCTGGTTAATGATAGGGGATAACAACTAGCAACTATAGAGATATACCAGCTATATATGGCGAGCTGGGTCAAGCAGTTAACCAACCGATTTCATGGGGAATAATGACCACCGATAATAAGGGAAACAATGGCCAATAGTGGGGGAACCAGGGGTACGGGATTTTGACCCACAGCCAAATAGGGGACCCCCAAAAATGGTTGGTTTATTGCTAGAAATGATAAACATGGATGATTCAGGGGTACCCCTATTTTGAGAAACACCTAAATGGTGGATTCTCCATTGCAATCTTAGGTTACTAAAGTTACTTTAATGGTGATTTCTTGAAATTGGGGACACCAAAAATGGTGGATTTGTTGATCAACAATGATTGATATGAGATGATTTGGGGGTACCCCTATTCTAAGAAACCACCAAATGATCCTGAAATGGTGGATTTTCCATTGCTATTTAGATTATCAGAGGGTGATGACATTGAAGTTGTGAGTGTTTCTACGTGACAATGGGCAATCAGAAATCTCGGGGAGATGCAATCCAACCAACAGAAGACTTTTTACGGCAAACATCTTTTGTATTGGGCACACCATCAGTGGGCATTCTGCGTCACCACATCCAGGACACCTGTAGGATCCATAGAATTTGATCTACAGTCAGAAAGGGAGGCTGTTTTTTGTGGTCCTTGTTGCTGGTGTTGCTGCCAAAGTAATAGAAGTAGCAGTAGATAGCACTGGTATTAGTAGCCCCAGAAGTAACTAACGTTGTCATCATTTCATGTTATTGTTGTGGCGACGCTCCACTGGTTAGTCGTTCTAAAGATCCTTTTACTCTGCCAAATTGGGATCGTTGGTTTCCCAATGATTGGTTGATTTGTGGTCACAGTTGGTTGATTCACTGATATTCTTACGAATGGTTGAAACCATCAACCAGTAATGAATCAACCACCTGTAATCACCAACCAGCTGAAACAGGGGTTCCAAAGATGGTTGAAAGCACCAACCAGTAATGCTCCATCTTGTCGCAATCGGACTTTCCAAAACCATTGATGGATCCCGGTTCCTTGAAGTCCTGGTCAGGCATCGCCGGGTCTTGCCACCGGAACAGCCACCGGTCAGTCTCTGGAGGCGAAACGTGTTGGGAGGCTTTCAGGCAGACGTGAGCAATGAACATATGGAATTGATGTGTTTGGCCAGAGGGCCTGCAGTCAGATGGAAAGATGATTTGCAGTCTATCATCATTTTGGTACAGATTTTAGAAAAAAAACTCTGTAGATCCCAGTAGATCATGGATGGATCCCACTAATGTACAACATCTTAGAGCCCTCAATGGAGGATCCATCGCTGGGAAAGGTGAAGCAGAAAGCAGTTGGAGGATGTATGCGGGTGCCTGGAGCCGAATACGGAGTCATTGGCAATCATGAAAATTCATGAAAATGTAGGTTTTCGTGTCTTTTTTTAAGTTTCGACACTTATATTTTGCCACAGCCTGTAGTTACAATAGAAGCCAACCTATAGTAAGGACCCCCGAACTGGTGATCAAAACAAGTTTCTTAACGATGATTCCGGGGGTGTTCCAGCTGTCGCCTTGGTCTCGCGAAGGGAGTCCTTACCTTCCGCCCGGTCAGGGCGGAGCAACTGGGTCGCTGGGTCTGGCCTCTGGAACTGCCCAAAAGACTTCGGAGGTCTCTCACCGTGGATGTTTGGAGGGTTCCAGGTGGACTTGTTGGAAATGAACATCTGGAAATTCTGATTCAGGCAGCCGACCTGTAGTCAGATGGAATCAAGAAGTGTGTTGTGGTGTTGATTTGTGAATAGCATCGTAAATGAAACAGCACATAGAATGAACAACTAATTATACCAATTGGTGAGATTGATGTTTGGAAGCTTGCAGGAAGTTCCAGGTAGTCTTGCTAGAATTGAGCATCTGATATACTGTCAAACATTTTAAATGAACATAGATAAGTCGATAGCTAGATAGATGGATAGATTGATAGATAGATTGGTAGCGTTGCAATCTTGCTATCCCTTCATTGGACTAGATGTATGTGCCTGTATCCTCATTGAGGAACGCAGATAGTTGGAATCACCCAAGGCTTCAATAGTCATGGGGGAGCAGCCACATGCGGGAACCGGCTAGTGAAAGCCACTGAAGGCATCTACGGCATTGTGACCAGAAGTGGTTTATGCTGTAGACCATTGGTCACCAGAACCACAACACTAGATTTGTTCCAGGGGAAATCAGGGCTACAACCTGTCCCCTGCCCGCTTTGCGAATGCCTCTGATTTCAAGAGAACTGATGAACAAAGAGCCGGTCAAAACATGGAACGGAACAAACACGAAAAAACATCAATATAGTCCTTAAACTTTTTGGGGTAATTAGAGTACACCATTGATGGGCACATGGTGTGAAGACATCACCATGTATATCACTCCAGAAGTTGTTGCGTAAGCGTACCCAATTCATGAGCACACTGACCAAAGAGTGGCCATGGGCATGAAGGTGTTTGAATACGGGTAGACACGAAAGGTCCACTCGTTGCAGTTGTCAATTGTGTTTTTGTTTTTTTTCTGCTGGTTCTGCTTTCTGTTATTGTTGTGGTCATTGTTGCTGTCGTTGCAGTGCCATGCAACAGTCCAGCAGACCTAGGCCCGATGCTTTACCAAGCTTTGTCTTGTCCGGTCATATCTTCAAAAAAAAACTGGTTGGATCCCGGTGCATCCTCAACTGTCTCGTCAGGGCGGAGCAACTGGGTCGCTGGGTCTGGCCACTGGAACTGCCCAAAAGTCTTCGGAGGCCTCTCACCGTGGATGTTTGGAGGGTTCCAGGTGGACTTGTTGGAAATGAACATCTGGAAATTCTGATTCAGGCAGCCGACCTGTAGTCAGATGGAATCAAGAAGTATGTTGTGGTGTTGATTTGTGAATTTCATCGTAAATGAAGCAACACATAGAATGGACAATCAATTGATGAGATTGATGAATGTAATAAAAGGTTGGACGATAGGCACAGTGATAGATAGAGCAGAAATGGAAGTATACTAGTTAGAATGGAACAGATTAGATGAGATTAGATTAGAGACTTTTTCTCAGACTATATAGATACTGTCCGATTAGCATTCTTATAAGCATTAGATAGCTGCATAGAGAAAGATGAGATGCGGCCATAAGTTTTACAACGGGACACCGCTAATTTGTGGGTACACCGGGCATGAACACACCCATTCGGGACAAACAATTAGCTGCACCCAAAAGAGGCTAGTCATGTTGTTGTACTATGATGTATTTCGTTCTTACTAGAAGATGCAATGATTCAATGGTCCAGTGGCCAAACTCTTTCATGTGGCATCTGGGTTTGGGCTGGCAGTGTCCCAATCTGAGCATCGAACAACTTGGTTGGATCCCGTTTCTTCCTTAACTGCCTTGTCAGGGCGGAGCAACTGCGTCGCTGGGTCTGGCCACTGGAACTGCCGAAAAGACTTCGGAGGCCTCTCAACGTTGATGTTTGGAAGCTTGCAGCATGTTCCAGGTTGATTTGCTGGAGTTGAACATCTGATGTCATAGAGAACGCCATCGATAGATAGATAGATCGATAGATCGATAGATCGATAGATCGATAAATAGATAGATAGATTGATTGATTGATCGATTGATTGATTTATTGATTTGTATAAGTTGTGTAAACTCGTGAACTTCGTGAACTATGTCACTGGACTACTTGTGTGTGAAGGTATTCTGATTGAGGCTTTCTAATAATTGGAATCACCCAAGGCTTCAATAGTCATGGAGGAGCAGCCACCATGCGGGAACCAGCTAGTGAAAGCCACTGAAGGCATCTACTTCATTGTGACCAAAAGTGGTTTATGCTGTAGACCATTGGTCACCAGAACCACAACACTAGATTTGTTCCAGGGGAAATCAGGGCTACAACCTGTCCCCTGCCCGCTTTGCGAATGCCTCTGATTTCAAGAGAACTGATGAACAAAGAGCCGGTCAAAACATGGAACGGAACAAACACGAAAAAACATCAATATAGTCCTTAAACTTTTTGGGGTAATTAGAGTACACCATTGATGGGCACATGGTGTGAAGACATCACCATGTGCATCACTCCAGAAGTTGTTGCGTAAGCGTACCCAATTCATGAGCACAATGACCAAAGAGTGGCCATGGGCATGAAGGTGTTTGAATACGGGTACACACAAAAGGGCCAGTGGTTGCAGTTGTCAATTGTGTTTTTGTTTTTTTTCTGCTGCTGGTTCTGCTTTCTGTTATTGTTGTGGTCATTGTTGCTGCTGTTGCAGTGCCACGCAACAGTCCAGCAGACCTAGGCCCGATGCTTTACCAAGCTTTATTTCGTCCGGTCATATCTTCGAAAAAAAACTGGTTGGATCCCGGTGCATCCTCAACTGTCTCGTCAGGGCGGAGCAACTGGGTCGCTGGGTCTGGCCACTGGAACTGCCCAAAAGTCTTCGGAGGCCTCTCACCGTGGATGTTTGGAGGGTTCCAGGTGGACTTGTTGGAAATGAACATCTGGAAATTCTGATTCAGGCAGCCGACCTGTAGTCAGATGGAATCAAGAAGTATGTTGTGGTGTTGATGTGTGAATAGCATCGTAAATGAAGCAACACATGGAATGAAGAATGAACTGATGAATGCAATAGGAGAAGGAATTAATGATACATGGGATGATTGGATGATAGGCACTGTGATAGATACATCAGAAATGGAAATATATGAGATGATATAGGATTGATTGATTGATTGATTCGATTAGATGAGATTAGATCAGGGAGATTTGTTAAGACTAGATACAATAAGATTAGGATACTTAATATTTTAACAGACAGATGAGATGCGGTCATAAATCTTACAACGGGACACCACTAATTTGTGGGTACACCAGGCATGAACACACCCATTGGGGACAAAATCTTAACTACACCCAAAAGGGGCCTGTCATGTTGTTGTATTATGTTGTATTTCGTTCTTACTAGAAGATGCAATGATTCAATGTTCCAGTGGCCAAACTCTTTCATGTGGCATCTGGGTTTGGGCTGGCAGGGTCCCAATCTGAGCATCGAAAAACCTGGTTGGATCCCGTTTCTTCCTTAACTGCCTTGTCAGGGCGGAGCAACTGCGTCGCTGGGTCTGGCCACTGGAACTGCCCAAAAGACTTCGGAGGCCTTTCAACGTGGATGTCTGGAAACTTGCAGGAAGTTCCAGGTTGATTTGCTGGAGTTGATCATGTGATGTTTAATTCAAAAGAAATCAAAAGAACATAGGTAGACAGCTAGATTGATTGATACGTAGATGGATGGATAGATAGATAGGTCGATGGTTGATGGATGGATTGATTGATCGATGGATTGATTGATTGATTGATTGACATAAGTTTCAAACTCGTCAACCATATCATTAGACTACTTGTGTGTGAAGGCATTCTAGTTGAGGCTTTCTAATAATTGAAATCGCCCGAGGCTTCAATAGTCATGGAGGAACAGCCACTCAAGGATCTACAGCATTGTCACCAAAAGTGGTTCATGCTTTAGACCCTTGGCCACCAGAACCACAACACGATATTTCTGGAGACTTCGGAGGCCTCTCACCGTGGATGTTTGGAGGGTTCCAGGTGGCTTGTTGGAAATGAACATCTGGAAATTCTGATTCAGGCAGCCGACCTGTCGTCAGATGGAATCAAGAAATGTATTGTGGTGTTGATTTGTGAATAGCATCGTAAATGAAACACCACAGAGAATTAAACATGCTTTGATGATTTTGATGAATGTAACAAAATGATATGAAAGAATAAGATGATGATAGATAGGATGGTTGGATGATAGGCGCATTGATAGGTAGAGCAGAAAGGGAAATATACTAGTTAGAATGGAACAGATTAGATCAGATTAGATTAGAGACACGAGACTATGTATAGGTACTAAATTTTACAACGGGACACCACTAATTTGTGGGTACACCGGGCATGAGCACACCCATTGGGGACAAAATCTTAACTACACCCAAAAGGGGCCTGTCATGTTGTTGTATTATGTTGTATTTCGTTCTTACTAGAAGATGCAATGATTCAATGTTCCAGTGGCCAAACTCTTTCATGTGGCATCTGGGTTTGGGCTGGCAGGGTCCCAATCTGAGCATCGAAAAACCTGGTTGGATCCCGTTTCTTCCTTAACTGCCTTGTTAGGGCGGAGCAACTGCGTCGCTGGGTCTGGCCACTGGAACTGCCCAAAAGACTTCGGAGGCCTTTCAACGTAGATGTCTGGAAACTTGCAGGAAGTTCCAGGTTGATTTGCTGGAGTTGATCATGTGATGTTTAATTCAAAAGAAATCAAAAGAACATAGGTAGACAGCTAGATTGATTGATACGTAGATGGATGTATAGATAGATAGGTCGATGGTTGATGGATGGATTGATTGATCGATGGATTGATTGATTGATTGATTGACATAAGTTTCAAACTCGTCAACCATATCATTAGACTACTTGTGTGTGAAGGCATTCTAGTTGAGGCTTTCTAATAATTGAAATCGCCCGAGGCTTCAATAGTCATGGAGGAACAGCCACTCAAGGATCTACAGCATTGTCACCAAAAGTGGTTCATGCTTTAGACCCTTGGCCACCAGAACCACAACACGAGATTTTTTCGAGGGGAAATTGCAGCTACAATCTGTTGATGGTCTCCAGTTTAGATTGCCACAGAGTTACTGAGAACAGAACAAGGAAACAAACCTGTCTGCTGCCCGCTTTGCATATGCTTCTGATTGCAGCACCAAGGGTAGCACGAGAACGTATAAACGAAGAGGCGATCAAGTCATGGCACGGAACAGACACGAAAGAATTTCAATAGAAACCGTGAGTTTGTTTTGGGGGGGAGAGTGCACCATTGATGGGCACATGGTGTGAAGACATCACCATGTGCATCACTCCAGAAGTTGTTGCGTAAGCGTACCCAATTCATGAGCACAATGACCAAAGTGGCCATGGGCATGAAGGTGATTGAATACGGGTACACACAAAAGGGCCAGTGGTTGCAGTTGTCAATTGTGTTTTTGTTTTTTTTGCTGCTGGTTCTGCTTTCTGTTATTGTTGTGGTAATTGTTGCTGCTGTTGCAGTGCCACGCAACAGTCCAGCAGACCTAGGCCCAATGCTTTACCAAGCTTTATCTTGTCCGGTCATATCTTCGAAAAAAAAACTGGTTGGATCCCGTTTCTTCACTAATTGCCTTGTCAGGCGGGAGCAACTGGGTCGCTGGGTCTGGCCACTGGAACTGCCCAAAAGTCTTCGGAGGCCTCTCACCGTGGATGTTTGGAGGGTTCCAGGTGGACTTGTTGGAAATGAACATCTGGAAATTCTGATTCAGGCAGCCGACCTGTCGTCAGATGGAATCAAGAAGTGTGTTGTGGTGTTGATGTGTGAATAGCATCGGAAATGAAGCAACACATGGAATAAAGAATGAACTGATGAATGTGCTAGGAGAAGGAAAGAATGATACATGGGATGATTGGATGATAGGCACTGTGATAGATACATCAGAAATGGAAATATATGAGATGATATAGGATTGATTGATTGATTGATTCGATTAGATGAGATTAGATCAGGGAGATTTGTTAAGACTAGATACAATAAGATTAGGATACT
>VSDK01006579.1:207750-239586 GCA_009767595.1 Symbiodinium kawagutii | reverse complement strand
GGGCATGAAGGTGTTTGAATACGGGTACACACAAAAGGGCCAGTGGTTGCAGTTGTCAATTGTGTTTTTGTTTTTTTTGCTGCTGGTTCTGCTTTCTGTTATTGTTGTGGTAATTGTTGCTGCTGTTGCAGTGCCACGCAACAGTCCAGCAGACCTAGGCCCAATGCTTTACCAAGCTTTATCTTGTCCGGTCATATCTTCGAAAAAAAACTGGTTGGATCCCGCTGCATCCTTAACTGTCTTGTCAGGGCGGAGCAACTGGGTCGCTGGGTCTGGCCACTGGAACTGCCCAAAAGGCTTCGGAGGCTTCACACGGTGGATGTTTGGAGGGTTCCAGGTGGACTTGTTGGAAATGAACATCCGGAAATTCTGCTTCAGGCAGCCGACCTGTCGTCAGATGGAATCAAGAAGTGTGTTGTGGTGTTGATTTGTGAATCGCATCGTAAATGAAACAACACATAGAATGAAGAATGAACTGATGAATGTGCTAGGAGAAGGAAAGAATGATACATTGGATGATTGGATGATAGGCACTGTGATAGATACATCAGAAATGGAAATATATGAGATGATATAGGATTGATTGATTGATTGATTCGATTAGATGAGATTAGATCAGGGAGATTTGTTAAGACTAGATACAATAAGATTAGGATACTTAATATTTTAACAGACAGATGAGATGCGGTCATAAATCTTACAACGGGACACCACTAATTTGTGGGTACACCAGGCATGAACACACCCATTGGGGACAAAATCTTAACTACACCCAAAAGGGGCCTGTCATGTTGTTGTATTATGTTGTATTTCGTTCTTACTAGAAGATGCAATGATTCAATGTTCCAGTGGCCAAACTCTTTCATGTGGCATCTGGGTTTGGGCTGGCAGGGTCCCAATCTGAGCATCGAAAAACCTGGTTGGATCCCGTTTCTTCCTTAACTGCCTTGTCAGGGCGGAGCAACTGCGTCGCTGGGTCTGGCCACTGGAACTGCCCAAAAGACTTCGGAGGCCTCTCAACGTGGATGTTTGGAAGCTTGCAGCATGTTCCAGGTTGATTTGCTGGAGTTGATCATGTGATGTTTTATTCAAAAGAAGATAGATAAACAGATAGATCGATTGATGGATAGATTGATTGATCAATCAATAGATAGATGGATAGGTAAATTCTTAATTGGACCGCTTGTAAGTGCCTGTATCCTCATAGAGGAACGCATATAGTTGGAATCACCCAAGGCTTCAATAGTCATGGAGGAGCAGCCACATGCGGGAACCGGCTAGTGAGAGCCACTCAAGGCATCTACAGCATTGTCACCAAAAGTGGTTTATGCTTTAGACCATTGGCCACCAGAACCACAACACGAGATTTTTTCGAGGGGAAATTGCAGCTACAATCTGTTGATGGTCTCCAGTTTAGATTGCCACAGAGTGACTGAGAACAGAACAAGGAAACAAACCTGTCCACTGCCTGCTTTGCATATGCTTCTGATTTCAGCCCGGAGGGTAGCACGAGCTGGTCAAATCATGGCACGGAACAAACACGCAACAATTTCAATAGAAACCTTGAGTTTGTTTTGGGGGTAGAGTACACCATTGATGGGCACATGGTGTGAAGACATGACCATGTGGATCACTCTATGTGGCGTAGATGTACCCAATTCAGGAGCACACTGAGCAAATTGGCCATGGGCATGAAGGGATGAAATTGACGGTACGCAAAAGGGCTAGTCGTTGCAGTTGCCAATTCTATTTTTGAATTCTTCTGCTGCTGGTTCTGCTTTCTCATATTGTTGTGGTCATTGCTGCTGTCGTTGCAGTGCCATGCAACAGTCCAGCAGACCTAGTTCCAATGCTTTACCAAGCTTTATCTTGTCCGGTCATATCTTCCAAAAAACTTGGTTGGATCCCGTTTCTTCACTAATTGCCTTGTCAGGGCGGAGCAACTGCGTCGCTGGGTCTGGCCACTGGAACTGCCCAAAAGACTTCGGAGGCTCTCACCGTGTATGTTTGGAGGGTTCCAGGTGGACTTGTTGGAAATGAACATCTGGAAATTCTGCTTCAGGCAGCCGACCTGTAGTCAGATGGAATCAAGAAGTGTGCTGTGTTGTTGATTTGTGAATAGCATCGGAAATGAAGCAACACATAGAATGAAGAATGAACTGATGAATGTGCTAGGAGAAGGAAAGAATGACACATGGGATGATTGGATGATAGGCACTGTGATAGATACATCAGAAATGGAGATAAATGATATGATATAGGATTGATTGATTGATTGATTCGATTAGATGAGATTAGATCAGGGAGATTTGTTAAGACTAGATACAATAAGATTAGGATACTCAATATTTTAACAGACAGATGAGATGCGGTCATAAATCTTACAACGGGACACCAATAATTTGTGGGTACACCAGGCATGAACACACCCATTGGGGACAAAATCTTAACTACACCCAAAAGGGGCCTGTCATGTTGTTGTATTATGTTGTATTTCGTTCTTACTAGAAGATGCAATGATTCAATGTTCCAGTGGCCAAACTCTTTCATGTGGCATCTGGGTTTGGGCTGGCAGGGTCCCAATCTGAGCATCGAAAAACCTGGTTGGATCCCGTTTCTTCCTTAACTGCCTTGTCAGGGCGGAGCAACTGCGTCGCTGGGTCTGGCCACTGGAACTGCCCAAAAGACTTCGGAGGCCTCTCAACGTGGATGTTTGGAAGCTTGCAGCATGTTCCAGGTTGATTTCCTGGAGTTAAACATCTGATGTCTTATACAAAAAGATCGATAGATGAGAGGGCTGGATAGATGGATGGATGGACAGATAGATAGATAGATAGATAGATAGATAGATAGATAGATAGATAGATAGATAGATAGATAGATAGGAAGATAGGGAGATAGATAGGAAGATAGGTATCAGCGTTGTATTCTGGCTAACCCTTCATTGGACCGCTTGTAAGTGCCTGTATCCTCATAGAGGAACGCATATAGTTGGAATCACCCAAGGCTTCAATAGTCATGGAGGAGCAGCCACATGCGGGAACCGGCTAGTGAGAGCCACTCAAGGCATCTACAGCATTGTCACCAAAAGTGGTTTATGCTTTAGACCATTGGCCACCAGAACCACAACACGAGATTTTTTCGAGGGGAAATCGGGGCTACAACCTGTCCACTGCCTGCTTTGCATATGCTTCTGATTTCAGCCCGGAGGGTAGCACGAGCTGGTCAAATCATGGCACGGAACAAACACGCAACAATTTCAATAGAAACCTTGAGTTTGTTTTGGGGGGAGAGTACACCATTGATGGGCACATGGTGTGAAGACATCACCATGTGCATCACTCCAGAAGTTGTTGCGTAAGCGTACCCAATTCATGAGCACACTGACCAAAGTGGCCATGGGCATGAAGGGATGAAATTGACGGTACGCAAAAGGGCCAGTCGTTGCGGTTGCCAATTTTATTTTTGTATTCTTCTGCTGCTGGTTCAGCTTTCTCATATTGTTGTGGTCATTGCTGCTGTCGTTGCAGTGCCATGCAACAGTCCAGCAGACCTAGGCCCAATGCTTTACCAAGCTTTATCTTGTCCGGTCATATCTTCCAAAAAACTTGGTTGGATCCCGTTTCTTCACTAATTGCCTTGTCAGCGCGGAGCAACTGCGTCGCTGGGTCTGGCCACTGGAACTGCCCAAAAGACTTCGGAGGCTCTCACCGTGGATGTTTGGAGGGTTCCAGGTGGACTTGTTGGAAATGAACATCTGGAAATTCTGCTTCAGGCAGCCGACCTGTAGTCAGATGAAATCAAGAAGTGTGTTGTGGTGTTGATTTGTGAATCGCATTGTAAACGAAACAACACATAAAATGAACAATCAATTGATGAGATTGATGAATGTAGTAAAAGGTTGGATGATGAGCACAGTGCTAGACGGAGCAGAAATGGACATATACTAGTTAGAATGGAACCGATTAGATCGGATTAGATTAGAGACATTTCCTCAGACTATATAGATACTGTTCGATTAGCATGAGACAGCTTCATAGAGATTCTGCCATAGATCTTACAACGGGACACCACTAATTTGTGGGTACACCAGGCATGAACACACCCATTGGGGACAAAATCTTAACTACGCCCAAAAGGGGCCTGTCATGTTGTTGTATTATATTGTATTTCGTTCTTACTAGACCATGCAATGATTCAATGGTCCAGTGGCCAAACTCTTTCATGTGGCATCTGGGTTTGGGCTGGCAGGGTCCCAATCTGAGCATCGAAAAACCTGGTTGGATTCCGTTTCTTCACTAATTGCCTTGTCAGGGCGGAGCAACTGCGTCGCTGGGTCTGGCCACTGGAACTGCCCAAAAGACTTCGGAGGCCTCTCAACGTGGATGTTTGGAAGCTTGCAGGATGTTCCAGGTTGATTTGGAATTGAAGGTCTGATGTCATAGAGGACGCCATCGCTAGATAGATAGATCGATAGATAAATAGATAGATAGATTCATTTATTTATCTATTTATTGGCATAAGCTTTGTAAACTCGTCAACCATGTCACTGGACTACTTGTGTGTGCAGGCATTCTAATTAAGGCTTAATCACCCGAGGCTTCAATAGTCATGGAGGAACAGCCACATGCGGGAACCGGCTAGTGAGAGCCACTCAAGGCATCTACAGCATTGTCGCCAAAAGTCGTTTATGCTTTAGACCATTGGACACCGATGATTTTTTCGGGACCACAGCACAATTTGTTTGGAGGGGAAATTGCATTCATCTACGATCTGTTGAAGGTCTACAGTTTAGATTGCCAGAGAGTTACTGAGAACAGAACAAGGAAACACACCTGTCTGCCTCCCGCTTGGCAAATGCTTTTGATTGCAGCACATTAGGGTAGCATGAGAAGGTATAAACAAAGAGGCAATCAAGTTGTGACAGGGAACAAACACGAAAGAATTTCAATAGAAACCTTGAGGTTGTTTGGGGGGGAGAGTACACCATTGATGGGCACATGGTGTGAAGACATGACCATGTGGATCACTCCAGAAGTTGTGGCGTAAGCGTACCCAAAAAGTGGCCATGGGCATGAAGGGATTCAAATGCAGGTACACAAAAGGGCCAGTCGTTGCAGTGGTCAATTTTGTTTTTTGTTTTCTTCTTCTGCTGGTTCTCCTTCTGTTGTTTTTGTTGTTGTTGTGGTTGCTGTTGCTGTTGTGGTTCTTGTTGCCGTCGTTGCAGTGCCACGCACCATTCGAGTATTCCTAGGCCCAAAACTTTTCCATGCTTTATCTTGTCTCAGTCATATCTTCGAAAAACCTTGGTGGATCCCGGTTCTTCTTTAGCTGTCTCATCAGGGCGGAGCAACTGCGTCGCTGGGTTTGGCCACTGGAACTGCCCAAAAGACTTCGGAGGCCTCTCACCGAGGATGTTCGGAGGGTTCCAGGTGGACTTGTTGGAAATTAACATCTCCTATAGGAAGATGATAGATCCATACATGGACAGACGGACAGACAGATAGTTAGGTATAGGCAGATGGACATAGATTTATCGTGGATAGATAGAGACGATAGATAGATAGATAGATAGATGGATGGATGGATGGATGGATGGATAGATAGATAGATAGAAAGAAAGATAGATAGATTGACTGATTGATTGATTGATTGATGACTGCTTGATTGATTGATTAATCAATTGATCGATTCATTGAGTGACACACATATCTCAATCAAGGCAAATTGCAACGAATTACAAGGGTATACCCCTAGGCATGGGGGTGCTGCTTGTCCATATCGTTGATCATTTCTTTCATTGAACATACTAATTTCTACTGGTTATAGATCTATTGCTACCTCTGCATGCTCAATACATTTGGGTGTTTCTTGAAATACTACGCTACGATGAATAAGAATCAATATCGGATGATTTGGGGGTACCACGATTTTGAGAAACACCCAGTTGATCTGTGTAAATTGTGACCCCAGGCTAGTTGATCATATCTATAACCTGTACAATCCATTGCATATCGAAACATTCGTGTACCCCTACCTGATGTAGATTCACTCACCTTTGCCATGAAGATGTTGCCCAGCAAATATGATTCAGCGTGTGATTCTGCAACGTTAAAACCTGAGTATGTCCGACAAGGGTCTGGTTGGTGGTTTTAAACATTTCTTGCTCCCCTAGATTTAACAAATGGTTGGTTGTCAAGCATATCTTTCATGGAGGTGGTTCAACCACCAACCAATAGTGTTGAGACCCCTGATACCATTTGCAACCCCAGGTGACAATCCCTTTTGGATAATACTCGTGCTACTGGCGCTGCATATTTGCATCTATTGAATTGGGAATACCTTGCGACCAACCTGTTGAGCATCCGAAAACATTCGGTTGATGCTGGGTGGTTGGGAGCGATTGAGATCTCGGGGTGCCCATGTAGGCCTTTGAAAGGGGCCAGGAGCCACCAGGGTTGGAGTTGCACTACGACACCATGGCATACCATGGCCACATGGAGGTTTTCTCAAGCCATAGGGGTACCCACAGTTGTCATCCAGGTTATTGACCAGTTATGATAACAACCCAACTAGAAGTTGTTTAACCATCATTGTTGCTTATCATCCCCCTACTATTAACCAGTATTAGCCACTATAAACCAAGCATAACTTGGGGTCCCCAAGTCCTGACTAGCTCGAAACCACCACATGATTCCCAGCGCCCTCCTTGGGTGTCACAGTGTCGCGGTGTCGGCTCTGGAGGGGTCACTGCCGAGGCACGCTGCGGGGGGGGGGTATGCAGCAGGTTGCAACGATGCGCTTCCACCAGAATGGTGTGGTGAATATATGGCGAGTTGGATCAAGAATAACCAACCAACTAATGGAGGATTTACCAACAATAATAGGGGAAACAATGGTCAATGATAGGGGAAACAGGGGTAGGGGGTTTTGACTCACAGCCATGTATGGCGAGTTGGATCAAGAATAACCATTACCCTCCGGTAAACTAACCTGGCTAGCTGGATTTTCACCATATTTTCTGGTGAAACCCTGGGAAACTAGCAATAGATGGAGGATTTTCCATTGCCAGGTTAGTTTACCAGACGGTAATTCTATGGGGGTAATAACCAACAATAACAACCAACAATAGCAACCAACAATAGCAACCAACAATAGCAACCAACAATATACACTAAGCAACAATACACAATAACCAACAATACTATACAATGATAGGGAATAATAGCCGCAGAGCGCTTGCAACATGGAGTCCAACGGGTTTCTGTAGTGCCAACTCCCCCAACGCTCAACCCTCCCAGCTGGCGGCTAAGCGGCTCCTCATCCGAGATGGTCAACCACCCCAAGGTCGGTCGATGTAAGCTGTGGCTGTTGGATGTTGGATGTAGTGGGTTTGATTGATTGCGATTAATGGTTTGTAATAGGGGAGAGTGACCAACAATTCTTCAGAGGATATAGTTCAACTGTAACATTGCGAGCGAGAATTAGTCAAGAAATGGATGGATGAACATCCCATCAAAGGCTAGCTTAGTCATTTATGGGATCCACAGGCATATCTAAGATTGCGGAACTAAGATGAACTAAGGCCGGATTCTGTTAAGGTCCAGACGGGAAGCCGGGCTACCTCGGCAAACGTTGGGTGCATTGACCCCATGCCCTGACCGGGGACAAGACTCTTCAATCATGGGGTTTCATGGTAAGGGGTTCAGGATTAACTAAAACATCAAAGCTCAATCATGGTTTGTTCATGGGATCAAAGTTGATCAAAGTTGTATTTTATGCCAGGGTTGAATTTGCAAAATCGGGAAGTGTCTTGTTCGGGGATAAGTCCACCAGAGTGGGGAGATAAACCAAAGAACATAGGGATCAAAAGGGATGAAACGCCACAATGGGAAGAATGACAAAAATCAGCAAGCCCAGATATTCCAGGTAAGGCATATTTCACTACATACCTGGGTCATTTTGAGTTAAATGTTGGTAAATATGACATGGAGCATCTGGAAAGTTATCACACATACAATACCCATTTGATGATGAGAAGCGACAAGAAGAAGAAGAAGAACAACAACAAACGTTTATTCATCAATATGAATGGCCTTGGGAATCAATAATCAATACATCACCAAAAACATTGATGATTACATCCGTCTCGTTCGATTCTGAGAACCATGACACCTGACCTATTGAAGCACAGCTCAGGTGCTCGTATTGCCAGGGTTTGCTGACATTCACATGCGTCAGTGTTGATAGAAACATGACGGCAAAGGATTGTGTCCTCATCGGCATGATCTCCTCGACTGGTAGGGCAAGCTGGGTCAAGCAATTAAGCAACCAATGTTCATGGTGGATTTCCACCAACAATTTCATAGGGAAAACAGCCTGGTTAATAGTAGGGGAACCAGGGGGACTAAGGGTTTTGAGCCAGTGCCATAGGTCGCACTAAACTTCAGAACGATAATGTAGCCCTCCTTCTGATATTTTTGATCTGGTTGGTGATTTGATTCACATGTTGGAACTTCCAACCAATGATTTTGGATGACTTTGGGATGGTTGGTATTGATGAACTAATATCTTCGGGAAACCAGTTGTTCTTCGGTCTTCTCTTGGATTTCGCTCCCGATCTCCCAACTGTAGCTCCAGGATTAGCCGATCTCCAGATGACTAACTAAGCACTTGAGTAATTTGATCATGGCTACCAGCTGTCAACAGCGAAACACCACAAAGGCTATAAACTCGAGATTCTCTTCTTTCATCTTCTTTCCATACCCATGGTTGACATTGGTTAATTCACCACTATTAAGAAACAAAAAACAATAGTTTATGGTTATTAAAAATGGCTATTGGTGGTTGACATTGGTTAATTAATCATTATTAAAACTCACCCGCACCACCAGCGGCAGGACTAAGACCTCGGACGCTCCATCGAAGATCTCGGTGGAATTTCCCCGAGTCAAGGTGCCGCTGCGCATGCCCTTCGTGCCTTGGCAGCGGGTGGAGCAGCAGCTGCAGCGTGTTGGAATAGAAGTGACACCAGGATTTTTTCGGGTTATACTATAAGATGCTAGATGTACATCATGTGCATACATGTTTACATAATTGTATATATATATGTATACGTATAGTTATAATGTATATATATTATTACTTATATATATGTATATATATATATATATATGTATGTATGTATATATGTTTTACTTATATGAATCTATATTTTGATGTACAGATACGGATATGTACATCTGTATGTCTAGATTTCAATGGATAGATGTATTTCTAATGCTTGTGCACGTGTACACAAAGCACACCTTCCAACGATGCTCCAAGATTTCAACCGTTGAGGTGCACGTGCTGCCAGACACATTGGCTGCAAGCCCCCACGGGCGCTCCACTGCGGGGAACATTCATTTCGAGGTCACGGCCTGAGTACTCGGGTGGAGCCGGTTGGGAAGTGTTTGGAATGGTTGATAGTGGGTGATTAGTTGATGATGGATAATTAATGTGAATTAAAAATTAGTTAATGGCTACTTATATAATGGTTAATGAGTGTTTAATTGATGGTTAATATCAACTTCTTGAGAATGGTTCATGGCAAGATATGGTTGCTTAATGGGAGATCCGTGTCTAAAAGCTGTGGCCAGTGTTACCGTAGCTGGAATTTTAAAGCCTGTCAACAATGGGTATTTTATTTTTACATCGATCTGCCGTCGGAAGGGTCAATGTTTGAACCAACAAAAAAGGTTTTGCTGGCTAGGGCATGATGATCACAATAATCCTGCTCAACTTAGATGGTTCATCCCATGTCACCTGGTTCCCAAGCTGTGTTTCAGGGGGAACCTCGATTCCACGGAGGGTTGCTTTCGTCCCAGCTGGGATGAACATCATTTCTTGTGCAAATCCGAAACGATTTTCCTTCGTGCGGATGTATCCATTGGCACAAGGTGGGCCCCCAAACGTTATCAGTCGGTTTTTAAGGCCGCTGAACTAGAGTCATATCTACTATAGCTATAACTGGCACTTAACTATGATTATAGCTACTATAGTACCATTTGCCAGGTACTTACCCTAGTCATATCTACCAGAACTGGTACTTACCCTAGTGAACTAGCCCAACGGCAGCTGGTTTTCACCCGGCCCACCTTATAGAATCGCGGCTCTGATTCGGTTGCATAGCTGCCAGTTCTCAAGTCAACTTGGAGACAGCAGACTTATCATCCATCCAACAGCAGTCATTTCTAGTAGCAAACTTAGCAAACCAACCATGTTTCGTCATCCAACAGCAATCATTTCTATAGTAATTACCTAACTAACCTCATTTTTTGGGCTACCCAATGGCTTGAGAACCCAACAGTCAGGTCCCAAGATGACCCCAAGCTTCTCAGCTGGTGGCTGGATAGCTCACACAGTGGCAGGAGACGCCAGCTAATGTTTGCACAGATATCACGTGACCTACATGTAGAGTGCATCATGCATCTTTATACATCAGATATATCTTCAAATGTACGCACTTCACGATCACGTGAATCTATGATTACATATCTTTCTATCTTTCTATCTATCCTTCAATCTATATCTACATATTATATTATATACAGACATACATATTTGCAACCCAAAAGTACACCACTCGAATTTCTTCCCTACTGCTTGGCAGCCAAGGCAACTGTGAGAGGGGGTGGCCCTCTACCCGACTGGCTGGACTTCGACCACGACTATGCCTGGAGCTCGGTGATCTTAGCGGCAGGTCATAGCGGCGAAGCTGCTGTAGCGAGTGCTAGCCGGAAGGCAAAAATTCATGATCTAACGGGATTCAAGTGGGGATTAGAATTGGTTAACTAATGGGAGTCAATCAATGATCTAATGAGAGTCGATCAAATCTAGTGGGATTCAAGCGGAAATTCATGATTCCAATGCTTTTTCGATTTGATTGACAATGAATTGGTTAATTCTCAAACTGAGAAGTGATTGTCTAAGCATGATTGGTTGACACCAACTATTGGTACAAGTGTCGTGATTTCAAAATGATGACTTCTCAAGTGGTTCAATCCACCGTACAGAGGATTCCCAACTGGGGAGAACTGCGAACTGCGAACGGACGCCCATAGTGTTCACTGATCGGTCGCCACTGCTGGTGCACCGGGCTTCGCCATTCTTTGCTGCTCGAGGAGAAGAAATCCAACCGAAATCGCCTGAAATTCAGGGGAACCCCTCCTCAGGCCCGGTGTTCTGTTCGGCTGCTGTCATGTTTGGCAACCGCGGTTTAACCCATTTCCTAATGCTGGTTCTTTTTTTGGATCATAACTTTAAGGTTCTCCGGCAAGGCCTATCGCAAGCGATCTACTGTGGTTGAAGTGGAACTCAGACGGGTGTTTGGTGCGAAAGATAAAAACTTGACTCTAGGAAAGGGAAGTTGCTTTTCTTATATTCTTTCTTCAAAAAATATGAGAACAACTAGTTCATAATCTCAGGGATGGACGAGGGAAGGAAATCTTTGACGCCAGTTTTTTGTTTGTTTGGTTTGACAACTTTTCTCGCAGCGGGTGGTCTATTCAGGATGTCGTTGACCAAGCAGATTGAATGGTTGCTCTCATGTATGCGGCCATGTTCAATTGTGGTGATGATTAGCTCATGTCATCATTTGGCTGTTGATTGGGAGGGAGCTGCTTCGAGCCAGGGGTACCCAGAGCTTTTTACGCTATATAGCCCTTTAAAGGCGGTATTAAGGGGGCAGCGAGGCCAGAAGCTACCAGAAGGCTTCTAACCAAATGCCAGTCATCCTGGAGTAAGCAGAAGATCTCCCATGTTCAATCTGTTTGTGCATTTACCAACCATGGGAATGGTCCAAGCACGGATTTTCAGCAATGGCATCAGTCATCACTGAACATCATTCATTAAGTATCATGAAGTATCAGCAATTATCAGTATGAATTGTTCAGTAAGTATCATGAATCATGAATTATCATCAAGTATAACCACCAAGCATTAATCATATATCATGAAATATCATAAACAATCATGATTCATTAATCATTAATTCAGTATCATGAACTATCATCAATGATTTTCCGTCAATGTCAGCCATCATTAACAATGAAGCCGTTGGATCCTCTGCTCGCCGTAAGGTCCACGCTCTTAGCTCATGACGCTGGCTCATCTTGCAGGGTGGTTGTTCAGTACCTGTAGGCGAATCATCACCGTTGCTACTTACCCTTTGACAAAATCTTTACCCGTATAATGATCTTATTACACATATTTGTTCAAGGGATCAACTAAGGATCAACTACTTGATCATAGATCTCCCCATGTTTGTGGATGAAATATTCGAAGTTGCCATCAACAAGCATCAAACAAGCATCATGGTTGGTTCCTTGGCTGTTCATCCTACCCTTCAGCAGTGTGGCAGGTGGAAACCGTGTGGCTGGAAGTGCATGGTACCACCCCTGCTGGGAGCACTGTGGCGCTCTCGTTTCCCATGGAAGCTTGGCTACGAGGTGGTCGACCAACCAGCCGACAACCCTTCACTCAGGGAGACCACTGACTAGCTTTTCACCACTAGTTTTGAACCACTAGTTTGTCACCACTAGTTGTTCATCGTTAATTGATCACTAGTTAGCTAAACATTCGTTACTGTTCATAGTTCACCCATTGCAACAACTTCCTTTACTAGCTTTTAACCACTAGCTTTTGGGGTTCACCACTCTTGGACCCACAACTGAGACTAGATATGGAGTAGAACTCTTGTTCATCAAACAATCCAATCAACTGTTCTCAATCCCTTGGTTGCCTGGCTAGGCGTGTCGCGACCAAGATGCATAGCGTAGGCTGTTGGTCGAAATTTCCATGCAATAGGGGATTTGATATTAACCATCGATTTGCCATGGATCGCCACAATTCACGACTGTTGCATGTATCACCAGCCAGCAGCCAGCCAGCTAAGCATGACTCATCAAAATTAGCCCGTATTGTAAAACTCATACTTCCAGTTCAGTGGATTATGGGCAACTATTCACCCATGGCGCGCCGCCTTGTTTGCATCCGAGTGCATGTCTTGATTTTTTGGGCAATGACAGGGGCATGGTTGCGAGCCAAGTCGACAACCAACAGCAGATGATTTTGGACCTTGGAGTTTGTTGCAGTGATTTTTGTTGGGGTGTTTTTTTCTTGTTCTTGGTGTGGTTACTACTACTTTTGATCTTGCAGGACTTGCTGTTGTTCATGTCGTTTTTCATGTTTTGTTTTTGACAATAGTTGGAATGACAACTAACAATAAGAGGTGCAATACAATGGTTCTGTGTTCAGTTTCTTTGTTGCTATCATTGTTCTCCCGGTTGGTAGTTTTATTCACATTTTTAAGTTTCCCACATGTATTAAGCGATGCTTGGTTGATGTTGGTTGATTAACATTTTTTTCAGGTGACCAACCACCAACCAGTAAAGTTATCATTATTACTTTGCCATTGTAAGCATTGATTAGCCATTACTTTAATCACCAACCAGTCTTGCTGTTTATGGCCAACCCAGTTGTTGTCCTCCAGGAAGTGGTGGCCAACGCGCCCTATGTGAATAAACCGCTGAAGGCACTGGAGGGCACGAGTTCGAGCTGGCTGCGGTGCCTGGCTACAGATACATTTCAGATGGCTATGGGTCAGTATTAATCAACCAACCAATGGCGGAAATAACCAACAATTTCATAGGGAAAACAATGGTCAATGGTGAGGGAACCAGGGGGACTAAGGGTTTTGACCCACTGCCACAGGGTTCCAAGAATATAGTTGTACTCTTAAATCCACTTACTCTTTACCAGTTGCGGTGGAATGACTTCATTGTCCGCTGAATATGTGGAATCAACAACACGTATAGTTCTGTATCATATACAGTAGTTGAGATGCATGTTGAATCCGAATGGATCGTCAATCGTCAGTACCGTATGTCTTGGTTCCCTATAGTGTCAATGATGGTAAATCATCATGATGTTGATTGTCAAGGATGACAAGTCATATCATTGATTATTATGCCGGTCAATTGTCATTGACAATCAACCATACCATGCTTAACCATATTTATTTTTGACAATTATCAATACCAACTATTAACAACCGTGTTGTTGTTTACCCACGGATTTCGATGGATCCATTCTGAAGTTGACTTCGGCTCACCTTCTGTAGATATGACAGCGGTTGATGATGGTTAGCAACTGTTATACCTCGCCTAACAAACGGTTGATATCTTCTCAGGATTGAGGCCTGCAGATCACCGAGCCTTGAAGTGTAGTAAGTGTAATAAGTGTAGATATTAGAATTTCTTGATGAACAACGGACCGTTATTTTGATGCCGAACTTGCAGCTGGTGGCTACGGTTCGCAGCTACGAACGCTTTCCTGCTGGATGTGTTAGGGGCAACGGCTGAAGATCCATGGATCCCATGGCTAGCTCTCCCCGAAGCTCATGGGTTGAAGGATGACCAGCCTGGACCCGTCACTACCGGCGCCATCCAATCCATCGCCGACTTGAAGCAACCCCAATTTTTGCTTCCTGATAGCGACCCCAAATCAGAGGACTCCCATGGATTCCCATCAATTCTCAGGTTCTCAAGCCATAGGCGCTATGTTTTTACACATCTTTCCAACAGTTCCCTGACTTGTAATTCACAACCATAGGGGACCCCCCAAAATGGTTGGTTTCTCAAGAACGAACGAGTAATAATGATTTTTTTTCTGGGGGTTTGGGGGGTGTCCTCCTTAAGAGCGAAGGATTTCTCTCGATTTCAAGCTCGTCATCATCCAGTTGATTCATTTTGATGACACCTGGGAATCACGTGCGGGTGCTGCTCCTGGTGGTTTTCACCAGCGCCTTTCCGCACCGCCTGGGCACCAGGATGCTTCCGGAACGGTGCAGCACTTGCTTCATAAAAGGATTCCAAAGGCCAGCCCGGTGACCTGTGTGCTGTGCCCCCATGGTCAGCCCAGAGAAGCTAAGGATGGCGGATGGCCAGCCAACAACAGGGGGTCAATGTTGCAGGGTATACCAGTCAAAGTCGTGCATTCTCGCTTTGTATCCAAAAAAACATGTAGATTATTTGATTTGAGATATATTTGTCAACACACATGGGATAAAGGGGTACCCCAATAAAATCAAGATTTTACTCTTAAAGACGAATATTGATTTGCATGCCATCAATGGATTCACTTCTACTTAAGGTCGAAATGGATGTTTTCCACGACTCGACTCTGACCACTCAACAAGGTTGGTGCGCACATGGGCACCATGCTTCTCACACTGTGCAACAAGGTTGGTTGCTTGGCTGGTTGTTGGGCTGCCTGGCTCCCTGAATGTCAACCTCTGAAAAAAGAACGCCCCTCTCAATAAAGTATGCCAGGTGGCCGGTTCGCAATAAGAAAGCCCCTCTCAATAAAGTATGCCACAAATTTTGGGGTGACCAATTTTGGTAAAAGACATATCCTTAACAATTAGGCAATTCATTTAGCAGTACCAAAGTAGATTCTGGATTTCCTGCCAATTGGATTTCTCAATCGTCTATCCTCCAGACAACTTTTTCCAGGGTGATTGGGGTGGGTTTGAAAGAGGGGGGTTCTTGTTTAGAGGTTAACGGTTAACACCAACAAACCTGCTGGGGAAATGATTCACCACGAAGCCGGTAAGCATCAAGCAGCATCATCCAGGACACATCAACATGACTTACAATCGCTCCTTAGTTTCGAATGATCTCCGACCTCGGATACTAGTTCGGAAGCCATCCCAGCAAGCCGACTTCGAAAAAAACAACCCACAAATTTCGACCAAATCTTACCGATTTCAGTCCAACATCAACCTCAAACCAACTTCAAGCAAATCAACCAGTCCTTGGCGCAACAAATGGCAGTGGGTAAAATCCTGTACCCCTGCTTCCCCTAACATTAACCATTGTTTTCCCTATCATTCCTGGTTATTATCCACCATTAGCTGGTTGATTAACTGCTTGACCCATAGCCATAAATAGCTGGTATATCTTATGGATTGCCTCTAACAGTAACTAGGGTACCTTCTTTACACTCAGGATGTCAGCCTGGTAAGGCACATGTTTGGAGCGTGTAAGAGTTGTGTTTAGGAGCATGTAAGATAAGGGTCATTTTGGATAGAAATTAAGTGTTGTTTTGGATAAAGTTAAGTGTTGTTTTTGATGAAGTTAAGGGTCATTTTGGATAGAAATTAAGTGTTGTTTTGGATAAAGTTAAGTGTTGTTTTTGATGAAGTTAAGGGTCATTTTGGATAGAAATTAAGTGTTGTTTTGGATAAAGTTAAGTGTTGTTTTTGATGAAGTTAAGGGTCATTTTGGATAGAAATTAAGTGTTGTTTTGGATAAAGTTAAGTGTTGTTTTTGATGAAGTTAAGGGTCATTTTGGATAGAAATTAAGTGTTGTTTTGGATAAAGTTAAGTGTTGTTTTTGATGAAGTTAAGGGTCATTTTGGATAGAAATTAAGTGTTGTTTTGGATAAAGTTAAGTGTTGTTTTTGATGAAGTTAAGGGTCATTTTGGATAGAAATTAAGTGTTGTTTTGGATAAAGTTAAGTGTTGTTTTTGATGAAGTTAAGGGTCATTTTGGATAGAAATTAAGTGTTGTTTTGGATAAAGTTAAGTGTTGTTTTTGATGAAGTTAAGGGTCATTTTGGATAGAAATTAAGTGTTGTTTTGGATAAAGTTAAGTGTTGTTTTTGATGAAGTTAAGGGTCATTTTGGATAGAAATTAAGTGTTGTTTTGGATAAAGTTAAGTGTTGTTTTTGATGAAGTTAAGGGTCATTTTGGATAGAAATTAAGTGTTGTTTTTGATAAAGTTAAGTGTTGTTTTTGATGAAGTTAAGGGTCATTTTGGATAGAAGTTAAGTGTTGTTTTTGATGAAGTCAAGAGTTGTTTTTAAGGGGTTATAAGTTATAAAGAGTTACTGTTAGAAGAAATGACTAAGGTATATCCCCTATAGTTGCTAGTTGTTATCCCCTATTATTAACCATTAACCATTGGTTGGTTGGTTGGTTAATATTGACCCATGGCCAAATCTCCAGCAGCTTCCCACGCCTTCAACTCGGATCTCCCAGCCGCGCCGCGCTGGCGGTCCCGTAGCGGTCGTCAGGACTCCATTGTAGACCCCGACGAGGCCGAGATTTCTTACAGCGCCACACTGCACGACGGCCGGACGCCGAGTGGGGCCGGGGTCGAACGGGGGCCGGGGGCTGTGGTGCTGTGGCAACTGCTGATGGGGGTAAACCTAAGGTTCCTTGGAGATTTGGATGGTGATGTTCTACTTACACAGTTCGGCATCCTGAGTGATGGTTGATGAATCTTAATGGATATTCGCGGTCAGATAATGTTTGATGAATTGTGAATTTGTGTTGGATAGCCTTCAGCCGAAAGAGTTCAAAGTTCTAATATGTTCTAATTCTAAGCGTAGTCAATGCTGGTAAGTGTATGATTGTGAATTGTTTGAATAATTGTAAATTGAGAGTATAAGATGGATTAAGACGGTTTGATGATTGGGCAAGTAGTGGTTGATATCAAAAAGTATGGCTTAATTATTCATTGGTTTTTTTGTATATATATATATATTATATATTTTTTTAATAAATATATGTGTGCAAGTAAAAGCCATTTACTACAATGCAGTGTAGCAACGTCTTCTTACCTAGTACCAGTAGGGCAATGGCTGATCAACCACCAGCAATGGCAGATAGAACTACGATATACTGTACTTCACTGGCTCACTAACGTTGTAAGTCTACACACATGGTCATAATATCCATAATCCACTTGGACAACCACTCAGAAAACCATTTAGACCACCTACACCACTTAGATCTCAGAATTTTGTCAAGGACAAAGAAGCCAGAGCCACCGTGCCCAAAACCACTAGACTTAGATCTGGTGATGTCATAAAATAGGGGTACCCCCAAATCATGCAATTGTATTATAGTAATAAACCAACCATTTTTGGAGGTCCCCTGTTTTGAGAAACACCCATAACTCGTCACCTTCGTATTTTTGTAGTACTAAGTCACCCGATTTTTGAGAAACACCCAACTATTAAGCAGGCAGTTTTCCCTTTTATTAGTAGGTCATAATCTCTCATTATATATGGTTAACTGCTTGACCTAACTCGCCAGATCTCAGAAACCCTATGGAGTGCCCACCTTGTTCTACGCTGCTGTAGGCTCTCCATTGCCGACCTGGCTCCACTTCGATGCGAAGACCTTGAAGCTTTCCGGAACGCCACCGGAGAAGCAGGCGCAGCCTGAGGCGGTGAGGATGGCGGTGATGGTTGCTTGCTTGCTTGGTTGGTTGGTTGGTTGGTCAAATGATGGTTGGTGGTGGTTGAATGATAGTTAACTGATGGTTTGGCTGGCTAGTGATGGTTAGATGATGGTTGAGGATTGGTTAGTAACTAGTTGATGATGGTGAATGATGCTCATGTTTACGGGTGGTAGATTCGGCAGGTGCAACTGCAGGATGGATACTATTTTCAATCACTACATTCCTTAGTATTGTTGGTCCTCAGCAATCGTTGAACCTCTATGACTCGAGAAACCTATTTTGCCATTGTCCACTGATTAACCAAAAACATGGTAGTATCCTTTATCATTAGCCACTCTGGTTAGCGAATAGAATCATGATATTAGCCACCATGCTCATTTTCTATTCTATCATGTTAGACACCAGTCGAAATGGCTCATCATTCTCCACATATTAACCACTATCATGTTAGTATCCTTTACTATTAACCTACTATTAACCTACTATTGACCACTATTGGCCAATAGAAATGGCTGATCCTTGAACCCAGAACCCCCCTTGAACCTTTCGTTCAACCACCCTGACCGTTCAGGAGCTCACCTTGATGGTGAAAGGCGCACGGCTGCGCCGTGGGTTAAAGGTGGGTGGTAGGACCTGTTTCAGGTGGGCCCTTCCGGTCAGAAGTCAATGAATAAGCCATTTGGCTATGGGTCAACATTAACTAACCAACTAATGGAGGATTTGCCAACAATAATAAGGGAAAAAAATGGCAAATGAAAGGGGAACCAGGGGTACGGGGTTTTGACCCACAGCCAAGTCAATGAATAAGCCATTTCACTATGGTTACGTGATGGTTTCTTGAAAGGGGGGACCCTCAAAAATGGTTGGTGTATTGTTAATGATTAAACATGGATGATTTGGGGTCCCCTATTTTGAGAAACACCCAAATGGTGGTTTCTCAAGATAAGGGTACCACAAAAATGGTTGGTTTATCATTTTAAATCATAGAATATAAACATGATTAAGAACGGATGATTTTGGGGACCCCTATTTTGAGAAACCAGCATATGTACCATTCGCCTGCGAGTTACCATTGTAGTAGGTAACCAGCTGGGTTCTACCATTGTTGTTCGGGGTTGGTTACTTACCATGATGGCAACTGGAAGCACTGGGTACCATTTTCCTCGTAGTTAGCCTAGTTATAACCGAAGTCAAATAGGTTGGGGGCCTTGTAAGCAACCATTCAGAACCAATGAGCATTCAACATTGCACTTTGATAACCATTGATTATGCCAACTGGATTGTTGCTCATAATGAACGATTTGTAAAACGAGTAAGACTGTTTCAACTGCTGATGTTTCCACTTCTTCAATGGTGCCGTGCTTGAGAAACTTGGGGGCTGATTCTACCTGATAGTGAACCGACTGAGTGAACATAGGTCTGATCGGTCGAATGCACCATGGAGTCTGTGCTTCCAGCGATCTTGCGGACCATGGAGTCTGTGAAGACGGTTGGCTATGCCACAGAGTTGTATGACCAACTGCCATGACTTACCCTCTAGCAAACTAACATGGCAATGGAAAATCCCCCATTTTGTTAGAAAACCCTGGGAAATCATCCATTTATGATGGATTTGCCATGTTAGTTCACCAGAGGGTAGACCATGGAAGCTGACGATCAGCCAACCAGGACCCCTGAGACATCCCTGAAGCGACGTGCCATGACCCGCCACCTGCCACGCACCGATGGCGTTGACCAGGCACCGATCCCCAGAACTTGTCGGCTTCAACCCCCTGGATCCATTTATGATGGATTTGCCATGTTAGTTCACCAGAGGGTAGACCATGGAAGCTGACGATCAGCCAACCAGGACCCCTGAGACATCCCTGAAGCGACGTGCCAGGCCCCGCCCCCTGCCACGCACCGATGGCGTTGACCAGGCACCGATCCCCAGAACTTGTCGGCTTCAACCCCCTGGGCCCTGAAGATCGGGACCGTGCGACCGCCCCTGACGCCTGGGTCGCGAACGCGTGGGGGGAGACCTGAGCTGGACCTGGAGGGGCCCATGGGGGGGGGGACATTGGGAGCCCATGGGAGGTTCCTTGGAATGGGGGGACCCCCAAGTTATGCATGGTTTATAGACTTGGAGCTTAATAATGATGAATAATGATGAGTCATAGGGGATAACCAACAACAATGGTTAAACAACTAAGGCTGTTGGTTACTAGAAATGATTAATATAGGATGATTTTGGGGTCCCCTATTTTGAGAAACACCCGTATGGTAGGTTACATGTGTTCAAGCAATGAGGATGGAAACATGATTCGTGGTACGCCCTTTTTGATGCCGCTGAAGTGGTTCTGAAGATTGAAGGAATGGGAACGAAACAGCCGTCAATGCCAGAACATGTAGGGATGTTTCATAGTATCTCTTCACGTGAACCGTTTGCTCCCTCAGCATTTCAGTGTGGAAATTCCACCACGAAGATTCTTCACATTCCCCAGCTCGTTCTTTTGGAGCTGTGGCTGCTTGGAATTTCTGCTTTTGAACGATTGGGGAATTTTCAGAACCCCTTTCTTCACATTCCCCAGATCAAAAGCTTTGGGGAGATTTGGGATTCTGCTTTTGGAAGTTCGCGGCATCCGCCAAGGATCGTGCAAAGCTTCCCCGACCTCTTAGGCAAAGGGCAGGGCGAACAAGCGGCGATCCGACTGGTAAAACGCGGCGCCGTGCCATGATAGATGCCATGCCATCACCATGCATGGTACAGCTCATGCTGTTGAAACAAGTTAATTAAATGAAGTTGATTGAAGTTGAACAAATACAGTGACTGTGGCAGTATGATTAAGCATGTAAGAATTGATGCCCAGAATGTCGGATTCATCGTCGATCGGTGTTTGCGAGCACCTTAATATCTTAATATCAGTACTATGGCTCTCTTCCATGGTTGCATATTTATTATGCAAGTGTCGGGTCCTGGTAATGAAGACCACAACTTCACTCAGTGGAACGAACCCAACATGTCAGGCAATATTCACTAATTCAGCACCGAAGTTTCTACAGAGAGGTGCCCCCAGTTAGCTTCTGTGGCTTATCAACCAACTTATCACCATGTGGTGGTTTCTCAAGTCACAGGGAGCCCAAAGACGGTTGGTTTCTTACTATAAATGGTTAATAAACTGGATGGTTTAACGGGTACCCCTATGAAATGGTTAATAAACTGGATGATTGCGGGGTACCCCTATGACTTGAGAAAGCACCATGTGGGTACCACTACCACTACGTAGGTTTTCCGCGGCCCTGTGGCGAGGTGTGGTGGGCGAGCCCATCGTGCGCAAAGTGCCTGAGGGAATCATCGTAGACCCTGAGGGCACACAGCTGACGTATTCCGCCTTTGGAGAGCACGGATTTTTGCCAAAATGGTTTCTTGGCGGAATAGGTTGATAAACAACACAAGTTTTTGCCAATTCAAAACAGCCAAAAGAAAGTTTTGATAATCTCAAAATGGTTTTTGGTTTCTTGGCAACGGGAAAAGTTTTGGGATTGACAAACAGGTTGATATGGATTGATGATGGTGAAGAACCGGCTGGTGGTTTCATGCTGGTTCTTTCAAATGGTTTCTGGTGCAAAAGAAGGCCAGGAGCAACGTTGAAGTTGAGAGTGGTACGGCCCTGTAATAGTTGCGTTGATAAACCGGATGACTATAGTCATATCTACGCCATTTGCCTGGTAGTGACCCTAAGAAAAGAACTTACCGTAGCTATCTTGGGGGTACCACTCTGTACATCTAGGGGTGGTACACTTGGTACCAGCGCTTGAGGGGCGACGGTGTATCGGATAGCCTTCAAGTTGTGGTGCTGTACCAATAGTGTCCCAACATGAGCAGGTCATCTTTGGTGGCTGTGATTGTTGGCTCCATGTTGGTTTGGCTTCATTAAACCATCTGGCAAAAGTCGTTGGTTTCCCTGTGTAAAATGATTGTTCTTGAGTAATTGGGACCATCAATGGCGTGAAATTCATCCGTTGCTTTCATCCCAAGAGATGTTCTTTGTACGTATAGGAGAATCATGATTCATAAGCAAAAGTTTCCCATGGAGCCTCTTGTATAAAGTAAAAATATCAACCATATGGACAGGTAGTGTCATCCAGCCTCAATAGCAATAGTGCTAGTGAAATAGTAGTAATAATAATAAGACTTAATAAGAATGTTGATAGCAGATAATAATAAAGCAATGATAGCAGAAACATTACTGTGTCGACCTTCCCTCTAAGCAAGCATCGCTTCTCGTGACGAAGTCAGCACTGGCAGAGGTTGAAATTTGACCCGGAGAACATGACCTTTTGGGGCACACCTCATCGTCCCCAGTACCAACGCATCTATGTGAAGGGGACCACCCAGGCCGGGACGGGGTTCTGATGGGGAGACAAGGCCCCAAGAGTGGGTGATGCCTTGGGGCGCCTCAAGAACTTGCAGAATTGGTAGCTGGACCCGCTACACCCATCCTTTTTGTCTTTTTTGGTTGATGGTTTTAAGCTTCTTTTGTTTTCCCTATAGTAATTATCAACCAATGGTTGGCTGTCCCGTATTTTAAATAAGGGGTGGTTCAACCACCACAATTGTTTGTTCATATGGGTGTTTCTCAAAACAAGGGTGTCCCCAAATCATGCATTATTAACCATTTTATAGTAATAAACCAAACATTTTGGGGGTACCCCTATTTTGAGAAACCACCATATGTACCAATGCATGTAGTTGTAATGAACACCAATGAGTCAGACATGTATCTCACGTGCAGGTGGTCATAGCATTTTTCTTAATCCTGAATATTGCTCGATAGCCCTTGCAAGCGGTAAATGGCTAGACTAAACTTGTTTCAATGATTGTGAATAATGATGAATAGTGGTCAATGAAGGCACAAGAATGTCATGGCTACCGTAAATCATGCTTGATGGGGGCTTGATTCATCGGGGACAACAACTTGCAGCAGAGGGGATGCGCAGTCAGCTGGGATAAATCATCCAACAGCCTAGCTGTTGACTTAATATGGTGGTTTCTCAAAATAGGGGTACCCCTAAATCATCCAATAATAGTTACTTTGTAGCAATAAACCAACCATTTTTGGGGTACCCTGTTTTGAGAAACCACCATATGTTGGGATATGTTGTGAACCCATAACTGGGAGGTCAGTTTTTGGATGTTACTAACAACTGGGGCTCATAGGTATCATTATATACATCCCACCAGACCCCGCAGCTGACGGCTGCATCACCAGCGTCTTAGGGAAGAAGTGTTTGCAAATCCGCGGCGGATGATGGGAGAGGGGTTTGACACTTTGGTGGATGAAATTACTAAGCATGCCATGTTTGAGATAGATTTTAGGCTTCCATTTCTTAGGATGCAAGATTCTGTTGCTGCTGCGGGCGCAGGGAAACCGCAACACTGGCGATTGACTGGAGTTTATCCCTAAGGTCATATTTTTGGTGGAAAAAAACATTGCTCAAACAACTTTCTTTGGCTATGCTTGCGGATCACCATGAACTGTTGAATCTCAAAATAGGCACAGCTGAGTTATGCTTGGTTTATTTCTAAAAAATGTTCGTAAACTGGATGATAACTGAGGGTACCCCTATGACTTGAGAGACCACGCATTTTACAATTATTCACCATTTTTAGCCATTATATTCCCTAGCACTGTTGGTCCTTAGCCATCATTGAACGCCTATGACCTTCGCTAGGATGGATTGTCGGCCCATGCACGCACCAATGTGCTGATCACCAGTGACTGGACTTCGACCAAGGGATCGCGGGTGCTGCGTGACAAAGCATGGACCCAGTTGTGGCAAGGTGACCCACGACCCGAAGTGGGTCTACTAGGCTTCTTGTTTCCCTCAAAAAAAATCCGACATAATTTTTGGTATGATATAGAACTAAGATTTGATATGATTTGGTAAACTCTTGTTTGAGGCAAACCATCTAAGGGTTTTAGAACTTTATGGTGTGATTACTCTGATCATTAGTTGCTCGTAAACATTAAGATGTCACTGATGAAATTACGCCATGGCGGCGGTGACTAATATTGTTATTAATGCAATCCTAAGAAACGAAATCATTCAAGCAATGATCAAAAACACCCACCCCCCCCCCAGCCAATACCATGATTACCCATTGTTAAACATGAGGCATTGCCAAACCGTATTAAGCAAGTTCTTTACGGTAATTTTTTGTTCACCCTTATATGTATCATTACTAACCAGCTTTCTTTCCCATTATTGACCATGTTCAGAAGAATGAATCATTTTGTTTGCGAAATCTTTGTCTTGCACGGTCATCCGACTAAAACCCTCACTTTTGCTTTGAAACGTGACTTTTTTTGGGTTTTCATTCCGTTGTTGTTTGGTCAATTATGAAGGTAAACCGACGATACAATGAGTTTTTATGTGTAGTCAAACCATTATAGATAAAAATTCATAGATCGCTGGGAGTCAAGCCTTATAGATGGCTCAGCTAGACCATCTAACACCCAATAGCCTTACAGATATAACTATGGCTATGACTGTGGTTCAGCTCCTCAACCACCTTATATAATTATCTATATCTATATCTTTATATATATATATATATCATATATTTATATTCATTGTAATATATATATATATATGTAGATGTCAATCTATAAATTGTAACCCAGATCTGCTCACTTGAATCAGCTACCAAGCCTTATAATAGATGGCTGATGTTTTCACCGAGGCGACAAGGTGGACGGTATGGCGCAGTGGCTCATAGATATGACGTGCCTCGGTACCCCAAAGGCTGGCAACGAGCGTGGCTCGTCAACCACCATGGGTCCTGATAGGTTGTGCAGGTTGGGAAGGGCAGCAGTTTGTTTACCCATAGGTTGCTTGGTTTCCTTTTTGTGGCAGTAGTCTGTTCTCGTTGCAGTGTTTTTTCGTCGGCGACAACGCGTTTTCTTGGTGGTTGTCAGGCGTCGTTTTTGTTTTGGTTGCTTTGTGTAAAGTGGTGGTTGATTTTCTTTGCTTCTTTTTGCGGCACCCTAGGGGGAGGTGTTGGTTTCGACCAATTCCCAACCAGCATAGCCTCTCAAAACCCATTGTGGTCGTTCAAGACTACCACCATTTGTGGATCAAAGGGAAGTGAACCAAGTGGATGTCAGCCAACAGTGGGAATGTTGCGGAAAAGTTGTTGATTTGCAGTAGGGAAACTACCTGCTTTGCACCATTTCTGCATACCCCTCGGTAAACTAATCTGGTTGCGCGGAACATCGACCATTCGTACAGCTTGCCGAGTGGAAATGATGAGTTGACTTTCAGGTGAGTTTACCAGAGCGCACACTTTTGAGCAGGTGTTCCTTAGGGTGCCCAGAAGTTGCGATCACCCAAGTGATGACATATCATTTTTAACTGGAACAAAGCCCCGGCCATTTATCATAAGATCGTCCATGTAACTCTATTGCCTACTATGATCCATTGTGGAGGGAAAAAATAACTGTTCTAAGCTCAGAATGGTTCAACCATGAAAAACTATATGCGGATTGATTAATCATGTGCTGGTTTCTCAAAATACGGGAACCCCCAAAAATGGTTGCTTTATTACGACTATAAATGTTTGATATTGGATGATTTCGGAGTAACACTGTGTTTTGAGAAACACCTATGTCAAAAAATGGCTGATGCGGTGTGGTCAACAAACCCTGGTGGATGAAGGAAGCTCTGCTGAAGCACTTGGGGGGGCTGAAATCTTGCTTGCGTAGCATGTCTACGGCTTTCTTAAGCCATAGGGGACCCCCAAGTTATGGCCGGTGTTTATTGCTACAAGTGGTTAAGATTGGATGATTCGGAGGTACCCCATCCCTATGACTTGAGAGACCACCATGTGGAACTGTTGGTTGTCCCCAGTTTTTGTGATGATCGTGGCCCGCACCTAATTAATCCGCATACTCTTGTACTCTTGTTTGTATGTCGCATGTTCTTTTCGTGCGGTGCAATGAAATGTCATATAACACCTCATGTAGCTATCGATATTCATAATTATGACTTATGAGTTTGTTTTTTGACATCAAATCAGTCGTCTACAGAAATTCCATGCTCATCATAGAAGCACATGATCATAGAAACATGTAAAAATCTAAGTGTGCAAAGAGCAGGGGCTCCCCATCCATTCGCATGCCTCAGATTTCATTGCCAAGGCCGATGGTGAAACCGCCGGAGATGGCTCCACCACCCTACTGTGCAGAGATGGACGTCATGTACGAACCCATCGACATGAGCCTAGCCTCTGCGCATGGGAAGCCGCGACCAGGGTGATTGTGGGTGAAGACACTCCAAGCAGACATGGCTGGTGATGGTCATGATGATCATGATGATTGTGATTAATTAGTTTTCATGATCATGATGATTGTGATTAAGGGCTACGATGATGATGATGATGATGATGATGATGATGATGATGATGATGATGATGATTATGATGATTATGATGATCATGATGATTGAGATTGACCATTGTGATCATGATAACTGTGATTAAGAACTGATTATGTAGTGGTGTCCTGGCACAGCTAAACGGCTCGGCCTCGACACCAGTCTCACACGTGAGACGAATGTGCGAGAGTCGTTATTATGACTATGATGATTGCGATTAAGGGTTATGATTATGATGACTATGATGATTATGATGATTGTGATTACTTCTTTTGATTATGATGATTGCGATTAATTAGTTATTCTGATGATGATGATGATGATGATGATGATGATGATGATGATGATGACGATGACGATGGCGATGACGATGATGATGATGATGATGATGATGATGATGATGATGATGATGATGATGATGATGATGATTGTGATGATTGTCAGAATTGTGATTTGCCAAGCCCCTGGTGGGCTTGAGACTTTTGAGCACTTTTGGGGCCGAGAGGGGTGGGGCAGTGGTCCCGGGTTTTTCCTGGCTGGTTCCTGACGAGACCTGTCTGGGTAGGGTTTCGGTTTGTGTGTTTTTTTTCGTTGAAAGCCCAAGAGACGGCAAGACACCAGGCCCAACACCTATTGAATTCTGATTAAGAAATCAATTTCTTTCTGCTTACACCTATTTCTCAATTTTCAAACACCTCTCTACTCACCGGCCCCTTTCAGCCGACATCTCAAGCCAGCCACTGGCTGGACTGTCAGGGTGCGTGACTTGAAGTCGCAAGGTGAAATACCAAACTCTGATGATCGATTGTGAAGGGGCCCAGGAACCACAATGAGGTAGGCAGGTTTAACATTTAAGAGTAGCATGATACAAACATTATATCCATCATGTGACACATTTGTGATACTACTGGCTTGCTGTGGATATGAGCCATCATGCTGCTGTGCCGTCTGTGGCATGCAGTGGAATATCATGATTCTTGGAATTTCCACTAACCAAAGTACCCTGGAAATAGTTTCATGATTGGGGTGTGCACAGCGGTGGAAACCCCTGTTTGGTCATCATCATACTGGGGTTCCACTGGGGAATCTCTTTGTTTGTTGAGAATTGATCGTGCCAAATGAGGAACTTAAACAAAAACGCATAGAAGGTTTTTTAATGCACCAAGTTGACCAGCACGTGGGTTTACGGAGTGCGCGAATGTGTAAACATTCTTAAGGATTTAAGAAAAGTTTTGGGAGCACAGTTTTAGGTAATTTATTTTATAACAAACAATAAACATGATAAAGGAAAACCTATCATCCCACAGAATGCACGGTTTTGTCGGTGTTTCCTACGCCACCAGAAAACAATGACCGGAATTTAACAAGCCAATACGAAAGCTTTATTTTCTAGAAGCTTGCGCGTTCCCGTGTACCATGTCGCATTTATAGAAAGATTTGTTTTGCTTTATTGTGTAAACCGATAAGGACTAAACAATGACAATAGATAGCGCTGAAGAGATGTAATTGAACTTGAACTTATATGTTTGCTTCCTGAGGTCTTGTCCTAAATTTGATTTTGAAGTTCATTACAACCCAGAACGGGTTTATCTAGTGGCCAACCAGTGGCTTGGCTTTTGCTTTCACAACCCATGATTGAACTTTTAATTCCACTTCTCTGTGTACATATCCATACATGTTTTTTCTCGCACATATGTACGTGCAAAGAGCCATACATTTTTCAAATAATAAAGATCCACACAAGATACGTGTATTTGTTGCATAAATATGCGCATATGATGCAATATCATGCATATAGTTGAACTTTATAGTTGCATATTTGTTACCTATCTATATTGTTAATTGTCCACATATTTACTTCCAAATCACGTGGCGACCAGGAGCTCCCTTTCTTCACGACTGGCCCCAGGAACATGTCGATCACCAACATCACTGCCAGGACGGTGGTTGACACTTGGTACCAACCAACGTGTTCTGTGCCGTTGAATTCATCGCTAAGCCAGAAATTGTATGTTGGTTTCTCAAGTCACAGGGAATCATGGAGAGGTTACAGCCATTAATCATGGTTAGTTATAGGGGAGAACAACCAACGATCGTAGGGGATATAGCAACTATATGTGGTGGTGAGAAACGCCCATATTTACCCTATAGTAGTTACTTGTAGCGATCATGAAGACAAATAGATCAACAAATAGATGATACATATACATAAGATAGATTGAACAGTTATACATGTGCTACCTTTTCACATTTTTTGCTCAACCAAGGTATCCCCATATCAGTGATATGTGATATGGGCTCAATGCGTCTAGGTCAGATGATTATATAGACTTTTCGTTGCTCACGATGAGTGTTGATGATAGTGCTTGTTGTCCCTTGCAGTTGATTAGTCTTGACTTGTGATTTGCATGATGAGGTCACTAGTACGTTCACGTCTCATGTATTGTTGATCAATTTCGAACCATGCTCCGCAGTGATTTGATTGTTGCTATGGAGCATTTGGCCTCGAATTCGCCACCTTCAGCAATCACTTGAGCATGAATCGTTGAACAATTCGGTCGCCAAAGTTAGCAGATATTGATGGCATGGCACAGCCCAGAATTATATGCTACAATTGGTTTTTGTCCACTAATTTTTGGCTCCTGAGTGTCCATGACTATCCCTGTTTCAGGCTAGAACCATGAGGCTACTGGGTATCAATCATCCCCAAATTGATAGACTAACCTCCCAACACTTCGACTGCTTGGGATGTGAACAGCATTTCCTCGGGGTACAGGGTAGCTATGGAATCTTGATCTACTTGGTTCATTGTGGTTGTCCACTACTATTGATTAGCTAGGTTCAAGATAGGTGTAAAGCAATGATTTGAAAAACCAGTCTATTGACATTAAACCAGAACTTGACCATTATTCAAACATGATCAGATGATCAACCATTCTTACAATCATGATTACACTCTATCATCATGTATCATCCAATCTTTGATGACAGTTGCAGCAACTCATAGTGTTCACATCAATCGAAGTCACCACACGGAACTGAGGATTGCATGGTCCAATGCCGGAACTCTCCGGATTGTGGCTATTTCTCATTTTTCTTTCCAGCCAAGATGCTTGGCGTGGCTGCTGAGTTTTCAATTCTGTCAGACAAGAAAGGTCAGAGGGCTTTCATGGAAAACGATGGTTGACAGTGGTTTGGAATGAATAATCCTTCATAATGGCAAGTGGCAGTTCATGGTGAATGCCATTCCCTTTCAAAGTGCGAAGACAGTTCCGTGTCTCTTGCAACCAATGAGGAATGCCACATAAAATCAGCACTGATCATTAGTCCTTCATGATGGCAATTCTCGGCTCATGGCGTCTTCATTGCACTCATCCACTCATCCCAATCCTTCGCTGTGCATACCACTGGTTGTCCAAGATCTATAGCTGTCCAAAAGATCTTCAGTGGTCCTATGCATTAGTCTATGTTTACCAATCTATATGTACCAATGAGGAACTCTATGTGGGTGTTCGGCAAATTCTATATAAGTATATCATAGTAATAAGCCATCCGTTTATAGAAATGAACCATCCATAGCTTTCAGGACTTTGAGATCCCTATAACGAATGATGGCTTGGTCGCTCGACATGGATGTTGGAATGCGCTCTCGGCTGGCTGGTACCATGGTACCACCATCATCACCGCCATCACTGGGCCATCACCATCATCATCATCATCATCATCATCATCATCATCATCGTCATCATCATCATCATCATCATCATCGTCATCATCATCATCATCATCATCATCGTCATCATCATCATCATCATCATCATCGTCATCATCATCATCATCATCATCATCGTCATCATCATCATCATCATCATCATCGTCATCATCATCATCATCATCATCATCGTCATCATCATCATCATCATCATCATCGTCATCATCATCATCATCATCATCATCGTCATCATCATCATCATCATCATCATCGTCATCATCATCATCATCATCATCATCGTCATCATCATCATCATCATCATCATCGTCATCATCATCATCATCATCATCATCGTCATCATCATCATCATCATCATCATCGTCATCATCATCATCATCATCATCATCGTCATCATCATCATCATCATCATCATCGTCATCATCATCATCATCATCATCATCGTCATCATCATCATCATCATCATCATCGTCATCATCATCATCATCATCATCATCGTCATCATCATCATCATCATCATCATCGTCATCATCATCATCATCATCATCATCGTCATCATCATCATCATCATCATCATCGTCATCATCATCATCATCATCATCATCGTCATCATCATCATCATCATCATCATCGTCATCATCATCATCATCATCATCATCGTCATCATCATCATCATCATCATCATCGTCATCATCATCATCATCATCATCATCGTCATCATCATCATCATCATCATCATCGTCATCATCATCATCATCATCATCATCGTCATCATCATCATCATCATCATCATCGTCATCATCATCATCATCATCATCATCATCATCATCCTCGTCATCAACCAATCATCATCACAATTTCCGGGTCACCGTAAAAAAGAAGACGTTCGCCGTTCAGAGCAGGAACGAGTTTGGCACGCCGTGCCATCGACTCAGGAGTTGTCATTTCTCTTCGCCCATGGCAACAAAGGCTACGGGACGTGGCTCGACAGCTGCACTGCGAATGCCCAAGCAGCTGAAAGGTACCACGTTGAGATGAGGATATAGGGAACCATAAAGTTATGGATGGATTGTTAGGGTTATGGTTTGGTTATGGATGGTTTGTTTTGGATATAGAAACCATAAAGTTATATGGGTACATGGTTTGTATACGATGATTTGGGGGTACTCGTGGAGTTGCCACAATCGGCCGTGATGTAGGCTTGCTCTGAGTGGATGCCATCAACGACCATCCATTGCCGGGTTTGAAAACTGCTGAAGTTTATGATTTTCCAGCGGACTATACAGCAAAACCCTGCACTCCTACGTGAACATTGGAATATGAACCAATCTGACCAAGGTACATTCCCACATCACTCAGTTGTTGTTTGTTTGTCTCAGTTTGAGAGTCC
>VSDK01006579.1:151681-207740 GCA_009767595.1 Symbiodinium kawagutii | reverse complement strand
CCTGCTGAGTTACTTGCGAAGCATGTGTGTAGGAACCTGGATTTGGTTAGGAACCCAATTTCTATTGATCATTCAACATTCATTTTCTTATGTGTTTTATGCTTATTGATGCTCATTGATGTTTGTTGTCATTTATATTTATGATTATTATTCATATGTTTCTCAAAATAGGGGTCCCCAAAAAATCACCCAGTTTATTTACCATTTATAGTGATAAACCAACCATCTTTGGGGCTCCCTATTTTGATAAACCACCATATACTTGTTGAAACAATTTACCATCATTTTACTTTTGTACAGTCAGTGGCGGTGATTGCTGGTGCCAAGGAGTTGGTTTCATTGGCGGTGGCGCGGTCTGTCCGCCAACCAGTCCACAGGCACGCGCGACACGCGGTTACCCGCGCGTGCTTCCAGTTACTTCAGCCGCAATGTTGAGATGATTTACCTATGGTTAATAGGTTTATGATGGTTAATGATGCTTCATAGTGGTTTATGATGGTTAACGATGGTTCACCCCAGCGTTCTAATGCCCATGGTTTATGATGATTAAAAATGGTAATGAATTACAATCCATTACTAACCATTGATGGTTTGTAATAGTTAAAACGGTTACAACGGGCAGAACCATTTAATGACAAACCATTACTAACCATTAATGATTGCCAACCATTGATAGTGGTTAATAGTTCTGTATGATGGTTAGTAATGGTTAATCCTGGTGAATAGAAAACCATAACTGAGAACTATCCAAGGTCTCAGCCGCTAATAGGGAAACCACCAGTGACTTGGGGGTACATTATTTTCGAGCAAACCCATATGGCGAGCTGGGTCAATATTTACCAACCAATGGATAATGACCAACAACAATGAGGGAACCAAGGGTTAATGATAGGGAAACAATGGCTAATGACCCGCAGCCATATGGGGGTTTCTTAGAATTGGGACCCCGAGCCCCAGATTCCTTGGTTTATTGCTACAAAAGGCCAATAAAAGATGATTTGGGGTACCCCTATTTTGATAAACCACCACATGATTGGTCATTGGTTAGAGTATTAGTTGGATTGTTCATTAGATCTGAACTATTACTGCTGATAGGGAGATGTTCTGCTACCATGAGAATATATGGCAAGATATGAATGTTGCACGACCATGATACTTCAGCATTGCAGTAATCTTCCATCTCCAGGATACTGTTTGATCAATATGTCAATGTTCCACCACTATTCAACCAATATGTTGACGTTCCACCATCATGATAAGTTGTATGTTTTCAGGCTCTTGGTCGGCACGTCAAAATTGTCCGGTCGCACTCGACATAATTATCAACCTAGTTTAGAGGCAGATTTGTCGGCCCATGATAGCTACTTGATTCAGACGTTTTTTTAAGACAATGCATTGGAAAAGCTTGGTAGCATTCTTATGATTAAGATTGGAAAAACATATCGTTTGGCATACATGTATGTACATCAATATTTGAACGTACGTTAAAAATTCTTGCTTTACATACATTCATACACAAATGACCGAGATGCATATACATGTGCATACATGTATGTAACCATTCAAGTTCACATTCTACAAATGTTCTTTCAGGAAACACAATTTTGTGAAACACATGTGATTTTCTTTGCAAATAGCTTGTGATATACAAGTGGATTACTGCTGTTATGAACATATCCTCGCCGATGTCGATTCTTTTGCATTCAGCTCATACTACAAATTGGCCCTGTTTGTGTGCGACCTTGATCTGCTCTTGGTAAAATCAAAAAAGCGTTCACGAAATAAATGCTGGTCTATGTGTAGCGACAATGACGGATTGCTTGGCTTGAGCAAATCATATTGAGGCCTCCATAGATATTAATTGATAAAGCCTACTGCCAGCAATATGATTTCAGTTTCGGTGGACTCATACCTCCCCAAATCAATTGATGGCCAGTTGATGACTAATTAATCTTGTTCAATCTTGGATACTCTTGGTAGTATATGATCGGATGTCCGTTGGCGATGACCTGCCATTGACTGCAGGTAACATCAGCCAATGGCAGGGGACCCACCAAGACTTGAGGATCAATGGTTGGTTCGTGGTTAATCATACGATATTGGATACTTGATAGTTATATTATCTAATGGTTGAGGACAGTTGATCATTTTTAGTTAATCATGGTTCCTTGAGGATAACAGAATGGTTCATCATTGAGTCGATCATGAATCACCGTTGATCACAGGTCCGTCGCGATGGTTATGTCATTATCTCATGCGTGCTGATGCCATTGACAACCATCGTCAACTTGTGAGGCGTGACCTCTCATGGTGACCAATTCATGGTTGTTGGTTCACCCCAAAAACTCCATTTATGGAATATATTTCCCCATATTTCCCGACATATCTGGCTCATTTGCTGGCTAAAATGTTGGTTCTGCCACTGTAAATCTCCATGGGTCGCATCTGTGCACAACCCGTGGCCAAGCTTCCCCCGCAGCACGGCGGCCAGGGAAAGGCGCTCTTGGGCATGCAACAAGCCCCACGGCGCAGGTCCATGGTTGGCGGTTGATGATAGATCTTGTTATTGAATGGGTCACTAATGGTAGCTGGTTATAACCATCAATAGTGGTGAATCATAGGAACAATATGGTTACTAATGGGTCATGATTGGTTGATGAGCTGGTTAACGAGCTGGTTTATGATTGGTTAATGATGGTTGATGATTGGTTAATGATTGATACCAACTAATGGTCAATGATGATTAGTTGATTTGTTGATATGGTTAGTTATCATTGGTTGATGATGGTTAATGACGGTTTGTTAAATGGATTTCTAATGTAGAATCAGGGCGTGCTGAGAATGGGTTACTACCGGTTAATGATGGGTCAGTTGAGAATGGTTGACAAAGGGTTTTAAGGTTCTGTATGTGTCACTAGTGGTTATGATAAAATGGATAGTTAAATGGTTAGTTAAATGATTAGTTTAACAAACGGAGATCATGAAGCACTATGAACCAGCAACGAATGGTTAATGATGGTTAGTCTGTGAAAATAATGGGTTTTGACTGGTGGTTAATGATGGTCAGTCAATAATGGTCAATGATATCCACTCACTTGATTGTAAATGAGGTCACTTGATGATGGTTGATGACAACCAGTTATTGCATGGTTGATGATGGTCACTTGATGGTAGTTAATGGCAACTGATGTAGTGATTAATGACGATTGAAGTTGAGTGTGAGCTGATGGAAAATGATCAACACATGGTCAGTTGATATGGGTTAAACTATGGTTGGTGATCGTGAACGGTGGTTATTTAATGCTCAGTTCATGGTCAATGAACATGGTAGTGAATGGTCCATGAATGGTTGATAAGGGCTGATACTTGTTCATCGGTGATTAATTGATGATTAACATGGGTTGCATGATGATTAATCGATATTCAATATTGAATGTTTGATGCTGAATCAGCGGTGAACACCGGTTGAGAATGGTTAATTGATTCACAAAAATGAACAATCGTTATTAATGATGGCTAATCATGATTCATGATGATTGCGCACACTATTTGTCATTGCCCTTCCCCAGCTGTCGCAAGAAAGGACAGTCTCCATGATTCATGCTGGCTAATGACGCTTGTGTTCTCCATATTGACGCTGGGTAAACTGCGGAACTATGCCCAGGTAGAGAGACACGCAGGGCCAATCATGTCCGCTTTTGGGCTCATTTCTTGAATCATTTGGGTGTTTCTCAAGTCATAGGGGTCCTCCTGAATCATCCAATGTCAACCATTTATATATAGTAGTAAACCAACCATAATTTTGTGGGTTCCCTGCTTGAGAACCCCCCATTTGTGCTCCAAACCTTTACTGGGCTAAACCCTGCTGAAAAAACGCCCCTTGCACAGCTCGTGTCGAAGCTCCTCTTTCTACGCCTTGGGAACCAGTCAAGTGTTGGTTCCGTAGATGAGTGGTGGTTTATGAGGCTCAATAGTGGTTGATTAATGTTTGCTATAGGGATGATAACTACAAACAGTGGTTCATGATGGCTATTCATGATGGATCCATATTAATGAACCACCCAGAATGTTCACGTCAAATGGCAGTTGATTTATCATAAATTCGGTTTGTTTCTTATTTTTTGATATGGGATCCAACAGTGAACCAGTTTGCATGATACATGTATCAGCCCAGTGTGCACTTGTGTACTACTTGTCGTTGCCATTTAATTGCATATATCAATATATATATATATATTTTTATTATATACATATATATAATTTACATGCGTGTGCAGCAGTATAGTACGTTTTCCATATGCCATATATGCACATACAAACATGCGAACATGGAGATATATGCGCATGCAAATATATGCACATGCAAATATATGCACACGCAAATATATGCACATGCAAATATATTTACATACAGAAATTCAATATACAAAGTGGCAGAGTGAACAAATAGTGGAATAACATTGGCAAGTACGAAGGGGCATCAGAGGTTGCATTTCGCTGGTTAATCTTTTGGAACTTCTGCATCATTTTCTTCAACGCTGGGATTCTGCAATAATGGTTGCCGGTAGCCAATCACTTTCTGTTGCTACAGGGTGGGGGTTCTCAAAATAGGGGTGCCCCCAAATCATCCATTATGAACCAATTATAGTCATAAACCAACCATTTTTTGCAGGGTCCCTTATTCTGAGAACCACCATATAATAATCGTTTGACCATTCTTGTCCGTGATAGTCAGTGATTATCCCCAATTATCAACCAGGAGTTAATCCCCGATGGCTTGAGAACCAACCTATCCCACCTTTAGTATGAACATCGTCGGGGTCGACTCAACCAACATCTTGGTTTCCTTGGTCCTGAGTTACGTTTCCAAAGATGTTTCCTTGCGTACCACTCAACTCCAAACATTTTTTCGGCTGCTGTTTGGGGTAATCCTAAATCATCAAATATTAACCATTTATAGTAATAAACCTAACATGATTTTCAGGAGTAACATCATCCGATAAACCAAACATCCTTACGGCTCCTTAGGATTCTGTGGAGTCCAAGTTTGCGACAAAGGCGTGTTCCTTGGCTCCCGGAGAAGGTGGCTACCAGGTACCACGGGAAAGGAGGAACAACATGCCGCATCGAAATCATCATTCGCCACGATGAACCAATCATCATCATTAACCAATCATCATCATCATCATCATCATCATCATCATCATCATCATCATCATCATCATCATCATCACCACCATCACCATCACCATCACCATTATCATCATCATGATCATCAAAGCATAAGCATCATCATCGTCATCATCATCATCATCATCATCATCATCATCATCATCATCATCATCATCATCATCATCATCATCAGAAAGGACCACATTGATGAGCATTGGGTGATGGCAGGTGATGATCAATGCTACGCTAATGGGGGATGAGTTCACCAACAAGAAGAATGGGAAAACACCTGGTTAATGATGGCGGCACCAGGGGGACTAGCCGGGAGAACCGACCCACTGCCAGATTGATTGTGATTCAAGTTCTAAGAAATGCGTCATTGTAACGAGTGTTCTACTGAGCAAGGTGACAATGGTTCAACTGGACTTGAAAACAGGCCCTTCCAAGCAGTTGCTTAAAGTCACCGCGAGGTGAGTTGTATCAAAGTCACCAGTTTCAATTTGGTTTTCACCAGTTGATAGTCACCAGTGAGTCACTGAAAAGTCACCAGTTGGTCTTTCACCAGTTGATAGTCACCAGCAGTTGTATCACTGCTGGTTGTTTTTCAGTCACCAGTGAGTTGTATCACCTTCGTTTCACCTGTTGCAAGCTTCTCTCGGTGACTCAAGTCATTGAGTCATCACCTTAGGGAAGTCACCATGAATTTCAGCCACCAGTTGTTTCACCCGTGAGTTGTGTCACCAAGCAGTTGCTGAATTTCACCAGTTTTTTCACCCGTCACCAGCGGCTTTATGTGGCTCTCAGCTTGCTGAAAAACCCATCACAAGCACTGGTTGATCAACATCCTTCTGTCGTGACGCAGGGATACCCTGGCTTGGGGCCCAGTTGGGGTGCATGGTGAACTGCTAGTGGAACTGCTACAGTGTTTTATAAGCACCGAATGGCTTTGTTTGATGGTTGGTTTTAAATCATCAATTTGGTTCAAATCACTGCCATCACTTTCAATCACCACGTTGAACTTGGTTACCATGTACGATCCTGCAACAACATGGTTACCATTTACGACTTTTGCAATCAAGATGATGCAGATTCAGAACGCACAAAATGATCACCATGCTCTTATTTTCATGACCCGGCACGCTTGTGAATTTTGTTGGACCACAAATGCCCCATCACAGCAAATTGTCCTTTTTCACGCACCATTCTGGCATGTCTCGAACACCGCACTGGCGCACGACATTTTCCGTTTTCTACAACCTACCGTAGGAGTCTACTGTAACATGAGATGTTGATCGGTGATGGCCCTTTGCAGTCCATTGTGCCGTGAAATTCTACCAGCCTGGATTTGGCATTAATACACTCTACATGGATACATGGATGCAATCGTGCACAAATACACATCATCGGCATGCACACAGGTATGTACTGACGCGCTGATGTGCTCACTTATGCTCATACATATATTGCTGGGCATCTAGATGTGTACCTTCTTCATGGAATCCGATCTGCGCAAAAACGAAGCCAAGGGAGAGACGTTTGCGAGCTCAAAAAGAACATATGACACAGAGTTGTCCATTTGCCGAGCAATGCCTCTTCTCCTAAAGTTTCCGTTGCTGGTGCCGTTTTTGATGCCTGTAGAATCTCCAATCAAACTGGTGATATGGCTGTGGGTCAGTTCACCCTGTACCCCCGGTTCCCCTATCATTTACCAAAGTTTTCCCTATTGTTGGTGAACTTGTCCCCCATGAAATTGGTTGGTTGACTGCTTGACCCAACTTGCCATATCATCCGATCCTATACCATTGAGGCAGCAGCAGCACCTACCGATGCAACTCTCAGGTTTCGTCCGTGGTCTCCGATTTTGGCCTGCGGATGGTCAAGGGAGGTGCCAGTGGCGGTGATGTCTGGTTGTCCCCTTACAGTTAGGATGGTCGCTTTGTACAACCGGGTAGAACCCCAGGGTGTTTCTTGAGTCATAGGGCAACCCCCAGTTATCATCCAGTTGACCGTTGTTAGCAATAAACCAACCATTTTTGGAGTGCCTACTTTCAGAAAGCCTCCCAAAAAAACGAAATGATGACAGTTGTGAAACAGAAAGCGATACAGTATACCTGGCCCTTGAACTGGTGGATTTTTTGTCGGCTGGGGGACTCCGGGCAATCAGTTTTGGGGCTGTTTGTGGATCGAGCTGGTCGGGTGGGATGGCTTTATATGGTTTTATAGGGGTTATAAGATGTTACAAGTTCCATACGGTTTTATAGGGGTCTATAACTGAAAACCATGAATGGTGGTTAATAGTAGGGAAGAATCACCAGCAATAGTAGCTGGTCGGTGGTTGCAAACATGTTTTAGTTTCCCTAGTACTCATTAACAAATGGCTGGTCGACTAATATTTTTCATAGGGGTGGTTCCACCACCAACCAGAAAGGGTATGCAATGATGCCACTACCAAGAATTCTTTTCTCTCCAGCGGTGGTTGGATCACATGGAAGGCTTGCTTTTGAGAAGCAAGAAGACACTTGTTGATAACAGATGGCTGTGGGTCAAAACCCCGTACCCCTGGTTCCCTTATCATTAACCTTTGTTTTCCCTATTATTGTTGGGGAATATCCCCCATTATTGGTTGGTTAATATTGACCCATGGCTAGATGGTTCAGTTTATCTCACAAAACTCCTCCCAAAGTTGTGATCTCAAATGATCCCTACCGTTCCAGCGATGTATATAATAGGTAACCATCCCTACTTGGGCTTCCCTGGTTTCTTGCAACAAAGAGGTATCTGGAAGGATTGGGGATTACGATCACTTCTGTTTCTTTGGGGATTATCAACTAACTACTATATACTGAATTAAGACTCTTGTCAAAACTGCCCATGTCGTATGCCACATAGTTATGCTACGCAGAATTCGCGAGTTCTGTCAACGTCATGGGACATTTGTTTGCCATTGTTTCACCATCATTCAGCATTCTTAACCACGATTAGCCATCATACAACAAATATCATTAAACCATCATTAATTGATGTTTAGCCATCATTTGCCATCGCTAGTCATTCTGAACAATCATTAGAAATCTTTGCTAGCCATCATCATCATCATCATCATCATCATCATCATCCTCATCATCATCATCATCATCACCACAATAAAACCATCATTCACTATAAGCCATCATTACTCATTGAGCAACTGTTTACCTTCATTCACCATCCTTACACAACCATTAAAATCATTAAACCATCATTTTCCATTATCATAAAACCATTGATATCATTAAACCATCCTTTTCCATCATCATAAAACCATCACTCAACCATCATTCTACCTCCTTTCTACCACCATTGAACCACCATTCCACCATCATTCTTCCACTACTGAGCCATCCTTCTACCACCATTCCACCATCATTCTTCCATCATTGAACCACCATTCCACCATCATTCTTCCACTACTGAGCCATCCTTCTACCATCATTCCACCATCATTCTTCCATCATTGAACCACCATTCCACCATCATTCTTCCACTACTGAGCCATCCTTCTACCATCATTCCACCATCATTCTTCCATCATTGAACCACCATTACAACCATCTTGAAACGATGAGCCGCGATTCGCTACCGCGGCTTCCGTTCCGAGTGCAGGCAGAGCAGCTATGTTTCGACCGCCCTGGCGTGCCAAGAGGAGTGTCAGCAGGTGAAGTGGTGTCGTTCCTCGGTCGATGGTGGACCAAGGGTGGTGGACCAAGGGTGGACTCATGTTGGATCAATGGTGGATGGTTGATCAATGATGGTTATTGAAGGTTGGTGATGGTTAATGACGGTTGGTGATGGTTAATGATGATTGGTGATGGTTAATGATGATTGGTGATGATTAATGATGGTTAGTGATGATGATAGTTAATGATGGTGAGTGACGGTTGATGATGAACTTTGGTTCCACAGCATATTTGATAAGCATCGAACAGCTCGTCATTGTTGGTGAAGAATGGTTTTGGAACATTATGAATTGATGGTGCTGAATTGGTGGTTGATGATCTGGATGGCTTATACCCACTAACTTAGGTTTTTAGTGTTTTTGGGATATTATTGATTTACCATATAACCACTGAAGATATATTTTTAGCAAGGGATCTATAAGCCACCAAGTGATGATAATTGAAGATAATTCGTCGTACTCAGTGATGGTCGGTGATGGTTTGAGAATGGCTGATGCTTTGACCATGTTGATCATGATTTTCTCATGGTGAATCTTGCCAAAGTCATGGTTCCTATGTTGTGAAGTATGGGGTCACACTTGTTCATTCTTGTCGGTGATCCTTAATTAATGATTGTTGATACTGTAATTGTTGATGATAGTGTTTAATGAATGTGTGGTCGATAATGATCAATGTTAGTGATTGCACTTTTTGATGATAGTGATGGCTCATGATGGGTTTTGATGGTCAATGACGATAAATGATGGCACGACCTACATGTTTGCTCACGGCCTGTCAGAACTTGCTAACCAAGACTATGCTATTTGTGTTTTGGAAAGCGTGCTTCCAACCTGACACCGTAGTCAGGCATGGATTGTTGAAACTGATGCTGTCGTTTGCACGGCCTTCTGTGGCCACGACTTACCCCAAGATGCTTTTGATACTTCGCACCGGCCCCTTTTCCCGACCTCTCCGTGTGCTTGAGTTTGCGAGAAATTGATCAATGAGTGCTATTTCGGCACCTTTTCACTCTACCAACTCAACCCATAATGTTCATCTTAATTAAACGCATCAATTTGTCTTCGTCAAACGGAGGTCATTGATCCCTGCGCCATGATTTCGAGAGTCTTTTGAGGGTATCGTGTCACAGCGCCATCCCCGCTGCGCTGCTGAGATAGCTTTCAGTTCAACACTCTGACGAAGGCTTGTGACCTTCAGGTGCCCTGGAAGTAGCGGCAGATTCGTGGTCTGTCGAATGCTGCACAAATGAGTGCAGGATGAAAACGGATAGATGTCAATGCTTATAGGATATATCAATTTATATAGCCGTGTCACATGCCAAACCTTATAGGAATTCTCATGGCTTATTGATGGTTTTTTTAATGCTTGGCCAGAGGTTGGGGCTGTAGACCTTGCATCCGAGCCGAAGTCATCAGGCCTCTGCATAGCTTCAATGGGTATAATATGCTTAGTTTATGTTGAATGGTTCATAATGGTGGATAACTCAAAAAGTACCGATGATGATAGATTAACCGTTGGTTTGTGACGATGGTTACTCATATTCTGACAATACTATTAAGCATATCGATGGCTAGGATAAAATTGGTGATCAATGGTTTCAAAGGGGCTCCTGCAGAAAAGCCACTGATATTAGGGAGCGAGATGGAGCGAGTGATGACTCTCTGCTAAATGGGAAGCCAGGAACAGAGTCCAGGTCTAGGTCGCACTGGTTATGCACGAATTCGAATCCAGCTGTTTCATTTGAAAGGGTCAGTTGTGCAAGATGTGTTCCCAAAACCCAGTCAATGTTGTCTTCATTTTCGTCACTGGAACTGGTCACACAGAGATATGACTTAAACTATTTCACTGCACCAAGCTGGTCACATCTGGTCACACAGAGTTACTAGTCATCACACACTATGTACACCACGAAAAACTGGTGCTGGTGATCATGATCAACGTATCAACATTGACCAGCCAAGTCACCATGGCTATGCTTACACCGTCCGCTGTTCGCAGCACACCCAATTCAGGATTCAGTTCGATAAGGGCGTTGAATGGTGGTTAAAAAGCTGGTCATTGATGGCTAGTGAATCCAGATGGTGGTTTCAACCCTTTTTTGAATTGTCCTTAGTATTAGACAATGGTTGGTTGATTAAAACAAGTTTCACAAGATTTAGGATGGCTGAACCAATCACCAACCAGTGATGGTTAGTTTACGCTCGATGAATGGTGGATTCTTCACCAGCTGCTGCCACAATCAGCTCTCCGGGTTTGCCCTCCGATTCATGCTGTTGGAACTAGCTCTGAACCAGCTGGCCACTTAGTCTCAACCATGCTCAACCGTTATGCAAGCTGAATCCAGCTTGGCTTGCCGGTGTACCCAGCCCTTGCGCTTCTTCCAAGCCCAAAGCTATGGCCATTTCGGGAACCAGCTTTGCGGTTTATGTCATCCATACGGGGTTCTTGTAAAAACATGCCGTCTTGAAGAATCAACAGATAAAAGTTGCCCACCCCCAGGATCCTGCTTCAATGTTGATGGAGTTGGCCTTGCCGGCCTTCAAGAAAACAGCAATTCATGTTCTGGCTTTCCGAAGCTGTACCCATCAACATTGGGGGTGCAAAGGGTTGCCAATGTCTTAGTGCTGGTACGTGTCGGATGGCTGTTCTTTTTAAGAACCCGGTATTGTTTGCTTTATCCCACTACGCTCTTTGCAATTCGGTTTCCACCTCACTCGTATCCGCAAGGACGTCCATTGGTGCCAGGATGTGCCAGGGATATCCAGAGATGCACCAGCAATCCTTGGGGACCTCTCCCCGGCCATGGCCGCAGGATTACAAGTCTAAACCAGCCTTGGGCGACATGTATGAAATGGCCGGCCCAGTGTACTGCTCCGTGGACGTTCAGATGGAGTTTACAGCCCCTCGGTGTTTTTGTCGGAGAAGACTCAAAGAAAACTCAGCAAAGTTCGTAGGGTTCTGTTGGAGATGGGAACCTGATGGGTACAGGACCCTGTTGGGTGGCCGTGGGTCGAAAGTTCCTGCACCTCTGACTGTTCATATGCCAGAAGTGACTGAAGTCCAGCTGTTCGGATGTTCACTGATGTTCACCTAATGATTTTTTGGTTGCTGAATATTGACCCGCGACATGGAGGGTTCTTAGAATTGAGAACCCCGAAAAATCGTTGGTTTATTACTAAAAGTGATTGTTAAGGGATGACAACTCGGGGTACCCCTATTTTGAAAAGCACCCATATATTATGATCAATTAATTAAGTCAAGTTCATTCGGTGCAAGGTTGGGCGATGCTTTAATTCGAACATTCTGTTCTTTTTTTTGGATCGCGGATTTGGCACGCGGTTGAATTTCTCAACACCTGTTGATTGAACCACTGTTGTTAAACCACAATCAATGGGTTTGTCCAAAGCATGCTGTACTCCCCAGAAATGGTGGTGTAATTATCTAATAATGGCTTCTCTTGGATGGTTGGTCCCATCATTTGTAGACGAACCCAGAGTCACTCACCATATTTGGCTGCGTTTGGCTTGATTAAAGAAATCCGACTACAGTTGATAAACAAGAGTACGACCATTATTATATTCTGATCACCACCACTATTATTTGCTGATCACCATATGTTGTCTCATCAGCAACCACTATTAATTCAACAAATCAGGGGAGTTTTGTCTTGGCTTCGAAAAATGGTGGTACCCCCAACCATCCATGGATGAGGGAGACCCAAGCATCTATGTGTGTGACATCCATGGACAAAACCGTTTGACTATCAAATCTCATCATGAAAGTAGCTATGCCTGGGGATGGCAGTTGGTGTCTAACATTGCTCGAGACCGCAGTTGCGAGCGCGGGAACACTCGCTGTTTTTTTGCTGCAACCTTCAACTGGCCAGTTCCTATGAAATCTATCGATGTTGGTGCAACTGTTTGCGGAGCATAGGTTTAAAGCCGTCGAAAAGAAAAGCCACGAAAAAACATAGAACAAAACATAGAACAACCGCAGAGCAACTATAGAACAACCACCTAAAAAACATAGAACAACCATAGTTAACCCTAGCAACCCAACCCAAAGCTCCCAACATCACCAGGTTTGGCCAACGACTCACCACGTACCATGACCCATGGGGTCGCCCGCGACGCCGCGAGGCGACCTACTACGTCCCGGCTGCGAAAAAGCCCCGGCCCACGGACGATGTGTTGAAAGCGGCCTTGAAGGCGGCGCGGCGCAGCTGCCATGGATGCCAGGGTGCGTGGTAGGTGGGGCTATGGCATGTTATGTCTATGGTCATGGTGAGATATCCTGGACTTAGTGGTAGGGCTGGTAGGGGTGATGGTGAGATTCGTTAGATTTGGGGTTCATGGTGAGATTGTGAGATCGTGGATTTAGTGATCCAATGGAGGTCTACGATTCTGCAAGCGGTTTCATATCGTTGAGACTGCTCGAGCCGGTGCACCAAGCGGACGCCTCCTGAGATGCGGCGGCTTACCTCGAACTTCGACATAGCCAGGGCTTTCCGTTGCGACTTCGCATGCAACCTCTTGACATCTCTTGACCATTGGCGAGTCAGTTTAGCAATTGTAGTCAGCTAATGGTCAGCTAACAGTCAGCAATTGTATAACAGTCAGCTGTGATTGTTGCGTGTATCTTTCCGACTGTTATATCGTCATCGTTTGTTATTTGTTTTGTTCCTGCGGCTTGTTTGGTTGCTTCCTTAAAAAGGGGTAACCCCAACAGTGTGTGTTCATAACAGTTGCATAGTAGCAGCTACAATAGTTGAGATACATACATGCAATTACATGCATGCATTACATTGCATTATACATTCCATTCTATTACCTTACCTTGCTTTGCCGTGCCTTACCTTACCTTACCGTACAATACTTTATGTTACATTACATTACATTACATACACACATACACACACATACACACACACACATATGCACACACATACACAGATATACACACACATACACGCACACACACACACACACACATACGCACACACACACACAGATACACACACACACACGCGCACACACACACATACACACATACACACATACACACATCCACACATCAACAATACATACATACACACATACACACATCCACACATCCACACATACATACATACGTACGTACATACATGTGAAAGTGATTCAGATACGCCCATGGATAGGACACGCCCATGAAATCCCATCAATAGGGAGGAAAAAAACTGAGACATTCCATGTTTTTCTCATTATTTCCCTCAATTTTCCCCCATGTTTTCACGATGAAAACAGAGATTTCCCGCTGATCACATGAGTCATGATCGCTAATGGAGCCGACCCACAGGGACCCTTTGGGGTTGTCCCTCACGGTCCTGCAACCACCATCTCATTGGCATAGAGATGGGGAGTTACAGCAATGATTCACCATGAATGCTGGAATGTTAGGTGAATATTCTCGTATCAATTGGCCATGATATGAGCCACAATCATAATATGTATCCAGAGCAGTAGGTATCACCCCAAAGATCGTTTTTGACTAGATGATTTAGCCCATCTACAACATGGTGGACTGTTGAGGAGTATCAACCGGATCGTTTTATACCGGCGCCAACTGATTTGGAACCATCAAGCACGTGGTCGTTTCAGAAAGCTTTCCGCCTGTACCTCAACATCCCTCAACCCTTGCTTGACCGGCACGGCAAGCAACGTGCTTTGTTTACGGATTTGGCAGGCGGGCTTGTGCATGAGTGCCGGTGAATATCCAGTGTACACCGAGAAAGCCGATGCTTCGCTCTACAAGTCGGAAGCTTGGCTTACATTGGATCTTGATGCTTCTCTCTCCACTTTCCATTGTTGGCAGATATGATATGATCAACAACAACCTGCAGTTGGCGGATTCCTAAGGGGGTGTTGCATCCTGATGCCAGATTCCTACATTGATGGCATGCTTGTTCAGGGTACTGTATTTTTTGGTAACGAAGAAGCAATGCGTCTAGCCATTGTTGTTGGCCAACGATTTTTGTTTAGCCGCTAGTGGCTTCATGGCGCTAATGCTTGACTATGTGGGCAGATGATTGCAGCTCGATCTAGCATTTATCAAAACTATTTGAGAGTGAATTGACCTGGCTTGTATTTGCCCGGTCCGTGGGAATGATGTCCCACAGAGGGGCTCGTGGGAATAGCGCCGTCATTTCTAACCACTAAGCGGCATCGCCGGCCTAGGCTATTCATGCCCTGACGATACGATGTAAATATCTTGGGGGGTTATCCCCTGCACCTGCCAGGTTGATTGGTTGTCATATTTGGAACTTTCGGACCTTGTGTAGCTGAGATTCTTGAGAACAGCACCGCTGTGGGAACGCAACCAACAATACATCAATACATCATATTTGTTGTTAGATCAGTGTCAACAATCCATCCCACCATTTTGCAATCCACAGCAGCCATAGCAGGTGATCTACTAGGGGATAACGGCAATTTGAATATGGATTCACCGGTATGTAACAAGCAATCACAAGTTGTTGAAACAAACCCATCACTATCAGAAATGTGAATTGATTGATGGCTATCACTCTTTGACTGGTTTAATCCTTTTGGAGTGGAAAGCATGCTGCCTATCTTCCATATTTCAAGCATTTTCCTCTTGGGGATGGTCCAATAAATGATACTGTATCATATCTACTGCAGGATGGTTATATTATGACGTCAGGTTGACCAGCTGGATTCAGTTTTCAATCAGCCCCATACAACTCCCAAAAGAAGAAACGTTGCAGTCTGTGAGACGCGCCCTACGCAACTCCAGGGTAGCAACAGGTTTGACAACGAGCCAACGATGCATGTTCATGTTTTATGAGATTTGACCAACCACGGCAAGATGTTTAGGTATCCATTCAGACTAGCAATGTCAATGTGCCCATAAATATTGATATTATGGTTTTCTATCAGCGAACACAGCTACGGATATGGTGGGCTTTAGGTTGAATGCCGTGCCCAGTATTGCTGTACTGTGCAGACCCATGAAGCACTACTGGCATTTTCTAGTGCAACCATCAATCAACCTTTGCCCCAATTGACCAATGTTAAACGTAACTCACCAATATTGACCACCGTCCACGAACATCCTCGGTATGTGAACACCGACTCTTGTCAATTGTCAAAGACGGATGCTAAGCAGGAGAACCGCCGCCGAAATCTGCTCAGGTTTTGATCTTTGTGTTACTTAGTTTTGGGCCTGAGAAACATACATATATAGAATATCTGGATATGATGGACTAAGCTCAAATAACATAGACGCAGAACAAACACTTTCTGCCGTGGATATGATGGACTACACTACACTGACTAGACCTTTATGTACATATTTCGAAAGTGTGTGACCGCATTCACACAGAGGCATTCGTGGCATATGTGGATACATGCACACCTACATAGGGACTTAATATACATTCAAATGTTGGAAAGATACATGTGTATGTACATAGTTATGACAGACATACATTTTTTCATGGATTCATTCGCTCATATGACATGCGCCCACGCACACGTATGGTTATTTGCTCAAATGGGGGAATGCAAATGGTTGGTTGCTGGCATGGCCACTGGTAGGACGCTTGAGGGGTTGCATCTATCATGGATCATTCGTATACCTAAATCTATGTAGAAAGTAGAAAGTGTGAAGGAAGTTTTTAGTTTTTTAATGGCTCTTGCTTGGTTCCTGGCTGGCTAGTCGTAGTGCTTGTCTTTAATCCTGATGATTGCATCCGGTAATTACAGCAGAAGTACCTGAAAAAGTAGGACAACAAAGCATAACCGTTGTACTTCAGAAATGCTGAAAGACCAGCTTTGTTTTTTGTTCGACTCGAACTTGCCTGTCCAACCTTTCGTCCCCATATCGGATGAAGACCACATAGCACAACAACAAATATTGCTGGATTAGCATCCCAACAAAGAACATTATGTTAGTTTGCTAGTCCACTGGTATCTATTCCATGGAGGTCAAGAAACATATTGCCCCACCACAAGCGCAACGCGATGGACTTACCAGCTCACTCCGTACGGCGCTCCATCGGTTGACCAACGCGATGACCAATCATCAAGCACCATTGATCAACATCAACCAGTGCCAGCCATCATCAACCATCATCATTGACCATCACCATCAACCATCAACCATCATCATCGACTATCATCATGAACCATTCTTTAACCATCGTCATTCGCCGTCATCATTAGTCATCACCCTCAACCAAACCACTGAGCCCCACCAGGGTGCCACGCTGACGGATGGCAATGGCACGGACGTGAAAAAGCTGATAAAAGTACTCCACCCTTCCGAGATCTATTTGTCCAAACAAGGATGCTTGGAGAGTCGGTGTGGGGTTGGGTATTCACCATCAACATGTGCTGAACAACTGGGATTCAACAACCATGAGCAAACAAGTTGCTGGATCCTTTTTGAATGCTACTGTAGATCAAATCTTGAATGAACCATGGTTGCAACGGCAAACAACATGACTTACCTGGCTGCTTGTTGGGAGGCTGCGAGGCCGCCGAACTCGGGGTATTCCGCTCTAGGCTTCTTTCATGGGGGAACGAGCGCCACGAAGCTATCAGGAGTCCTGTAGCCCAAAAGGTAGCTTATCTATATTTTCTTATTTCCTGAGACTATTGACTTGTTAACATCAATATCTGCTATTTAACATCAATATTTGCTATTTAAAATCAATATCACACATTACCAGTCACATCAACCCATTGCCAGGTAAGTGAGAGGATCGGCAAGGGGAATGTTGATAATGATGCTTGGACCTATTACTATTGCTTACAATTTGCTCACCTACTTACAATTTGCTCACCACAATTTCATGAACCATGAGGCATCACCAACCCATCACTGAACTCTATCAATTTGCACCATTGCTTGCAATCATGAATCATGCTTATTTATCCTTATCAATGATGATGATGATGATGTTCGTGATCAATCATCATCCATCAATATCAATTATCCTGAATTATGGTCAATCATCATGAATCAATCATGAATCAATCATGAATCAATCATGAATCATGAATCAATCATGAATCATGAATCAATCATGAATCAATCATGAATCAACCATGAATCAATCATGATTCATCAAACAAATCATCATTGACCTTTCTGAAAATGATCATTCTCAACCACTATAAACCCTTTTCAACCCTCACTTGCATTCCCGTTTATCTACTTGGCAGGTCCCGTTGGGGTGAAGGCAATCGACCATCAATGAACTGTCCGCGGCAACGCCGGGTGATATGAAGTAAACGGACAGTATTTGGCAGCTATCCATGTACAATTGATTACTTCATGATGATGATTGGCCGATGATGATGATTGGCTATAGTGATGATGATTGGTGAATTTTATCTCTACTAAATGATTACGAATCTAGTGGTTCATGATGATGATGATGATGATGATGATGATGATGATGATGATGATGATGATGATGATGATGATGATGCCGCACCAGCGAACCTTGGGGGAAACCCAACGATGTTGGGTGGCAAGCACCATGCACAGTGGGGGAACGCCCTTGGCGATAGCGAAGTTCAGTTGTAACTCACGAAATTTCCAGTTATAAATCCAGTTCTGTTAGATATTGGCGGTTACGCTAGTTACAACTAGTTACACCTGGATACCCCAGCCGACAGTTGCCCTAGTTATATAACTGGTAACTTATTATTTACAATTGTACAAATTGTAAGTCTGCATACCGAAACAAATTCAGAACTTAAAACTGGTACAGATTCAAATTGAAACAACTTCTGGCTGGGAGGGCTGTAGCAATGTAGATCTGCATCCTGCTGGGGTCCTTGACTCCAAGTCTCGGATGAATCAGGGACGACATCAAGAATCCATGGTGTACCTCTGAAGTGTTCAACGTGGTACCCCCCCGTCTTGTAAAGTTGGTTCATAGACCATTGGTGGTTTGTGAAGCTTAACTGGGGTACCCCGGGTGATTATCTAGTTTATCAATGATTTACAGGTAACCATCCATTTCGGGGGTTCGCTATTTTGAGAAACACCCGATTGAATGATAGTTGTATCTACCATAGCTGGTAGTTACCCTGGTTATACCTGAACTCAGCTATCTTGGGGGTACCTTAGCTATCGCCAAGGGATACCACGACCCTGTAGTGACTGAAGTTGAGTTTCGCTTGGCCCAGCCACAATATCCTTTGTGTGATCTACATGCGAGACGGAGACCCACCGGAGAGCGCATCACCCAACAAGTGGATTACCCAATAGGTAAACATCTAGAAGCGATCGATTTTCCAGCCAGCCATTTGGGGCTTTCTCAAGACATAGGGGGGACCCCCCAGTAAAAACCACTATTATAAACCATTTATAGCGATAAACACTATATAACCATAATTTGGGGGACGCGTATGCCTTGAGAAACCCCTACATCAAATCAAAAACAAGGCTATCACCACTGACTCTGGAACTGAAGGCACACCATTCTCCATATCTCCAAGACTGCTGATCGGCAGGAGAGGAGACCGACAAGGTGATTTACAACGCCATCTTTGCACTTTCGGGTCGCAAGGCATTGTATCTCTACAACCTCATCCATCACAATCCGAAGTACCTTGGCTGCAGCCTGCTTCATGTACAGCCAGGTGTCATGGTGCCTGAATTTCGTGAATTTTCTCCGAAATCTTTTGCCAGTAAAAACAGATGCTTTTGATGAGCGAGCAAACTTTCTCTTTCAGGAACCATGATGCAGTAATCATAGATTCAGCATCTTTCTGGGCACCACAGTGGTCATCAATGCTCATAATGGCCAGCATGATCAGCCGCTACTCCGAGCATTGATGAATTGTCGGGAATAATCCCGACATGAACCTGAACTAATGATCAATTTGGGCTATATCAACCCTACAAATAGTAATCTCTATATCAACCCTAGTTATATAACAAATAAACTTGATTCAAGCCAAAAAGCCCTCGTTCGCTAACAAACTCACCTAAAACTAATACTTGCTGGTGGTTTCAAATATTTATTTATTTTCCCTAGTAATTCTTAACAAATGGCTGGTTGACCAATATTTTTCATAGGGGTTGAAAACACCAACCAGAATAAGCCCTCGTCAACAACCTATGAGCTTTGCAACTTGAATCAACTGACCTCCACTAAGCGCCACTGTTCAGGGGGGAACAGCGATTCCAACGCGCTATGCGACACTCGGTGAAGTGGTGTGCCGGTGCGAAGAGAAGGTGGCCATGATGGCTGATAACGGTTGATTATCAATGGTAAGTAATGGTTTCACAATGGTTGATAACGGTTTTTAATGCTTAATAATGGTTTGATGATGGTTTAATCATGGTTGATTGTTAGAACTCAGAACGAATTTTGATGTCGAGTGATGGTTGATGTTGCCTAATGGTGGTTAATGATGCTTAATGATTCTTACTAGAAGAGGGGATATGCCTACTGCATATGGCTCTGGAATGGGCCACATCAAGCAGTTGTCCAGCAACTCATGGGGAAAATGACTAAGAATGAGAGTTGGAATACAATGGTTGATGATGGTACAGGAGGGGTACAGGGTAGTGACCGATGATGTTTAACGATGGTTCATCAAAACTGGTCACATAGTATTTTAAACGGTCATATCTTGATGAATGGTCACAGGGTTTAAACTACGTTTATCAATAACAGTTGATCATGTCTTTTTATATTCGTTGATTTGCTTTATCTTGTTTCATGAGGGGTGAAGAGTGGTTAACGTATATATATATATATATATTTACATATATATATATATACTGGTCGTTGGTTTCAATCATTTTCTATTTTCACTAGTAATTATTATACACTTGCAATGACTTTTTAATCGTTGGAAATGGTCGCGAGCTGATGCGCTTGGACGTGATGAGTCGTGGTGCTTGTGCAACGAGCATCCAAAAAGAGTACCGATGGCGGGGTAGTCCCCATGGCGAGCGCAAGGTGGTCGAGGAGTCAGGAGTGGCCACCAAGCAAATGGTGGTTTCTCAAAATAAGGGACCCCAAAAACGGCTGGTTTATTACTATAAATAGTTAATAATGGATGATTTGGGGTACCCCTATTTTGAGAAACACCCATTTGGTGTAACAATTGGTGCAACAATGGGTGTAACAATTGGCTTCCAATTTTCTAGTGCCATTGGTGTAACAATTGGTGTCGAGAATTGTTGCACCAATGTCATTTGTGATCAAGGATGTTCCGGTTGTGGTCATTGGTTTAACAACTCTCGATGGTAACTTTTGCTGAGCGCGAATCCGCGGAATGAACCATAGGGACGGCGGTGACTTTTTTGTTGGATAGTCTAATGGTGGGTCAACATGCTGCACAATGAACATCAAGAATGAACAGTGTGGCCAAATGCCAAACCCTTCGGGCCCCAAAAAATCAAACTGCCACTCATTTTATCTGGAAAACATTTGGTGGTTTCTCAAAATCGGGGATCCTAAAAATGATTGGATTATTTACTATAGACTATAAATGATTAATGATGGATGACTTGGGGGGTCCCCTATGACTTGAGAACACCCATATGTGATTTATCATTACGTAGATGGCGGGTCACATCCGTCACCCACAAAATCGTCGGCCCGACAAGGCTGAGCAAAGGAGCTGCGTTTTTCGCAGCATCAGTGAGCAACAGGCATTCACCAGCGCTAATCACGATAGTAACTAACCACCCTCTGGCAGTCCCTAACCTGGCAATGGAAAATTCACCATTGATTGGTGTTTTTTCCATGGGTTTTCCTACGAAAATGGTTGATTTTCCATTGCCATGTAAGTCTACGAAAGGGTAATCACGATAGTAGCTACCATCAATGGTTATCCTATCATTTTTGGGGAGTGTAATCCAGCACTCTACCAATTCATCTCAGTAAGCATCAGTATTTTTGCTAAGCATGATTCACCGTTGTTTTACTAACCAAGAGTATCACAGTATCACTATAGTCATTGCAACCTTAACCATCATTGATCGTGTTTCTTCTCAACCATTGGTAAGTATCCAAACTAACCATCATTCACCATCATTGACCGTCATTCACCATCATGAACCATCATGAACCATGTATCATACACCACGACTTGCCATTATGATAATTATCAGGCCTCAGCTGCAGGTAATCTGACCGCGAAGATGGAGGATCAACTGCATGTGAACCTTCCACACATTGTGGCCACCAAAAAGGGTGCCCTGGATGGCGTGGTTGGCTGGGCAGGTTCACTCGATCAATGTTGGCAGTATCAAGGAATCATTTTTTTTGGCACCAAGCATTGCGTCTATATGTTGTTTTTCCTTTTTTTCCGCAAAAATTCGGAACCCAAAACACTGGTTCGTTTGTTAATCAACAATGATTGATATAGGATGGTTTGGGGCCGGCTATTTTGAGAAACACAAATATTTTCATGTATGGTACAGTAAAGCAAATGCACATATGCAGACTTGTAATGCATGCGTCTTTTGATTTGCTTAAGCTTTCATATATGTATATATGATACAAGTGGTTGCATACTAATATGCTGGTTGGCAAATGCCTCCCTTGTTAGTGGGTTCAGGTCGTGTTTTCATCAAGAATACCAATGAAGCTGTAGGCCCCAACAAGTCACCGCCAACAAGGGCGATATAACCACTTGAGCACTATCAATAAACACCCAACAATAGGGGTACTAATCACTCACAGGAGTGGTCGGCGAAGCACTGGGGAACCAGGTTTTTTGTTGGTCATGAAATGCTTTTGACATTTCAGTTGATCAATTTACAAGTTTACCCGAAGCAGCAATCATCTGTTGTTTAGCAACGAAGTCATACTTACCATTCTGAATTGGATAATTTCGGTCATCATTACTACGATATCACAGCCGGTTCAATTCATGCAGTTGGCCGTTGCTGCTGAGAATTCAGTAGGTTTGTCGGGCAGCACCCTAGCTCATCCCCTGAACGCCACTAGACCATGCCGGCCCCCTTGCTGCTGAGAATTGTCAATCGTGGGTGATTCGTGGAGAAAGAAGATGCTGGCCATGGCCGACGAAAAGTTCAACCTCACAGTGACTGGGCCGAGATACCGACCTTGCTGGGCACGAACGGTGAGCGTCACGTACCATGGTTTCCGGTCCCCGGGATCCGGACATCTCCCAGGTAGCTGGTCATGCCATGTCATGCCCATTTGGTGCTTTCTCAAGCCATATGGATACACAAAAATGCTTGGTTCAATATTAGAAATGATTAAGAAAGCATGATAACTGGCGGATGTAATATTTTGACAAATGTCCATTGGTTTAGGGTACCCATGGGTATCCAACCAGTTTTCAAGACGTTTGGAGACCCATGGATACCCATGGATACCCGTTTAAGAATATCTTGAAAACTGGTTGGATACCCATGGATACCCTAAACCATTTAGCACAGCTCTGGCACCGTTTCGAAGCTCCGTTCGTTCCGAAGCCGTCATGTATGAAGCCGTTACCTGGGCCCTACCGGTAGGGTGGCTTGATGACATTTTTTGTTTTCCCTAGGCACTGATGCTGGTTGGTGACGTTTTATGTTTTCCGCCTAGCCACCTAACTCTAGCTGGTTGGTGGTTTTTAACATTTTTTATCTTCCCTAGTAGTTATTAATTAATAGTTGGTTGAGTAGTATTTTTCATAGGGGTGGTTCAACCACCAACCAGTTAACATTTTTCATAGGGGTCAACAAAGCACCAGCCAGGTAGGTTTTCCCCAATGATTAACAAACGGTCGGGGAGGTTCAACCACCAAGCAGAGAAGTTCTCACTGGTTGTTTGTTCAACATTACGCGTCCGGATATGGTGGTGGGTCAAAACCCTGTACCCCTTGTTCCCCTATCATTAACCAGGCTGTTTCCCTTGTTATTGTTGGTCATTATCAACCATGAAATTGGTTGGTTGACTGCTTGACCCAGCTCGCCATATGATCTACTTGTCATTGCATGCTGTTTTTGATCAGTGGTGGCAACTTTTGGTGCTGGGTGGGTGACGAGTTAGATGCCCAGTTGCTTGCTCAAGAGGGATAGACTTACCAGCACTAGTGACCAACAGGACTTTCGTTCAACTGTAAACCACAAAAGGCAGACATAATGGGACACAAGCAATGACAATAAGGCTGTACTGACTAGTATAGTTTACCACCTAGTTCATAGTAGATTTGTTGAATTACTAGAGTTGAACAGCTAGTTCATAGTAATTTTGTTAGTTTAGCTGCTGTTTCCTATATTTCAACAGCTAGTTCATAGTTCAAAGGAGTTAAGCCAATTTCGCTGATGCTTATTAATCATAGTTCAACAGCTGTTTCAACTTAGTTACTTTGGTTGATGGTTAGTATAGTTGAACACCTAGTTCGTAGTAGTTTAGTTGATGGTCACTATTGTGGAACAGCTAGTTCCTAGTAGTTTAATTGGTTTAGTTTAGTGGATGCTTGCTATAGCCTAGCAGCTAGTAGTTTAGTTATGGTTTATTTGATGGCTATTCAGGAGAGTTCAACAACTAGGTGACAGTAGTCAAGTTAGTTTAGTTGATGGTTAGTATAGTTGAGCACCTAGTTCGCAGTAGTTTAGTTGATGGTCACTATGGTGGAACAGCTAGTTCATATAGAAGTTTAGTTAGTTTAGTTTGTGCTTACTACAGCTAGTTCATAGTCATTTTACAGTCTATTTGGTCGTCAATGCATTTTAACAGCCAGTTTTCTGGCTAGTCAAGCTTGCCATTCTTGCTCACTATAGCAGCGAGTTCAACCATTGTTGATGGGTTTAAGTTTCTGCTAGTAGATTATCTAACTAGACTGAGAAAACTACTAAGAGCTAGCTGTTTGGCTATAGCAACCAACCATGAACTGAACCAAATAAACTACTGTCAACTAGCTATCAGACTCTAGCTGTTCAGCTATGCTAAGAATCAACTGACTGAACTATTTTTCATCGAACTATAAACTGAACCTTTTAACCAACTATACTAGCATCCATATGTAGCATGTATTGTTATACTGCTTTTGACCATTCATAAGGCTATCAATGGATGCAAGTATTGACTGGGCATTGTTGTGTTTTGGTTCTGCATGCTATTAACATGCAACTTGTCACGATATATTAATGATACATACTAACGATAATTATAACCATTAACTCAGCAGTATATTATAAGCATTGGTATATTGTAGCCATTAGTATATCAGAACCATACTATTAGTTAAGATGATACTATAATCAAAGTTGATGGTAATGAGATACTATATGTATAGACCATTGTAGAAAATAATATTGTAAACTATACTGTAACCCTACATTTTAACCATGTTCAGAAATCATACTATAACGTGTAACTATGGTTATAACAATCATTGTACTAACTAACTAACCATTACTTAAGTAGCCATATAGTCGTTATACTACAAAATATTATCATCACTATTTTGGTTATATATAACTATTAGTTGTTTGTGGTTATGTATCGAACTGTTAGTATATATGTTAGTACATTACAACCATATATAGTAACCATATAATAACCATACTAAGCTATCTATATGCAATAACTAATATTTGGTTATAACAACTATATATAGCTATTAGTATATTATAACCATATAGAGTAACCATTATTTTTGGTTATATATAGCTATTAGTTATTTTTGGTTGTTTGTATAACTACATTATCAGTACATATATTAGTTATTTAGCCCATGATAGTATGGTTACTATACATGAGTATATTATGACCATACTATCATAACCACATTCTCAATATCATACTATTAAGATATTAAAAGTACCAAAACAATAGTTATAACCATTATATTTATTATAACCAAATATTAGTTATTGCATATAGATAGCTTCGTATGGTTATTATATGGTTACTATATATGGTTGTAATGTACTTATATATACTAATAGTTAGATATATAACCAAATATTATAACCATATATTAGCATATTGTCAATATCATATTATTTGTATATTATAACCATTTGTATATTAAAACAAATCATTATAACCATTATATATTATTACAACCAATATATTATAACGATATGGGTGTTTCTCAAGCCATAGGGGTACCCCCCAATCATCCTTTGTTAGTTATTTATAGTGATAAACTGACCATTTTTGGGCCCCCCATTTTGAGAAACCAGGAAAATATATCTAAACTGGGCCAAATCTGTACCTTGTACCCATCACCTGGGACCGGCCGGCGAAGCTCAGGAGTGGGTCCCCTCGCAGATCGGCGCCTACGAAGAAGGCAGCGGCGCGCCTGCCATGGCCACGCCCAGAGCCTGGTCAGCCTGGCTGCTTGGACGGCAGATGCGATATGAACGGGTTGATATCAATGGGTTAATAGTGGTGAATACTAGGTGGTTTAACTAGGTGATATCAATGATGTGAATACTAGGTGGTTTAACTAGGTGGGTTCATAGGTAGGTGGTTTAACAGGGTCTAGGTGGGTTCATAGGTAGGTGGTTTAACAGGGTCTAGGTGGGTTAATAGGTGGTTAATCATGGTTAACCAACGAATTTCATGGTTTGACTAGCTGGTTGATGGTGAAGAATAGGGGATAATGACCAAGAACTCTAGGTAAATAGACAGTAATAAGCAGTTAGGTCAATATTGACCAACGGGTTGATAATGGTTAAAAATGGACAGTAAGGTTAGCTAATGGTTAATAATGGTTGAATACGTTTAGCAGAGGTAAGTTGTTTTTTACATATATGAATGATGGTTAGTAAGGATTAATGATGGTTAGTAAGGGTTAATGATGGTCAATGATTGTTTATAGAGGTTAATAAAGATGGTTAGTACGGGTTAATGATGATCAATAATAGAGGTTAGTCGTGGTTAGTAATATGAACTGGTTAATAGAGGTTTATAAAGATTGGTCGATAACGATTACAGCCATAGCTAAGAATGGTCAATGCTTAATAGCGGTGATGATTGATAGTGGTTAAGTTTGCTCTAATCTTATGAACTATGATACTTGTCAATGATTAATAGTGGTGAGTAATAGTTGATATCGAACTATGATTACGACCAATATTGGTGATTAGTGATAAATTAATGATGGTGATGGAATCACGATTACGACAAAAACAGTGGTCAATAATTGTGATAAATGGTGATGAAGAAAAGTCATTGATGACCTACTATTTTTAATCATCATTGTACTTACTGATGGTCAATCATGGTCAATCAATCACTACCTTCTCAATTACCGGAGCGTTAACATTGATATTCAAAACATAGGTTGAATTAGTTATTAATGACATTGATATAGCCAATTGATGGCCTATCACTATTTATCATCATGGTGGTTGATGATGGTGCTAGTGCTATCCAAAATCTGTAGTTCTAGTGCTCTCTAATGAATAAATCACAATTATGATTGATCAATAGTAGTACTAGGTTGAAGATAATGGTTGAACAAATGATGATGGTACGGCATTACCACTTAGATAGTGGTGACATTGGATTCATAGATTGAATCATTGATATGGTGTAAGAGATATTGTAGTTTCATTTCATCAATGGTGAATCAAGTAACCACCATCTTAATCAATCACTAAATGATAATGTCATCTTTCATGGTGGTTGTGGTGAATCGTGTAAAGTGATGCTCAACAATGGTCAATGATTAAGGATGGCTAGTATTGATTAAGGATGTTATATTCATTGGTGAGCATGTTTTATTGAAGTAACTTTAATGATGGTTGATCATACTGAATTTGAGGCTACATGAAATAGTGAACAATGATGATTAATCATGGTCAATGATGGTCAGCACTTATTTGCAATGATTAGACAGATGAATAATTATGTTTGAGTGACAATGACGATCAAGGACAGTTCACAATCGTTGATGAGACTTGATGATGGATGGTTGAATATGATAGAGTCGATTACGAACTAGTGAGTGACAATCATAGTTTTCATGTTCACGAATTGATATAGTACTCAATGATGACGGTCAATCATAGTTGATGATTGGGAGTGATTGTTAACAATACTTACCCATTGGTAAATGGGTAAGAGTAATTAGGAACTCTCCCAAATATGGGCAGGTAAACATCCCAAAGCAAGAGGGTAAATGGGCACGGCTAAGTGACCACCAACAATGGTGAGAGTGGTCAATGATGTGGTTAACGATGTTGAATGCAAAAATAACCTGCTGATATGCATAGGGATAAGGATATATATATATATATACATATTTTGTATTTATATCTATTAATATACATAATGCTAATAATTGTTCTTTTGCTGGCTAATAGTGCTTATTGTCCACAGTTGACATTGAACAAGGAAATCCATAGTTGTTGAAGTGAATATTATAGTTGAATATGAATATAGTTGATAATAAATGAGTCCATTACTTGGCAATAAAGGTTAATGGTGGTTCCAACATGAGGTGAAAGGGAATCGCAATGATTAGCCAACTGAGTTTATGGCTTTAGTCATGGGGTAAGAAGACATAATGCACATGTATACATAAATATGATATGATATATGTGTGTATATTTGTCTTTATATATATATATATAGAGGCTCTCATATCCTTTGATTATAGTAAAGCTGGGCTAAACAACAATCAATTAGTCAATCAATCAATCAATCAATAAATCAAAACTTCTAGCTGGGAGCCTCCCCCTAGTGTATTAGTATCACATGGAACTGCACCACGTAAGCAACATGTTTTTTTCGGGGATGCAGATGGGCCAACTCCATCTTTGAGAAGCATAACATGATTATTGAGATGGATGATGGCTGTTGATGATTAGATTCCTGATGATGGATCCAGCATGGCAAATAAATCCAATCATGTATGTTGATGATGGTTGACTAGAAGAAACGAGACGATTTGGGGAGAAACCATCGCTGGGAGATCGGGCAAGCGCTGAAAATTCGGCAGCTGTGTATATTGTGGTTGGGTTGGCCCCGCAAGTACAAAAACGCTGGTCACATACCCCAAATGACCTTTTTCTAGTCCAACTGTTGGGATTTCAACTTCGGCCCATTTGTTGGTTTGATAAATCGCTTGGTAGCTCGCCGTATGTGTCGAAGTCTTCTGAGGAGATTCATGATTGCAAGGCTACCTGATCAGCAGCCGAAAACCCGTATCATACACATGGTGGCTGCCGGATTCTTGCCTTGACACAGGGGTTTTTCAATATAGAGGACCCCAAAAATAGCTGGTTTATTGCCAATAAATGATCGATATTGGATGATTTGGGGGGTCCCCTATTTTGAGAAACCACCACACCATGGTGACTTGTCTCAGCATCACTGGTAATCAACATTGACTATCGTCATCAGCCATTCTATATACTTTGCTGGCTTCCAGGGGTGTAACCGCGGTATATAAATTATCCTATGAAGTAGGTAAGGTAACTAACTATTATTTATCACCACGGTTAGTAGCCAGTCACTATCTGGGGATGCACATTCAAGCAGCCAAAGGTAGCAACTTTTGTTTTTGTTTCTCAAAATAGGGGTACCCCCAAATCATCCTTTTTGAGTCATTTGTGGTAATAAACCAACCGCTTTTGGGGGTTCCTATTTTTATAAACCACCATACTTAATATCATGACCCATGATTGACCATCACTGAACACGACCAGCCTCGCTGCACCCGCCGAAGGTTTGCAGTCAGCGCAACTGCGGCCTTCACTTTCAGCCTTGCCCCTCGAAGCATTGAGCTGCGGCCGATACAGCCAATGGGGGCCGATCTAGTTGATGGTTTATATGGTTTTATTTGGTTTTATATGGTTTTATAGTGGTTATATCATATCCATTAATAGTGGTTAATAGTAGGGAATACTAGCCAACAATAGTAGCTGGTTGGTGGCTTGATTGACATTTTTTACTTTCCCACATGTATTTGCAAAGGGTTGGTTGGTCGACAGGCATTTTTTTTCATAGGGCTTGAAACCGCCAACCAGTTGAAGGTGGTTGATTGTGATCAAAAACGGTGCATTAATGACTGGTCATGGTTGACTAATGATTGGTTGGTCATTGATTAATGGTCGATGATGCCCAATTATGGTTGACAACAATATTTAATCTTGCCGGATAATGAAAGATGACGAAGGGTTAATGATGCTCTAATGATTGATCATGGTGGATCCATAGACAAACATGGTCAATTATGATGGTTAAGTGGTAGTGGTGAGTGACTATGGCTGAATGATGCTTGTGGATCATGATCATTCTCAGTGCCGTTGAAGAAACACCAACACCAAGATGGTTGATAATGGTGAATAGATGCTGGTTAATGGCTGTCACTAGTAATGGCTAGTGATGGTTTGAAGTGGCCAATAGCGAGGGTTATGAGGGAACGTCACCAAATATCACCAAACAATGGACAATTGCAAAAATGCCAACGGTTTTTTGGTCGATGTTTTTGTGCTTGCAAACAGATGCGAAGAACATGATGAGCCATGACGTACTGTCAAATGTGAGTTCAAGTCATGGCCCTGGCCCTGGCGCACGGCTGCGGGGTAAGTAGTGACCAGCGACGAAAAAGGGCTTCTCATCGACGAGTGCAGGTCATTTAGATCGCTCCATGCAGGAGGCACTGCCTGGCGATCGTTCAGAGCAAAGAGCAACTTCTGGAGTTTGAATAGAGAGGTTTGATTGGATTGGACTAGATAGATGGATAGATTCTCAGATGAAGGCTAGATGTATGGATGGGTGGATGGACCAATGGATGGATAGATAGATAGATAGATAGATAGATAGATAGATAGATAGATAGTCAGATAGATAGATGGATAGATATGTATACGTACATGTACGTTCTCATATGTAGCTTGGTAGGTTTATGTTTGTACACATATATACATGCTTGTGTGCGTGTTTTTGAAGCTACACACTTCAGCATGTAGACATACATTCAGATTTTTAGATGTCTGCATTGATGTGAGTCAGTACCTCCAGATCTGCAAAAATATGCAGTGTTCCCCACTGCCACAGATCACGGATCATGAATCTTGCTGATGGTTGTTGGAACCATATTTGGGGCATTTGGATGCTAGATACCCATGAAGCCAGATATGGCAAACCCAGGTCGATCAATGCCACACACGACTGCAAGCTGCATTGTAGCATTCAATAGAGGAAATATAAGCTGGTAACAAGGGTCAACAACGAATAATGTCTCGGAATTGGGGTGAATCATGTGACAATGTTCAATCTCCGAAACTATACTCAATCCACAAATTTCAATAAGTATTCACTTTATAAAGCTATGCTTTTGAAACATGCCTTAGCTTTCCGCCGGTGACAATGCTTCCGAAGGGCAACTCTAAAAGCAACACTCCACAGGCGGATCCACGGCATCCTCTGCTCAGGTCCTCTTCCTGGGCCACAGCAGATATCGGAGCTACGGCAGGGTGGCACAAACTCGGCCAATGCTGCTGGAAACGATCCTGTGATCTCTGGAGAAACATGGTTCACACTTGAACTGAAGTGTTCCTGAAAGTTTGTGCATGTAAATTGCTGTACATTATTGATGAGAGTGACACAGAATCATATATACATATTTATGCAGGTATTTATGCAGAGAGGCCATCAGACAGCGCGTAACCAAACACTTCACTTGTCATGACCGGCGTAGACACCAGATGAAGCGGCGACCCTTGCGACTGTTTGTCGCATTGCATCACCCAGCCAATCAACACGGGAGGCTGGTAGAGCAGTGGTGATTGCACAATGAATAGTTGTTGTTGTTGTTGTTGTTGTTGTTGTTGTTGTTGTTGTTGTTGTTGTTGTTGTTGTTGTTGTTTTTGTTGGTTGATACTCTGTGGTTTTGTCACTCATCAGATATCTTTTGTTTGCCATGTTCTGATCATGTTTTTTTCAAGGATTGTCTACAACAAAAAACCCTTGCAAACTGTATGCCAATCATGCTTGGACATGAAATCCTGTACCAGTTTTTGAGAAGCTCATGACTTTTGAGTTTCCAACCAAACGAGTGAATCTAGGCGTTTAATTTTAGAAAGTGCGGCAAATCGTTGATGAGACCACCGTTACTGCTTTAGTGTCAAGGGGAGAAAGTGAACCTACCTGGTGACAGAATCATTAACAGCACCTACCTGTAACCTCCCCATGACCTCCCTGGTATGTATCTAATTACAGCACCTGGGCATGACCAACCAGACAAGTAGTGCACGTAATCGCATATATATATATATATGTATAGATGCAAAAATAGATAAATAGATGAATAGATTCATACATAGATGCATAAATAGATAAATAAGTACTTACAGACATACATTTGATATATCTGAGATCTAAAACTTCATAATGTAAATAGACACCATGATTCTTCCTAGGATGTTGTATACTTGGATGGTTGTGCTTGTTATTTGTTCATCGTCAGTACCAAGCCATACCTCTGGATTGGAACAGACATCCTAAACCATCGCAACCAAAAAGTACAAATTGGAGATGATTACAGTACTATTCATACTTGAGATCGGCGTGTCCGCAAATGGTGGGTAGGCCCCCAACCATCCTCAAATGATAACAATTGGTGGATATGACAAAGCTGTATATCCCAAAAACCGATCGGAGTGAAACCATCGACATAGCAATGCAGGTATTACACTGCAGGCTCTTCACCACTGCGTTTAGTTCTTTGTCCGCAGTTTCAGCCAAGATTCAAAGCAGCTGAAGGCTGCTCCCTTCGCGCGGCGTCGCCACGAAGAGCATCTTTCGAATGAAAGATGTATCCGGGGATGAGGTAAACTGCGTATACACATACTGATCAAAAAGTGGTGGTTTCTCACAATAGGGGACCCAAAAATGGATGGTTTATGGTTCTAAATGGTTTCAAATGGATGATTTAGGGGTACCCCTATTTTGAGAAACACCCAAATGGAAGTGGAAGGAGCCACCCTGAGAGTGAACATGGCAAGGTTCCTAGATGGTGAATGAATGAGAATGCCCACAAATGGTCAATACCGGTGACTAAGTGTGGTTGATATGGATGAATAGTCATCATGGCTACTGATCAATGCTGGTTGTTGAACAACGAAGGTTAATGATGGTGATCAACAGCTTGCAATCATTTGGTTCACGCTAATGGTACAAACATGATTGTTCACCTGCAGCATCACTACAGTGGGTCGTTTGATACTTGAGGAAGTAGTGCAACCCAAGACATCCGAATTTCCCGCATGATTCTAGCGTCCTGCAGGGTTCAGGGTGCAGCATCAGTTTCAGAGCTCCGACTGTGATAAAACCAGCTGAATTTGAAGCAAAGCAAACTTGCATTGATCCGGCTCTGGGTCAAGCAGTTAACCAACCAACCAATAGGGGATAATCACCAACAATAATAAGGAAAACAATGGTTAATGATGGGGGAACCACAGCCAACTTGCATTGATCCAACAAAGATGGTTGCTATTGGTGCTTTGGCATGCCAGCGGGCGGCTGAAACTCATCTCTTCCAAAAACCTCAGCCCCTTGAAACTTGAAACCATTTTCTTTAGTGGAGATCCTATATACTTATTGCTGTAGGGGGAAGAAGGAAGGGACTACTGAAAGAAGCAAGACCAATGTGTCTCCTTTCATCTCGTTTGGCAGTAAAACATGGCGGCAAATGGAGACCTGCGGACTGCGGGTTGCACCACGACGACCACGAGAACGCGTTGACGTGCGGGACGAAGGGATTTCGTTGATGCGCAGACACTTATGTTGATCGAACTTGATGGATGTTTCTAGTGGGTTTATGTATGTTTCTAATTTACATTTGTCCTTCAGCTCTACAAATGCACAAACAGCTTTACAGTAGCTACTGTACTTGCTTTCACAGTGGATACTTGGATCACTATTTTTTTAATTTATATGTGTACATGTTTTGAGTGACTGTTACTCATGATTAACCACTAGTTCACCAGCATCAAACATGATGATGACTGTACTTTCGTGGATGGTTGTTTGATTTAAAGCAATCAATCCTCGACAGGGCAGCCGTTGGCAAACGATGTTAACTCCTTCTGTTGCAAAAGGCAAGCATGATGAAGTGGGGATCCTCGAATCATCCCCATTGTTCGTAACCATCCAATTCTTTGGATAAGACACAGGTCCAGCTCTAAAGAGACCCACCTGGAAGTTGCTCCTAGCGATAACGACATATTTACCAATTTCATCCGTAAACATACCTCGAAATTTTGAGCATCCCAGATCTTTTCTGCAAACACCATGACCTTTTCATACCTTTCCCAAGCCCTGAAGCCATCTTAGGCCTTCACCCGAAACTTGCTCGTCACACCGCTGCAGTGCTCAAACGATGCCCCGCTCGGAGAACCGCCCATGGCGCCGCTGCGATGCGGACGCCGCTGCTTCGGTCGGCCACCTTTGAGCGAGGACCGCCGCCGATAAGCCTGGCCACCTGCCATGCACTGGCGGCGTCGCTGCGGTGGTTCCGGATTTCTTCACGGTTGATCGGTTTATGGCTGAAAGTGCGGGATGTTTCCAAAGGTGAGATCTTGCTGAAATAGCAGGTGGTTTCAAACATTTTTTATTTTCACCAGTACCAGTGAACTGTTGTTGATGTTTTATTCCGTCCTTTTTCTTCTTGTTCTTTGGTAGTGGTTTTCGATGGCAGCGGTGACGCTGGTGATGTTTCCTTCTCGCTGCTCGTCTTTGGTCCTGGTCCTTGTCCTTGTCCTTGGTTGTTATTTTTGTTGTTGTTGTTGTTGTTGTTGTTGTTGTTGGTGGTGGTGGTGGTGGTGGTGGTGGTGTTGTAGGTGTTATTGGCATTGGTGTTGTTGCTGTCAGTGTGACGGCTGTTTGTGATGGGCTACTCTGTTTTTAGCAGTACAGTGATATTGCCCACTTGCATCCGCGACATGTAGATTCTTGGATGGATATGCAGATGTCAAACATGTTTCTACATCACTGAAATGTATGTACAAATATGAATGCATCAATTATGTAATTATTTCAATGCACGTATCTGTTTGCATTTATGTATAGATATTTACAGATTCTCATACATATATATATATATATTTATATATATATATATATATTTTTTACTTATATATATATTTACTTATATACATACTGTTTAATTAGGCATTTACATGAATTTCTTGAACGTGGGATATCTCTAAAATCTTAGATGGTACGAAATGTCAAAAATCACATTTTTTCATTTCTTTAAACACATGATACATGTCCACTTGTAATCACCATAAAAAAGTTTAGACACATATTGTATTCAACTAATTGATTCAATCTTAGTTCTATCCAGAATATCCAATAAAAATGAATATATTGTCATGTTATATCAACTAGTTGCATTATTCAACTAGAAAATATACAATTATAGTATTTTTAGTGATTTTTAGTCACTGATGAAATGAGTAACTCCACCATATAAAGTATTCAACCAGTTGATGAACGTAGTAAGTAACCCCACTAATCAATGATCTTTAGATACAGTACATTATATTTCATTGTTGATTATATAATTTTCATTTGAATGGTGTCAGCCTTTATGATGTAACAATACTATATAATGTGACTAATGATCCATAGTTACCAATGATGAGTGACCTATTAGTTATATGCATTTTATAGGTATATGTATCTTAGTTGCATTAGCTATATGGTAGTTTCTCAATATAGGGGTACCCCCAAATCATCCATTGTCAACCATTAATCATGATAAATCAACCATTTGGGGGGGTGCCCTATTTTAAGAAACCACCATATGTATAGTTGTATTAGTTTGATGCACATTATAGTTATATGATTTTTAGTGTTATTAGATATATGTATGATTATATCAGTTATTTTTCATAATATCCCATGAAACTGGATGTATCATATCCTTGGTTACATTACTTAAGTAAAGTAAGATACACATACATATAGAACAGTAGTTACATATATGATATTGTAGTTATATACACATGAGTTACTAGTAGCTTTTTCATGATATCCAATAAACATAGATGTATTGTTGTATTGGTTACATTATGTACATTATAACTTTTGTTATACTGATATCATTTTTTAAGCAATATAACTTAATACAGCTACTAATATATAACATAACTACCAACATACTCAACTATGATATCATATTATTATACCTTAATATAACTCAATATAACTTTTCCTACTAACATACAACGATACAATATAATATTTTTATAACTCAATATAACTTTTCCTACTAACATACAAAGATATAATATGATATTATTATAACTCAATATAATTTTTCCTACTAACATACGAAGATATGATATTATTATAACTCAATATAATTTTTCCTACTAACATACGAAGATATGATATTATTATAACTCAATATAACTTTTCCTACTAACATACAAAGATATAATATGATATTATTATAACTCAATATGATTTTTCCTACTAACATACGAAGATATGATATTATTATAACTCAATATAATTTTTCCTACTAACATACGAAGATATGATATTATTATAACTCAATATAACTCAATATAATTTTTCCTAAATATATATTTTTTTAGATCTATATGAGTTCCTCCGCCATTTATTTTTTCGTTGCGGCATCGGCGGCGTCCAGGTTCATGGCGACGGATGCCCTGGTGGAGCTGTCCTTCCAAAGAGCTTCGGTGCACCTGGTGCATGCAACTCGGCGCTCCTGGTGGCCCGCCCTTGGTTCCCCAAGGGGCTTGCTGGGTCCCAAGGGTGCCCCCAAGGGTTGATTCCAAGGGTTGGTGGCCTTGGTGGGGTTGGTGGGTCATAGTTGATTTGCAAGAAAACTTTGGCATGTTGTTTGCGTTGCCCTTGGTTCTGGATGTACCCAGAGTGCGACGACATGCTTGGGATGCCGTGAAAAAATCATGGACAACCAGTGTGACTGCCACGTCATACCTTGAATAAGGACACCAACAACAAGACAACAATAGGCACATCAACAATGAGAACAAGAACCACAGATACAAGTGCAAAAGTCGGAGCAAGCAAAAACACAAGCTGCCTGATGACAATGGGGGGGTTCTCAAAATGGGGGACCCTTAAATTATTGTTGGTCTATAGCTATCGATGACCATTAAACTGGATGATGACTGGGGTCCTCTATGGCTTTTTCGAAACACCCAACCACAGCAACCATGCAGCAGAAACCAATGCCGCGTAACACGGGACCTGTCCCGTGAAACTTGCGCCATGTCCGTAGGATGTGAAGAGACTGGAAGATGGAGAGGATCTCAACGATGCACTGTCGCTTCGCTGCGCTTCGCTGGGGTCATTAATTCATAGACTAAGCGGTTGTTAAAACTATTTGTTGTAACTGTATTAGTAAATAGTGAATTGATGTACATTAGCAATCACAAGTTATTGTCGATCATCATTGTTTGTTATAAGCCAGCTTATTCATAAATGATTGTTATTTTAATGAATGATTAGTGATATTTACCCTTATCAATTGATTCATGAATTGTAAATTATTGTTATGATAAATAGTCATTGATTGCTCTTTGGCTTATCCTCCCTTAGTAAATGGATTGTTAAAATAGATGGTTGAGTGAAGGTTATTAAGCCATCAAACAATGATTAGTTAATAATGGTTAGTCAGATGGTCACTTTAGCAGCCTTGCCATTCATGGGATTCATGATGCGTATTCTGATTCTTATGGATGCTAATCGAGCTTGCCAACGATAGATTGTTCAGTTGATTGATGGTAAACGCTGACAGCCTGACAATGGTAACACTCAATTCTTACTCAGCCTCACCGGACCGGCAGCATAACTTCAGGTGTGGGTCATGGCACCCGTAGCTACAGCTGGTGGCTTTTCCTCATGCCAGAGGACGCACCACCAGTGGTGGATTTCTAGCCATTTAAGGCTATAAATGAAGTCACCAAGTATGGATAATTAATCAGTTCTAAACTTCCACGTGGTAAGTATGTACCATGACTGGTGGTTATATCTATCATTCGTGTTTGGCATACTTTTTAGTTGTTCTCGTCAAACAATCACTGTTGTAAATGTATATATTTGTCTATATGCACATTTGTATTTACATATATATATACGTATTTACAATTTTTATATGTATTCTTTTATATATGATACGTGTTCATATATTTACTTTTATAGATATTTCCTTACTGTATATATGAAAATAAATACCTATACACCATGACTGGTAGTTGTACTGTAAGCCAGTTTGGCTTACCGCCATAGTTTTAGCTAGATCTACCATACCTGGTAGCTAGCTGATTTATTTAATCTTTTATAGAGTCCTAGTCACAGTGATAGCTATACCTTCCATAATTGGCAGCTATCCTAGTTATGAACCATACTAGCTTCTCATCCTTTCAAGCAAAGTGCCGGACGCACAACATTTGGACTGACACAGCACTTGTCCGAGGAGAGTCTTCATGCCTCATGAGCTGTGGCTTAAGCCGAAGGTTCACTGTTGCGTTCAATGGGCGTTGTTGGTTCGCAGTTGCTCCTTTCTTATTTCTTGTCACAGACTGTTTATTGTTGCTTCAATAGTGATGTTGTACGTATTGTTGTTCTACGGTAGTGTTGTGTTTGTCAATGTTGTTGAATTACTATTGTTTCTAATGTCATGTGTGCTGTGTGTTGGGTTGCATTTTTTTTCGTTTGTTGTCCTTGTTAGATTGTTGTATAGGTCCACTGCAGCATTGCTGCACTCGTTGTTCTGAATTGGTTGCTGCAGCTATTGTTGTTGTTGCTGCTACTGTTGTTGGTCACTTCGGCAGTTCTCACCACATAGGAGGGTTGATCGACGTGGCACGCCCTAGTTGAGCAGGACCACCCCAAACTCTTGAATGGCAAATATGACCAGAATTGACTGTATGCAGTATAAGTGCAATACTTAGGAACAGTTTCATGATGTTATACAACTAGCCATGAAAACAGGAATTGTGCAGATTGTCCCAGGTAGTTCCCCTCTACATCATGCTGCCCCACAAATGTCTAAGATGAGTGGAGTGGTCATGATGGATCGGGCAACACACAAAAAGTGATGGCAAGTGATGGTGACGAATGATGGTGGCTAATGGTGGTGGCTAACGATGATGGCTAATGATGGTGGCTCATGACTATGATCACTTTTATCTCACTGAAACCACCGAAGAATTGTGGTTGCTGATGGTTCAAGCACTGTTTTCAATTGATACAAGCATTGTCAAAGCAGACAGCTTTGGTTGGTGGTTTGAATCATTTTTATTTTCTCTAATAATTTTCAAATGGTTGGCATTGGTTGACTCATATTTTCATGACGGGGTGGTTCAATCACCAACCCGAGCTGTATGTTGGACTTGCCAAGGTTGGATTTCTTCGTGAAGTTGGGACAGGCTTTGATTCCCAACAAGAAGGATCCCGGCAGCGGCAGCGGCAGCGTGTCCTTCAACCAGGGCTTGTCCCCTGTGGCCTACCTGGGCTCCTACTTCTATGGCATGCTGCAGAAGGGTCACGCGAGCGACGGGCGGCAAGGTGCCAGGGTGGCGGACCCAGCCATCAAAACGTCCAGAAAAACGCGGGGAAAGAGCCATTCATGGTTGTAGGGGCTGCCATCCAGCTCCTGGCAAAGCCAAGCAAGAAATATGCTAAATCATGATAAATTTGCAAATATATTTGGCTCAAGCATCTTGAAGCGGTCTTCATGATCTCTGTGCAGTCCTCTGTCCTTCTTTTGCAACGTACGGAACTTGCGAAGTCTCGCAATGTTTCAGAGGAGATCTGTCTGAGAGAAGCTCTGAAGAAATCAGAGGACCGCTGTGTGGAGCTTCGTGCGGAGAACCGGCAAGCTGCAGCGTTGGGCGATGAGCTTTCTGCTAGCTGCGACAAGCAGCTGCAACGCAACGATGAGCTTCGGGAGCAGCTTCGCAGTTGTCAGACGGAGCTGCAGCAGCTGAGATTGGATGATCGCTTGGAAGCTGTGATGGCCAGGGATTGGGAAGCTGGGCGTTTGAAGGAGCTTCCCAAGTTGAAAACTGAGCTCAAGCAGCGCCTGGCCTGTCAGGCAGAGTATCATCTTCAAAGCCTGGAGGAAGACGCCCGAAGACGAGTTGCCATGGCCGAGAGGAACTTCTCAGAGCAGGTCCGCAACTTGGAAGCAGAGCTCAACGAGGCCAAGGAAACCAATGCGTTGCTGGGCCGCAAGTGCTTTGCCAGCTACCAAGCTGCTGCCCAAGCGCAAGGCGCTTCTCATTACTCCCAAGTGCAGTCCATGCAACTGCAACAGGAGCTGCAATACCTGCGAGCTGAACGTGTGCGGTTGCAACAGGAACTCCAGAAGCAACAAGATGCACTGAACCAGGAAGAAGCAGCGGCTGCCAGTTTCAAGTCCAAGTTGGAGGCAGCAGAATCAGCTTCGAACCGATCCCACCAGGTGTCCAGAGAACTCCAAGAGTGGATGTTGATGTCCTTGAACGAGGTAAATCGTAGTGCTCATCCTACTGGACAAGCGCGTGGGAGACTTTCGCCTGCCTCTGTGGAATCTAACTGGGTGGAGATGCTGGAAAATTTTAGGAAACATCATCAAGTGAGAAATGGCTACGGCTGCAGAACCAAGTGACATGGCGATGATCCTGCAACTGCGATGACCTGAAAATTGCCAACAACAGATGGCGCCAAAGATGCGCTAGTGTTGTGGTTTCAATCAAAAAGCCAAGTATTGGGAATGCAACAGATGTGAAGATTGTGTAGCTAGTAGATCATTGGCAACTTGTAAGTAGACTGGAATGAAGACAAGCATGTGGATTCAATCAGCAGCAGCAACACTATGACGTATGCAAGGTGCGATTTTTTCCTACTGCTTAAGTAGGTGCAAGACATCCACCCCAAACGCAGCATAGCACATTCAGTTGAGTTGCAGTCCATGATTCAGCGAGCAAACAATCCACTCCTTTTGGGTCCGCTTTCATAGCCACCGTTGGTTTTACCGTTGCACCTAATTTTCTTAAACATTGAAGCTTGGTCGAAATGTGACTCAACTGCTTCATCGAAGGAAAATGTCTTCAACAACGGCTGGCAGCGAGTGTGGAAGTTGGGAATGCAAACATTGTCCAACCTGGATTGAAGCAGGGCTAGTGAGAAATAAGAAAGGTTATGTAAAGATACATGCGTAAATACATTTCTATAAATAGATATGATTTGATGGTAAACATTGACATTCTATGGGAATACGCCTGGATGATCAATGGTAAAGAACACTGATTTGATGGTAAAACCACTGATTTGATGGTAGAACTACTCATGATGGAACAATCCACGGATGTTGAACCACCATGGATCCATGATGGACATGCATGCTGAACGACCAACCACCTCAGCAGTGTCGATGACCTCAACGGTTTCCCGGCAGATTTTTCAAGGGCAGTGCAGCCGAAAATGATTTCCCGAGTATGAAAAACCCATATCGCTATGGGTCAATATTGACCAACTAACGTTCATGATTCATGGGGGATAACCACCAACAATAAGAGGGAAAACAATGGTTAATGATGGGGGAACCAGGGGCACAGGTTTTTGAACCATAGCCATCTAGTCTGAAATGTAACAGACCATAGCAGACCATCATACATCATATACCTTGATGAGGTATGGATCAGTATGGCAACTGGGGACAATACAGGGAAGTAAGCCCGTTCACCATTAGTATTTTCATTTGACAATTGAAAGCGAGCATTTGCCGCTGCTCAATGTTGACAAGTAGCCTGTCAAGGTCACTATGATGTGGTGCCAATAGTTAGCTGAGCTGATGTAAACCTAGGATGTGGTAGATATAGCTAGCTGGTCAAGTGGACCACGAATCCAGTCACCCAGATTCGCTGGTGGGACTTCATTACATGCCATTATAGGGTTGCTTGGCGTTCAGGATTGAACCGATCCATCCGATCCGATAGGTTGCTAGTTGTTGCTGGTTTCTATCGGATTAGTCACCACTGGTATTGGCATCATTGGAAACCATGACACATCATCAAGCGTTCTTGACTGCCAGGAGAAACAACTCATGAACCATGAACATGATTCAGTTAAGTTGGCCCACCCTTTTACTTGGCCAGTATTAAGCATAGTTGACCATTGTCAACAATGAATCAATCATTATTGAAACACTATCAAACTATTATCAGCCAGCATTCAGCATTATGAATCCACCATCATTGACCGTGAGTGAACGATGAAAGAACCACCAGTGCACCAGCCTGAAGTTAACCCAGCAAAAAATCCGTCATGTTTTTGTTTGATTCAGTTTTTGACTCAGTTAAACCATCTAAAAAGTTTTTACTCAGGTATCATTCTCCCTTCACCATCATGAATCATTCAAAAAGGTCAGATTTCATTCTCCCTATTCTCCCCTGTTCTTGACTCAGTTCCACCATCCAAAGACCCATGACTTAACGCCTCATCCTTTCCTTCCCAGCACTTCGCCTGAATGGTCAGGCCATAGCAATGTGGCCAACTGGGGCAAGCGACGCCTTGGGAAGGGTGGGTTGCTTGGATTCGCTTGGCCTTGGGGCTCATTGTTGCTGCAGCCAGCCGATTATTGCTGAAGGTGAGAGACTCTGATGAAATTGGGTGACATTTGTGTCACCATAGCTATGGTTTTCATGGATTTTCCTGGTGATTTTCAACCAAACACATGAATTTGGTGACATGTTTTCCCATCATCTCTTGAACCATAGCTATGGTTTTCACATGTTTTTATGGTTTTCATGGCTTTACTCTGAGAGCCCGAGAGCTATGGCTTTCCCAGCAGAGGCTTGTGCTTGAACCATAGCTGGTCAGAAACTGCCTGGCAGACGGGGTGCATAGCTTGGTCGTCAGAAGAACCTCCGGGAAAGTCGTTACCCAGTGGTTTTATGCATGGTTTTATAGGGGTTATAAGCACTAATAGTGGTTAATAATAGGGAGCAATAACCAGCAATAGTAGCTGGTTGGTGCTTCGATTGACATGTTTTATTTTCCTCAAACGTAATTATCAAGAAATGGTTGGTTGACTCATGTGTTTCATAGGGATTGAAACCGCCAACCACTAAATGTCATATTATCGTGCTTAAATATGTAAATTTCAATTTTTGAAAAATCAATACTCAATACTGTATACTCATGTTGTTTGTTGCTTGCCTTTTACGATATTGTTTTGGTAGCCATGCCCGTTTGGAAAAAATGACGACCTGTGATGCTGGTTTGATGGAACGCCTGATGAAGCAGAGAGTTTCCATGCGATATCATGCAAGATCCAGGATGATATGGCCATGGATCAATATTAACCAACCAATGGTTAACTAGCTGGTTATATAATGGCTGATAATAGGGGATGATAGCCATGATAGCCAACAATAGTAGTGGACGTATGGCCATGGATCAATATTAACCTACCAATAATTGGGGATAATAACCAACGAATTCATAGAGAAAACAATGTTTGATGATAGGGGAACCAGGGATACGGGGTTTTGACCCATAGCCATATGATTCTCCAAGTACTTGTATACTTCATTATAGCTTGAATGGGGCCCAAGACAGACGAGTTCTTCTTCATCAATCCGTTTGGGGGTGTCCATATATGTCCATACATGATGGGTACCCCCCAAGAAAAAGTGAGCTAGTTTCACATTTTTCTGGATGGTTTCAGGGTGCTGTCTCTTCATGGATAGCCCCCATGAAATGTATAATCTCTGGCAAACTAACCTGGAAGTAGAACATGCACCATTTGTAGCTGGTTTACCTACTAAAGCTGGTGATTTTTCACTTTGCGGCTACCGGAGTAATCCTTAGTATATACTTGCATCTCCCATAGATCATACAGTTTCAATAGGCCCTCATTATTGCAATGGTCAACCACCAGTTGACCAGAATGAACTCAGATTACAGTACCATGGATTAACCATCCCTAAATCAGCAGAAATAGCACAGTCAATGGATTAATCAGGATTTAAACCGAAAAAGCATCATGAATCGGGATTAACATGGTATTATCGGCCATGGGCCCCCAAAACCCTCAGAAAGATAGGCTTTTACCCATGAAAAACAATGATTTTTGGGGGCCAAGGAAGCCATGACGGACCAAGCATCATCCCCAGCACCTGCGAAGCTCCCACGGCTGAGGTTGTTCTCTGAGCAGGTGGGGGCACTGGCTGTGCCGGTCAACGAGCTCTTGAGATCTTGGGTTGCAGTGGCTGCCGGTGGTTGGATGGTGAACCAACATGCAACAAAAAACCTGGGGTAGAATCCGGTAGAACCATTTTGGTTCGTTTCAAACACTATTTCTGGATGGCTTATACCCACTAACTTAGGTTTTTAGTGTTTTTGGGATATGATTCAAACACGATTTTTTCGGAGTATTTGAGATGGTCAATTGATGAAGTCGTATTTTACCTCATGCTCACAGAAAGTGGAGGCTTGGTGACCGATGCGCCAAGACTGGAGTGAATGATTAAGCAATTGATATTCTTCAAAGGAGCGGTTCTACCACCAACAGCATGTTGGTCAGGATCGGATGTTGGTCAGGATCGGATGTTGCTGTGTGTCGGTTTTCCTGTATAGGGTCAGGGCTGTGCAAACCAATCGGCCATTTTGTGGACTAACCAGGAACCAATTGTTGGTTGATCAGTATCACTAGGTCTTTTGAACCTAAATTGGGGTTGTCCAGAACTGGTGTGCCCGCAAGACTGGTAGTTTTCCTAGTGGCAATTGCTTGGTCAAGGCAAACTGGGGCAACAGACAGGTCCCTGGCAACCAAATTTCACCACGCACCGGCAACAACAGTGGGGCCGCACTGGCTGCAGAGTAGACTGCTTGGGGGCTCACCTTGCGTTGAGGAGATTACATGGGCCGACAACAGGAAAAGAGCCTCGGATTTCAGGGGGAGACGAAATGTGAGATGTGAGATGAGATCCCATAGTTTGGTTGGCGTTTTTTAAAGAGGGGATTACGGTGGTTAATAGTTGGGAATCATTGTCAACACTAATCTTGCCAACACTAATCTGGTTGGTGGCTTTTATGGTTTTTATCTTCCCCAACATGTGGGATGGTTGGTTGATTAACAAGGGACATCAAAGGGTTGATTATTACCCCAAGGATCGATGTTTTGTTTCAGAGATAGGAATCCAATAGTGGTTACTACTGGCCTGAATGTGGATCAGAGATGTGAGATGTCAGACATACAAGATGTCACTATTTTCCTGAAAAGTGGTTCTTTCCAATCATACAGAAAAATGATACGGGTGGATCATGATTATTGTTAACTGTTTATCCATGATAATATTGCCAAGCAAAATGATAGACCTTTTGTGCTTCTGTTATGTACGGGTGTTTTTTTTTAACTGTCTAGTTGATCATGGTTAGCAGCCAGTCAGCTTTCGTTGACGCACAGTGGGGATTGGTTCAGTAGCAAGCGGATTGGTTCCAAAGAAGTCATTGTGGTGGTCGGGGAAATTTTCTTCGGAACTGCCCTAAACCTTGTCTGGACAGACGATCTCCACAACATTTTACTGTAAGTATTTTTTTCTGTTCATGCTTATATGTATGTTATTTACTTATGAACATTTAACTATCAATTGATCGGCTTATATGAGTATATATATAAACATATCAAGTTAATTTGTTGATATTTAATTACATGTCATTACATGTCCTTGTCCTTCCAGTCACCTCTTTGTTGCAGGTAACCAGGGAAGCGTTCTGGCGTAGGGATGGTTACTTGTTATACGTGACCATGGGAAACTGGTTGCAGGTAAGCTACAGATCTTATGAATCCACTGGCTCCACCAACGATGCCATGGTTGGGTTCGTTTGGTGAGGTATCTGAACCATGATATGGTGATTTCTCAAAATCGGGAACCCCAAAATAGCTGGTTTACTCATGAGAATGACCTTTGACTGGGATGATTTGGGGTCCCCCTATTTTGAGAACCCCCCCATATATTATGATACTTTTCTTTTAAGATTCATTTAGTTTGCCCGCCATTTGACAACAAATAGGAGTGTTATGTTCTTGCGCATGAATGCTGAAACCAGAACTTTCACTGTGGGGCAACTCATTGCACATCCTGAGCAGATGTCGCTAGAGATGGGATATGGAGTCGTTGCTGCAATTGCATTTAATGCTTACATGAATACACCAAGACACCAAGAACATGAGTGATACTCTGAGCTTCTAAGCATCATGTCATCCTCACCAACATCATGGATGGCTTGGGCAGCATTGATTAATCCAAACCACGAGTAAGAAAGCACGTCTGAACCAGCGCAGACCCGGTCCGACCTGATGGGCATGTTTTTCATACGCCGAGATCATGGCTCCGACCAACGTGTGACTGTCGTCATTTTTCATTGTGGTTAATCACTCACGAACCACTATTGATAGATGATGATGGTGAATTGTCAACTGGTCAGCTGCAATCATTATCGGTACAGTAGTAACGTCATTATTGATCATGATCAATCATGGTGAAGTATCAGCCAACAGTTATTGGTCATTCACAGCATTCATAGCATTCATAGCCATGGATGATTCATTACCAACAGTTCTGGCCAGAATTGATCATGCATTCATAGCCATGGATGATTTTTAGACTCTCCATTACTCATCATAAATTCATGCATCATTTGTTGTTACTTAACCACGGTCAACTATGGACTAGCCACTATGGATCATTCCGAATCATTCCTCATTGACCATGGTTGATGATTAACTAGCCAAACCAACCATCTTGATTAACTATCCAACTGATTATTTTAAAACTTCATGGTTGTATTATATGTTCCCAATCACCAAGGGTAATTTGCATTGAGCCATCAATCAACCATGACCTTCTGGCAATCCCCAACTTGGAACCTCAAAATCACCTCATTTTACAAGTAAAACCAGTATGAATGATGGTGATTTTTAGAAAGATTTGTCCAAATCAATGAAATTGAAATGGAACCTGCAACGCTGGTTTTACCTGTCAACCGCCGGTTTTCCCTGTAAACCATTGGTTTTCCCTGGCAAACCACTGGTTTTACCCGTACCTCTACCACCATTTCCACGCGACTCCTGGATTGCAACCACCTGGTTGCACCGGTCGTGTCGCCTCAAGGCACTGGTGGTTGGCCTTGATGGTCAACCCCCGTGGGCCTTGTCCCAAGACCGGGCCGCTAAGCGAGGCCGTCAGCGTAGCTCGGTGCGGGTGTCAGCTTCCGGGAGGCGCATGGAGCAGAAAACCAATGTGTTGATAGATGGCTATGGGTCAAGCAGTTAACCAACAATAATGGTGGATGATAACCAACAAAACTACAGGTAAAACAATGGCTAATGATGGGGAACCAGGGCGACTAAGGGTTTTGACCCGCTGCCAGATCAAAGCCATGACCATTCTATGGGGATTTTGTGACGGACGGTCTTCCAGCAAGCCACAACTCCGCAAGCGATTTGGGAAGAATCCGGTCCCAATGGGACATAGGCTTCGAGGATGTGCCGGCAGAGGTAAGCTTGAGGGTCACGACCCATGTGGAGAACATGCTAAGTTTAACCTAGTTAGAAGAGTTTGGAGTGCGCCGTGGGATTCTCAAGGATTGTCGTTTCAATTAGGGCTAGGGAACTCACCAAAAATGTTGTTTAATGATGGATAGACCATGTTCAGATCATGAAGAGGACTAATCAACGATTAGCAGATCAAGCAACCATTGTGGGATACCAATAGGTCAACCAGTGATGGCTTACCATGTAGATCAACCAACCATTGTGGGATACCCCAAATGTGTGTCAATGCTACCTGATGCAATCACCAGAGGGCCAGGATCATATGGGTCCACTCTACGGGTGCCGACTGCAGTTGCGCACTTGCCACAGGGTGATAACAGGACTCCCATGATTCCCCAGCATGGCTCAAGGATAATCCTACAGACACTGCCCCCAGAGGTGGGCCTCGAAAGATTTGTTTCCTGAAAGGCAAGCTGGGTAGGCATTGGATGGGGCCCCTTAGTATCACCTCTGCGAATGACCTTAGCGGTAAAGGCATAATGGCTTCGACTTCAGCGTGTTTTGCTTCGATTTGTCTGTGGCAACATGAAACACAGCAGTGAAAATAAATGTGTGTATCATATCTCATGTTCCATGGTGCTGGTATATTTACCTACAACAAAAAATGAATCATTTTATCCAACAAGACTCACACATATACGAGACAAAGGACATATCCAGACACAGCACATCTGGGTATATTTACATGTGTCTATATATATATATGTTTTTATTTAGATACAATTTGTAAATAATCATATGTGTACATATTTATATATATATATATACACGTAATATGCACATCATAATGTTGTATAGTTATTTATATGCATAGGTGAATGTCGACATAATTCGTACACCAAAAACCCAAATAATACACATAGACATGTGCTGGGATGCGAGCCACCATGGTAAATGGGCCCTTTGACCCACAGCCTTTTAGTCATATAAGAAGATCAGACAAGTATATCTACAATAGTTAAATCATATAAATCATTCAAAATGACACTCAAATAAAGATCAAATGGCTATGGGTCAAAACCCTTAGTCCCCCTGGTTCCCATCATTAGCCATTGTTTCCCTATCAGTGTTGCTTAATATTGTTGGTTAAGAGCTTGACCCATAGCCAAATGAAGATCAGCTGAAGATCAGATGAGTATATCTCATCATAAAATAACAATCAATCATTATATCTAAGTATATCTATATAAATCATATGAATCATGACAAGATCAGATGAAGATCTTGTGTAAAGTATAGAATAGTATCATATGATCATTATAAAATATATCTAAGTATATCTTTATAAAATGACAATCATGGAGATCTGATGATCTGAGGAAGATCCGATCTTGACCTCCGAGGTGAGCTGCTTGGATTCCTTCGCGCGCACGGGCATGCGCTACAAACCCGCGCGCCGCGCCCTGAAGGTGGAGAAGGACCAACGCAACGAGGCACCTCCCGAGTTCGGCCAGGGCAGTTCTGTTTCACGTTTGCGTTCAGATAGATACATGACATGATGTACAGTAATGGATTGATTATATACTTTTTAAGATTTTTTTTCAGTATGCATATATTTCTTTATTTTTTGAACAGATATAGTGGGATATGTTTGTTTTTTTCAAAAAAATGTATATATATATATATGTATGTATATATATATATATTTGAATATTTACATAAATATGTATGTACATTTAGATGTGTACAAATTTATATATATGTATATGTATATATATGTGTATACATGTGCTTTTTAATTTCTGTATTTATCTTTTTTTTGTTCAACAGATATTGTGGTGTTCTTTTCATGGATATTTACATAAATATGTACATTTAGATGTGTACAGATTTATGTATACCTATATGTCTATCCACATATGGGTCAATACGAACTAGTTAACATGTTTTAGCAACATGCTTTTTTGAATTTTTCCTGCCATAGGCTTATTAACCCTCACTTGGGTCAGGACATGGGCAGTGTCAGCCATGGCACGTTCCCTTGCAAGAGATGGAAGCATGAATTTGAAATTAACACTCCCAACTTGTACCCATGGTTTCGATATCCATAGCTATCGAATATTTACATCCATAAACGTGACCGAAAATTACTGACAGACACACCCACACATGTATATACTTACAGACATTAAACCATCATGTTGCGTATTTGACCAACGGATTCCCCACGATTCAACACTACCATAACCCTCCATCTTCAACACCAAGCTTCACTAGTTCTCACCACTCGGAACTTCACCGGCACCTCTTCTCACCTTGAGCACCACTATTGCTGATGGAATACCATTAATCATAAACCATTATAAACCAACTCACCACCACCTCAACCATGATCAATTATCAGTGACTCCATTGTTATTGATCACATATTTAAAAGCTGGTGAATGCCCATTATAAACCATTATTCAGAATAGTTAACGCGGCAAACTGTTGGTCAATCACTAGTTGATCCTCTTATAAACCATGCAACCCTTACAACAATTTTACACCATTGTCAACCATCAGCTCATCAACCAGTAGTGAACGCCACATCCATTATCATTAACCATCAGTAACATAAAATCATTCACAAGCATTATTAACATCAATAGATAGCTCACTAAACCATTCATATCAACCATTATCAACCATAGATATTCATAATTATGCACCACTACTACTATCATTCACCATTATCATTAATTAACCATCTATTTATTCCTAACCATGATTATAAACCATTCTTATTATCAATCATCAATATGGTGCTTTCTCAAGCCATAGTGGTACCCCGATCAATCATCCAGTCTATAAACCATTTATAGAACCATAAACCAACCATCATTTTTTTGGGGTCCCCAAACTGGCTAGGTCGAAACCACCAACTGATCATTCCTTAAACTGCCGAGGTGCTCGTTCCCCATGAGCCGTTCTGACCCATCCCTTCCCTCCACGGATTCCCAGGCCTACTGGGTGGAGGTGAGCAGCTTCAGCCGCAGCGGCTTCGTCGCTCTCATCGCCTTTCGGGCACAAGGCGAGCTCCAGCCCAGCCCGGTGGTGGGTGGTGGTGGAACTCAACTGTTAGTGGTTAGGGGTGAATGTAGTGGTCAGTGGTTGGTGATGGTGCTTCGTCACTAGTAGTTGACGAGTCATGAAACATGGAACTTCTCAGCCTTCAGAAAAGCTGGTGTAGTGCTTAGTGGTGAGAGATGGTGCTGATGTAGTTCGTTGATGATGGTTAGTGGTGACACAGTTGAGTGAGTTTTGGTGGGTTCTATGGTGGTTTTCCAGAGTTTTCCAGGGACCTGACACAGCCTGACACGGCGCTGACCCATTTGCCCTGGACGTAACGGGCCGAGCACCGGAAACTACGCAGGCGACGGTTCGCTTGGGCCCTTGCTGGATCCCCGGCTTTCGCGTTTGCAGTTCGGACATCGCGTCATCAAGGAACCGGAACTGGATTTGAAGGTACGACACTTGGAAGATCGTGGAAGATCTAAAGGTGTGTTTTTCAGCTGCATTCAAGTTGTGATCAAAAGATACCCTGACCTTTTGGAGTATGAACGATTAAATAATATGTATTCACATAATAATTTAATTACATATGTATTGATATGTTCATATGTATATTTACAGACGCATATCAAACTCTCAAGATATAATAAATAAGCACGTGTGTATGTCCACATGTTTTTCTTGATATTTAATCGCATTATGTATCCCTATGCAATATGGTACCTGGAGAATCCTGGACATACGTATATGTGTACATATAGGTAATATGGTTCATTTTTGTTTCGCACTGCAAATTCAATGTAGATAAACTGAATGTGTGCGCTTGAGTAGAGCGTCACAATGTTTGATGTTTTCTATTCAAACAGGTGGTTGCTGTGAATATGTTCATGTTCATTGTTTGTAGGACGCTTGTAGTTGGCACCCGTTCCACCAGAGCAGGGACCATCAGAACATTACCGGGATCATCAGTACAAAGAACTTGCAGTGTTGAGGCCAGTGACGGGGTACTCCCAAAGTATCAATGTTTCAGGACTCCTGTGTTTGTGGCATAGCGGACTTTGCTACTGGCGGACTCCAATATCGTAGGATTGAAGTTTACAGGAATATATCCGGGAAAGTTGCTTGTTTGCCATGATTTGTGGTGGTTTCCTGGCATGTTTCCTCTAAACCAAATAGTTGAGAAAATAGCTATTCAAGAGGAAGTTTTTGAAGAGCCTTTCTTTCAGTGGCAAACTCAGTCATGTTACCACTGATGAACTGTTGACCTTCAATTTGTCAAAGCCTTCAGTGCGTGCGTGGGTGTCACAAAATTGATGGCGAGGTCGATGAACAGTTTACTCATGAACCATCATTACTCATCTTGAAGCAACCATCCTAGTCCCACGCCCCCCATCACAACTGGCGCACGGTCCGCGGTTTCGTTTCGGCCTGGTGGCGAGTAGTCATGATCACTCCAAGTTGTTGATCAACACAAACACTCCATGGTGCTGGTACATCGGTTCCCTTATAGGGGAGTGTTTATTTGTAATTGTAGCATCACCATGGAGTATTTGGGCTATGCCTGGACTTGATGGTATCAATGAGGACCCATCTTTTTGATGATGCTTTTTCCAGTGATCTCCAACATCACGCTGGCAAGTATCCTCTTTGATTTTTACAAATGCAGGTACTCAACTTGGCACAAAGTGATGCACCCCTTGGCCTGTTGACCGCTCACGGTTGGGTAACGAGCTGGCTAATGATAGAGATATATCCGGTTGGTTGGCGAAAGCAACTTCAAACTGGGGCATCACTTTGGAGCAATATTGTACGAGGGTTCATTCTTTTGTTGCTGGGATCAGTTTGGTCTTTGGATGGTAGCCAGACTGACCTTGTTGCAAGACGAGCCAGCCAGACACGTCCAGATTGGAACAAGCACATCACATCACACAAAGTAGCATGTTTTAAATGGGACAACATGTTGTACTTGCACGCATATATGTGGATACAGGTATTCTTCTGCATGCATATATATATATATATATACATATGACTCGACTATTAAAAAAATCAAACATGCACATCCATGCATATCTGTTTTGAAGAACCATCACCACCACCAAATGACCACAACAAGATCAGCTTTCCTGCGAGCGCGCCCCTGAGGAAACTATGGCGACCACGGAGTGCCGGGAGTTCTCGAGGGAACTCTGGAGTTTGCCTTCGACTCCTCCACCCGGATTTGTGGCGAGTACACGCTGCACTATGCGGGAGTGGCCTGGCCGCAACGGTTTGGGTAGGTCACGAGACCCAGAAAAAGTGACGAGTTCTGGGGTTCTAAGTGGAATTGTTGAACTATGCCCCATGGAAATCGCCCAAAAATTCCCAGATAGCTTGGTACTTTGCCACCCGAATCGTCGCGTTGCATCAGCGACTGTTGCGGCGGCCAAGGTTGCGGAGTATAAGCCAGCCCTGAAGTTGGAGCTCAGAAGAGAGCCCAACCAGTCGCAACAGCAGGTCTCGAAACTTTTAGGCGCCACGATGTTGGAAGTGGACTCAGCTTGGGACGGCGCCGTGTGACTACCTGACTAGTCAGTTGACTGGAAATTTTAGCAATATATCTGCATATCACTATGATGCCTCTCATTGATGTACATACCTCGTTATGCCTCGTTTCCCGGAGAAAGTGCGATCGTTTTAAGTTCTTCAGGGATGTTGATGTTCAGATAGCCACAATTGACGGATCCAGGTGACCGAACTGGCAATTTTCTCGCTCATTTCGGTCACCCAAAAACCATATAGCTATGATGAGTCATGCATACGGGCCATACGGGTACGTGGATATCGTTCTTGAACCATGCATCGGATGGATGTGGCATAGTTCCAAGTCATGTGGCTCCGAGAGCATGGGTCCTAGGTCCTCCTTCGATGTAAATTACACATGGGTAAGTCATTTATTTCATGTGTGTAGAGTAGAAATGTGGTATTGAAACACCACAAAACCATGGAACTGATTTGATTTTCACCAGAAGGTAGCAATTCTGAAAAGGATGGCTGGCTGGACACTGCATCGTATGGACCAAGGCTAGGATATATCTGCAATCCCAGTTAAATCATGCTTAATCACCCCGGGGCGAAGCCATGTAGCGAAGGGGTAAGGAAAGTGTTATGCCACACCTGCGATCAGTGTAATAACAAATTCTTGTGATTTGGTCCTAGTCAATTTTATCAACCCGTATCAACCCTCAGGGCTTGTTGGTGCTCCTCTCAGCACCATGAAGCACCTATGAACAGCCGTATGATTCGCCAAAAATCACTGTATGATTCACCATAACTCGCTGTGATTCACCATGAATCACTATGATTCTGATCTACCCTAGATTCGCCCTAAATTCACCAAGTAAATCACTCTGATTGACCATGTCAATCACCACAAATCACTATGATTCGCATTGAATTTCACCATGTAAACCACCATGATTCTCCATGAATTCTCCATAAATCACCACAAATCACTATGTTTTGCATTGATTTCACACCATAATTTCCCCTTAACGTCACCACAACTTCACCCTGCCAGCTGCGCAGGTGGCTACTGCGGGAAGGAGTTCGAGCTCTCGGAGACGGGGGGCAACTACAACGACCAACAAGTGGCGGATGCCTTGCAGCTGCCGGATACACCGCAGCAGGAGGGGAGGGCGACGGTTGGTTACAGGGGTTGTTGGATAGGTTGGTTTACAGAAATAAGTCATCTAATAGGATATTCTACTTAGATTCAGAAACCAGAAATGTTTGTTATACTAGCTTGATTCTAGTTGGTTGAATCAATGAGTAGAATTGATTGGATAAGTTAAACTAAGTTGGTCAACACTCATATGGTTGTTCGGCTGTTTAATTGTTAAGTGTTTTTGCTTGAATGATGTATCATACGTGAGTTTTTGAACGATTTGGTCCGAGGTGAACTGGGCTAGTGTTGTTGAGTGTCTTGGTATCATCATGTGGAGCAGTTGGGTTAAGAGTTAAGAGGAGTGATGACTGGGCTTGAAACAAAACGAGCAAGTAATGCAGGATCCTGTGACAAGCCAGCACGGTCCGGAATGTTTGGACGTCTATATCGGAGTTGTTCTAGCCTTATGCGTGTGTAATTGGCACTACTTTGCTCGCTGATGGTGACTATATGACTGTACGCTCCAAATTTGCGACACCAACCAGCGAACTAAGTAAGAAACCAACGGCATAACGTCCCAACCAACTTCCTTAGGTTTGTTTTCTTGGGGCCCTGGTGATGTCTTGAGTCATGTCCCACGAGCTGGTTTGTGCATGAAATAATGATCCGCTGGACGTTGGGTCTCAGTAGTAGTAGTAGTAGTAGTAGTAGTAGTAGTAGTAGTAGTAGTAGTAGTAGTAGCTTGCGCGCACTGAACAAATTGTGAATTTCGCATTGATTGGTTGAATCTGCTTTGTGAGAATGTCAAACGCAACTTTCATCAGTTTTTCTCTGGATCAGATATTGTAATTTTGATGTCAACTGCGTCCCTGACATCCTTCCATGGCGTTGCTTCGTGATGTGGCTGTTTTGCGGCAGCATCTACAACGGTATCTGCAGAACATAAAAAGCTCTGATAGTCGTAGAGTGCATTCGAACAGCTGTCGCAGTGCTGGAGAGCTACTGTCTTTTCTGGAAGCTGAATTTGATTTGAGAAAGGAGAAGGCAAGACCTTTAATCACCGTCAGACAGATGCAAGAATGCAACGTGTGACCTCTGGGAAAGAAAAGCTGCAAACCTAACTGAGAGCATACAACGGGCAAAAAGCGCTATGTTGGAACAGCTTTTGCGGATTCGGGTGTGCCAATGCAGTCGTTGTCTAGCTTGTGGCAAGACTTTGGCATACAAGAAGTCCAGGCCATCAGTTCTGCAAGCATTGCTCGCGCAAAAAATGCTTTTGCTGAGTTGGTCAAGAGATTGAGCAGTGAAGGTTTGAGCATTGCTGCATCGCAAAAATGTTTCGATGATAGCCGATCTTCTGAGGCGTTCATCATCAAGCACGTGCATGATGAAACATGTTTGGCACTCAGGAGCTACAACAGTAATCCGCTGCGCGGGCGAGCCGAAGAGACGCAAGTTGGACTCGGCACAGCAAGCAGTAGTTTTGTTTGGTGACGTGGACCTGCCTTGGGTCTTGTCAAAACTCTTGGAGCCGAGGCGAGAAAAAATATTCCCGCTTGACATTGAGCTGCTTCTCCTTTGTTGAATTATTTCCTTGCCGGAATTTCGATCTCAATTTCCCCACTGCTGCCGCTAATTGGTCTTAGCCGTTTCATACATAATTGTCCCAAACATTGAACAGCCAAACACATTAACCAACCGATCCACAAGCAACCAACCGCCCAAGCAACCACAACCTAACGAAGAAACAAAAAAAACATTTCTCCTTGCACACAACAACCCACAGGAGAGCGCGCACGACTGCGGTTTCTTCATCTTGGAGCAGGCGGGCGGAGCCGCGCTATGATTGAGAAGATCAACGGTTTCTGCATGCATATGCGGTCCTTTGTGGTATTTCTTGGCCTTTGCTAACCAGAACTTGGACAGTCGCGTTCCTCTTGTTGCGACTGATCCGTAGG